>JALGBA010004220.1:145000-405000 GCA_023970755.1 Azemiops feae
CTAAGGAGTCACTTGGGTTTTAACTCAGCATGAACTTTGAACTCAAAATTTGATGTTCATAAAATAGCATAGAACAATGTGTGATCCCAGCCAATTGTAGCTTATTGAACAAGTCACATTTAAACTCATGTGGGGACATCCTATGAATTATGAGTCAAAAAATTGACATTGTAAAAAAAAAAAACTTGTCTGAAGGAGCAGGAAGTTTCATGTTCAAAAATGTGCCCCTATGAGGATACAGGCTCCTTGAAGTCACCAAAAAGGCAGATTTTCCAAAGGAGAAAGAAGAAAACGGGGAAGGAAAAAAGAATTAAAGAAAGATTAATGTGCTGACCAATAAAGAAGAATGAATGAGTTAATTAGGGGTCTTTTTTTCTTCTCAGTTGACATCTAGAATTTGCTTGCTGTAAAATTGCTCAATCCAATCTCAAATTCAACAAAATATAGAGGGCAACCTTGCTTAGCAGAACTTCGATGGGAATCAAAATAAAAAGAGCCTTAGCCTTCATCATAGGAGTATTGTAATTTTACAACATTTTTGGCAATCTTTTTATCTACTGTATAAACCAAGCTCAGAAACTCAGATTCAGTGGTATGACAGAGTGTTACAATAGGAACCTGTGGAAATGACTGTATTTATGTGAAAAGAAAAATCTAAAATTATATCCATGTAACCAGTGGTGGAATTCAGCCGGTTCGCACCACTTTGGCTAATTTTTTGTTGCCCAGGCCCAGAATGGACTTCCGGAAGCGGCATCCACACAGAGAACCGGTTGTTCACATATTTGAATCCCACTACTGCATGTAACATAATCAAAGCAAAAAGAAATTGGGTCCAACAAACATAAAATGGCAATAACAGGTATTCCCTGTAAACCCATGGGGGGGATAAGAGGAATAGGTTTGCTGACCCCCCTTTTTTTTCTAGAATTGGGGCATATGTTACCAACCAAAATTTATCCTTTACTTTATTGGGCATTGACTCAAGGATACTTAAAAACTCAAAGGTGACACAGCACACCTTTAAACACATCTATGTCCATTTTCCTAAAGTCAGCTGACTTCTATACCCAAAGATTAGATTGGAATACTAATTTCTAAAAAAAAAAAGAATGCTAATTGAAGGTTGGTAAAGTTCCAGAAATTTCATTCCAAATTGCCTAAATGTTCTTGATTCCACCCTGAAAATGTATTTTCAGTCAGTAAAAAGTTTTTTTTCTCCCCTAGTAATACAGAGAAGTGATATGCTAGATTTCAAGTCTTAATCCTACCCATGAGATTTCCTAATAATAAGGAGAGTCTCAGTCAATCTGGGCAGCTTTGTGTCAACTGACCACCACCACCAACAACAACAACAACAACAACAACAATAATAATAATAATGATGATGATGATGATGATGATGATGATGATGATGATGATGATGATGTTGGAAGGGACTTTGAAGGTCATCTAGTCCAACCCCTGCTCAGGCAGGAAACCCTATGCCATTTCAGACAAATGGCTGCCTCCAGAAGCTGTGAATGCGCCAACACTGGAAGTTTTTAAGAAGAGATTGGACAGCCATTTGTCTGAAATGGTATAGGGTTTCCTGCCTGAGCAGGGGTTGGACTAGATGACCTCCAAGGTCCCTCCAACTTTATGATGATGATGATGATGATGGTGATGATGATGGTGATGATGATGATGATCAATGATGATGATCAACTGGAAGGGATATGCAGCCTTTTGATACAGACTCAGGAAATGTGTGAATATGAAAAAAAAAAGTACATTTGCTGATTTGGAAGAAAAATGTAATAAATTATGAAGTGTTTTGAAGGGTTGCTGAAGGGAATAAGAAAGTAGATGATGCAAGTAAAGTGTGTGTGAGAATGTAGGAAATGTTTAGAGACTATTTCAGGATGAACAGCGATCAAGATAAAGATTTGTAAAATTTCTTCCAACTGAGCGCTGCTCTTCATGATCACCCATTTCTGTTTATCCTTGGCAAGAGGATGGAAGCAGCTAATCTATGTTAAAACTGAACAGCCCTCTCTCGATAGAGGGGGGGAAGGATAAGATATCATCTGTCTCCAGTCCACAACACAGTCCTTTCAGCGGTTCCAAGAAGGCTCCACACCCATTTGCACCACTCAGGTGACCTTGAGGACACAGACAAGCCTACAAGTGGCCTCAACGACTCTCAAAGAGAGTGCTAACCACCAGATGACTTTAAGGAATATAAATCCTTCCACTCCCCACCATTCAGTTAGAACTGAAGAAGCTTCTTGGATGAGAAGTGAAGTGTTGTTTGTTTGTTTTTTAAAAAAGCACAAGATAGTCCACTTGCCTTTTGGAAAAAGGATCTTTGGGACAACCACGACCTATATGATTGAGAATCTCCATAGAAAAGTGATTTAGCAATGCCTCCTTCTGGGGTGGTTTTTAACTAGGTTTAACTCTGCACATCTTCCAAGTCTGGACAAGGTCATCCAGGTCGAAGGAGATTCCTAAATGAAGCATCTTCTCTTTTTGTATATTTTTTTTTGTTTTATTAACAAGAATAAAATGCAAAACAGAAAAACATACATCCAACTCTAACAATAACAAAAGAAAAAAATGTGTACAAAAAGGAGGGGGGGAAATGACCCAAAGATCAAATAAATTTAACTTTAAATGTAGAATCCACACCCTCCAGGTGAGGGGATGCTGAATAAACAAACAAACAAACAAACAAACAAATGCTGACAAATTCTCCTCTTCTTTACAGATCCACAAATAAGCTTTCCCTGTTTAACAAGAATACTATATTAAATAAACAAATATTCCAGGTGAGGGGATCTCTATCTGATAATCAAATCGACTTAACATCTGATCATAATATATATGTAAACCAAAAATCCCCCCCACAATCAACAGGTTAGCCCAAACATTACACTAATCTTCAAATCCCTAAACGAACTCTCTTGATGAGGGGATCTGCAGCCTATTTTCTAAAGAAGGAGATTTCTGACAAGCAGCCGGTGCTATTTTTGAGACAAATTTCAACTCTTGCAACGTGTTCTCGGACAATGGTTCGTTTCTGTTAATGCACTTGAGAAAGATAAATATAGCAGGCTCTGGTGACTGAATGTATTATTCATAGTGTCATACTTAGTCATAAAATTCACAGGCTGATTATGTGCAAAGTGAGTGAATCATACGTTTAAATATTTTCGAGTGACTTTATGAACATTAGATGTAATCAGTAATACACCGAGGAAAGGAGTGATAGTATAATGCTATTCTTCAGTCTTGTAGCATCCTGGCCAGCCAATGGAGGTCACAATGGGCTATTTTGTGTTTTCCGGTGAGGTCGATCTATCAGGTCAAATATGGGAAGAAGCATACTGCTTTCGCTTCTGCGACAGACTATTTGTGTGTTAAATTTAAAATGGTCAGTTACCTTCCTGGTGGCCCCAAGAAACCCCAGGATTGTTTTCATGGGTAACGTAACCATCAAAATGAGATGACTGAATGGAGGAGACAGAATAGACATCTGGGATCACAATGCTGCTAGACAGGTAGCCCTCAACTTACAACAGTTCCTTTAGTGACCTTTCATGTTACAACAACAGCGGAAAAAGTGACCTACGACCATTTTTCATGCTTAAGAATCTTCTCAGCATCCTCAAAGTCACACGATCAAAATTCGGACGCTTGGCAACTGACTCATATTTATGACGGTTGCAGCATCACGTGATCCCCTTTTGCAACCTTCTGCCAAGCAAAGTCGATGGGGAAGCCAGATTCACTCAAGAACTGTGTTACTCGCTTAACAAGCTCAGTGATTCCCCTTAACAACGGTGGCAAGAAAGGTTGCAAAATGAGGCAAAACTCACTTAACCAATGTCTCACTTAAGAACAGAAATTTGGGGCTCAATTGTCGTACGTTGAGGACGACCTGAACAGCATTTCTAGATTTACATCTTGCTCCGAAGGCTCACAATAAGAGGTGTTGCTCCATTGATAAGCGCAGGTCCACCAGTAGATTGATAAAATGGCGGACATTTTCCACCTTCAATTTCTTCTGTTGTCATCCTGGGCATGTTACTAACCTAACAAGTACATTCATTCACTCAACATCTGTGGCAAGAAAAGTCGTAAAATGGGGCAAAACTCACTTAACAAATGTTTCCATTAAGCAACAGAAAAGCTGGGGTCAATTGGGGTTGTAAGTGAAGAACTACCTATACAGGAGAAAAATTAGATGGCATTCATCCTTGTCTTTTTCCTCCCAAGAATTCTGTTAAGGAGGAAATGAAAAAAAACAAACATCTCCCTTACACATTTATACTTGAGATTTAGAGCGTGTGAGATGCAGCCACAGAAAACCTGTTGGGGGAGAGAAGGGTGAATCTGTTTTTCAGCTCTGTTTGCTTAGGATTCAGACCTAAGAGTTCAGAACAAAGAAGATTTGGAGCCATGTAAATAAAAGTTATGGATAAGCCCTTGGTTTCCACTGAATGTCGCATCCGGCCAATTTTTTTTTTTTTCCCCTGAAAGGAAAATAAAACCTAAGAAAGAATTCAGGAAAGCAGGGTAACCTACATTGTTGGATTCCACAGTGAATGCAGACCCTGGCATTGTTCCAAAGCCCAGAAAATATTTATTATTTAGCTTCCCTCTTTTAAAAATAATTAATCTACAGTTACATCTGCTGTAATTATAACAGAGATCCTGGCAGAATACATTCGGTGGTGTTAACCATTGATAGAGTTGTAAACAGAAGCAGCTGGACTGGAATTTCTTCAAGGAAATATTTACATGCCAACAGTTTATCAAACTGAAAGTCTGCCGATAAATCCACACATGGGTATTCTGTTAAGGAGAAGACTAGCAATGTTTTTGGAGCAGCCTTGGGCTCCTCCAGCTGTAAAAGAAACAAAAAAAATAGAAGAAAAAAGGCCTGGGCCTTTTGTTGTGCCTTTTTTTCCAAAAGAAGGATTAGCAAGGTCAGGAGTGGACTCCTGAATGTGACTTTGTGTGGCTACAGGCAGATTGTAGATGTGGAAAAATATCAGTGCATCCAACTATAATGGCTTGGAAATGGGCAAACTGTGATTTTCTTCAATAACCTACAGTCTAACATTGGCCTGTCCTCAGCTGATGACTGTAATTGAGACCAAAATTAGAGTCATAAGTGGAAGCATCATGTGGTCAAATTCAACGTTATGACTGTTTCATGATCCCGTGACTGTGGTGTGTGTCTATACAGTGTAACTCTAAAAATGGGCCATAAGTAACTCTGGGGAGGTCTATTGTAACTTCGAATGGGTCGTTAAGCCACCGGTCATAAGCCGAGGACTACCTTTATTCACATGGGAACTGGAATTGTACTGCTCAAGTGTCATTATATTTCTTATAGACTCTCTCCCTCTCTGTGTTTTGTATGCATATGATATCTGCATGTGATGAACTAGTGAATGAATGAATGTATGTGTCTCTCTAGCAATGAATGAGTTTTTGAATCATTTATTGAGTTTTCACACAAATAGTTCTGTACACTGTCCCCTGGATTCCATAAATCGAAGTTTTTCATCCTGCCATTGGTTCTAGGACAGGCAAATTATATAGTGGGCAAATGTGAGGTAGCTTATGGGCTTCATGGAGATGCTTCATGGGGCCAAGATGATCTGATGTGCCTCTTCCAGACAAAGAGGCTTTGCTACTACATGCCTCAAAAGGTGCTTTGAAACTTCTTCCAAGGTTTTGTCCAGAAAAATCAGGCTATTGCCATGGAGAGGATCAGAAGCAGTGCAAAGCCAAAAGATTGTTTCACTCTTACACTCTTACACTTACAATGTGGAACCACATTGCTTTGATAAGCAGCATCAAGTAAGATCTCGGCCTGTATCTTTGTTAAAGAAAGACACAGCCTTAATGGAGAATGTATATTCTTTCCTCTTTGAGTGTTGTATCACTATAGCAGCAATCCACTGTGAGATAAAATAGGGGTAGTTTATAGGGTAACTTAGCTTGTCTTACCTTCAGAACCTCAGGGAGAAAGTCATCCAAGGATCTTCTTTGATGGCCAGAGACTTAAACTTAGAGGACACAACAACAGGCCGCAATTCCAGCCTTGGAAGCAAACCAATTCTCCAATGAATATTTTCTACTTATGAAGAGAGATAAGCAATACTTAAAGCTGTTTAAATTCAATATGGGCTGTACAGAAGAAGACATTTAAAAATCGTATTTGGTTCAAAGCTGGCCTGAGGGGGAAAAATGAAAGAGAAGAAATTACACGCAATGAGAGACAGTAGTCCTACATGGAATTTTCTTTGGGCCTAGAATGCAGAGCTGACAGCACAAATTAATAAATAAGAACAATCTGATTGATTCAGTAATCAGTTGGATGGGCCAAATGCTTGTTGATACTAATAAAGTAAGCTCACCAATGATTTACTCAATTAATTTCCAATGAAAGTTTAAATGAAGTTCTGTCACTTTGGATTAGAGAAGAAAGCTCTTTATGTATCATATATTTATAGGAACAGATGACCCAAATGTGAATTCTAACCTTTCTCCACTTCCCTGCCCAAAAGATAACCTATTAGAAGTATTTGCACATTCTGAAAGTGTTCTTTTCCACCTTCAAATTCTCAATCCTTGCCTATATATGGAGCAGGAGCTGGTAATTTATCTGCAGGAAGGTTTAGCAGCATCGCCAAAGGCAGATTTCAACACTAGTCTACATGCAATATCTTTTACTCTGAAAGCAGCCTGGTTGAACTCCTTCTCTGCAGTTCGGATAAGTTGTTTTATTTCAGATTTTTATTTAAAGGTGTGATTGGCCAACTTCATTCTAAAGTGGCAAGATCTGGCCTATCTTTCTGTTGCAGTCCAGGCAAAACAAAGAGGCTCCTGTTTCATGTCTAAAACCATGGAATCTTTCAGGTTGTAAGAACAATGGAATAGGAATCTCCATCACGCCTGAACAAGAGGCTAGTTTTGGGGCTGGAGAATAGAAAGTATTCCAGAGACCAAGGCAAGGTGGTAGGAAAACTCAGGAAGGATGGCTGGGGAACAGGAAATGATTTAGCACTCTTCACACTCTTCCCACAAATTTCTTTTGTTCCAAAATAGTCACAAAAAAACTTAACCAGTCATAATTACATCACTATATATCTCTTCTTGACTTCTTGGCTAAGATTATCTCTGTCTGTCTGTCTGTCTGTCTGTCTCTCTCTCTCTCTCTCTCTCTCTCTGTGTAGATCATATCACTGCATCTGAGGCAGGATTGGGACAAGGATGAATCTATCAGTGTACGTGGAATCACAGAAACTCTTTCAGTAGAACAAGTCTCATTTTATTCTATTTCTACACAAGTATTACTAAGCCAATCCTGTTGTGATTTATTGGCTGTATCATACAATTTGGCCATTTCGCCACTGGTGACATAGTGTCTTGTAGAAACATTCAAGCAACCAGTAATGTACCAAAATAAAAGAATAAGGACAGGTTTCAATTCCAGCAGGTCATCTATGAACATACATACCTCAAGTCACTACTGGAAAAATAGCTCTTGACTTTCAGTCAAGTCACACAGAAATCTTTGACTTGCTTTTAGAAGTTCAAACTCATTTATAAATCTGTGTCTTTACTTATTAGCCTGAAGAAACTGTTGGATGTAATAGGCTTGTGCTTTACTTAAATATGGCTGTGTTAGTTTATCTCTTCAATAGCATCAAATATACAGTAGTAATTTACTTTTAGCTATTGGAGTCAACAGGAGTCTTTAACATAACCAAAAAAATAATAATAATACAATAATACAACGTGGCTAGGATTATGGTTGGAAATGAATTCTTTGATTTCCTAGTTTAGAAATAAGTCTTATATGAAAATAGGAATGGTTACAATTTCTATACAGTGCATAATAGGGAATAAATCAATAAAATAGGACAAAATTGGGTCTTTGTCTGCACAACCTGTAGTTAATGGTGAGTTGTTGATGAACATAAAGGAAAATTGGAAATATATTCCATGGCGCCATGACCATCCGTGTATATCTCTGTGGTAAATTTTGCTAGCAGAACACTGCAGCACTGTGACTAGAAACTCATTTAATCTGATTTGTTGTTACACAAAAGATTAAAGAACAAGTATGTTAACTGTACACTCTACCATCTTCCCCCATTTCAAACAATAGAAGACAAAATATTTGTGATAGACATGGTAACAATGTATTTTCCTACCTGGGTGAGATGTCCAAATCAGCATTTTGGCAAAATAAATGATTACTGGATTACTTTATTGTCATCAATTGTCTCTCTTATGATGCTAGAATATTCACATACAGTCACACCTTGGTACTCAACTTCTTTGAACTCATCAAATTTGGTACTGAACACATTTTGATGCAAAAAAATTGCCCCGGTACTCCATCACAAGCTAGAACATGGGTCTTGTTCTATCTTCTTCTATCTTGTTCTCTTGGATGCTCTGTATCAGGAGTCTTCAAACTTGGCCCTTTTATGACTTGTGGACCTCAACTCCCACAATTTCTCAGCCAGGCACGCTGGCTGAGGAATTCTGGGAGTTGAAGTCCATAAGTCATAAAAGGGCCAAGTTTGAAGACCCCTGAGCTAGAACTTGTCAGTGTCGGCTGCCTCATTATTCCTATATGGCAAAAATTTGCTTGGTGCTCATAGTTTTTGGTATACTCAGCGTGCCTCCTGGAATCAATTAACAATGAGTACCGAGGTACCAGTGTACTATTTTGGTTACTTGTTTGTATGCAGTGCTATAAGCAGATAAGCCACCGATTATAGAAGCGGAAGTGAACACTTTCATAAAAGTGTTTGTCAGAGAATTGATGCAACCCCATTTCATTGATTTATTTTCTTTAAAAAAAAACAACCCTATTCTTTGAAAGTGAAACAAAAGGACATATCTTCTGAGCAAGATTCATCTAATTCGCTGAGCCCTATATTTTGATCCTGCAGTTAAATTTCTTACTGAGGTTATGCAGTAAGATCAGTGGTGGGATTCAAATAGGTGGACAACCGGTTCCCTGTGTGGATGCCGCTTCCTGAAGTCCCTTCTGGGCCTGGGCAACAAAAAAATTAGCTACCGGTTCTGCCGAACTGGTGCGAACCGGTTGAATCCCACCACTGGGTAAGATGTTAAAAGTTTCTAAGCATCTTGCTGGAAGTGAGAAGGAAGCTTGCTAACAGCAGGAAGTGAGTTTGCAGCAAGAAATCTCCAAACTGTTGTAGTTGTGGAAATACGAAATGTTTTCTTCCATCAGTGTGTTCACTTTACATTATTCAGCACAAAGCTTTGTAAAATAAGAATCCTGGGAATATCACAATATAAAGGGGGAAAAGGTACCAATAACAGCTTCATAAACTGAGAAATGAACATAAATAAATCATGCAGATGGGCCAGTTTGCTTAGCTGGCAAGAAACAAAATATAGAAAATCTGCTTGTTAAACAATAACCACAGAATGTGCTTCTATGATTTTTTTTTCCCCCTTCCTTTCTTCACCACAGTGATTCATATTAGAGCTAGAAGGGGTTTGCATGTTAAATGAAATCATTCAGCTTTGTTCTGCTCATATGGCAAACAGCTGACTTATGTTGTTTTAAGATGCCTCCCATTAGAAAGCAAATATCCCTCCAATGTTACACATCTCACCAAATTTAATAAATA
The DNA here is from genome assembly GCA_023970755.1 of Azemiops feae. Lineage (NCBI taxonomy): Eukaryota > Metazoa > Chordata > Lepidosauria > Squamata > Viperidae > Azemiops > Azemiops feae. The sequence goes on from JALGBA010004220.1 coordinate 154,684, forward strand.
TGAACTGTAAATAAAGTCGCAGGCAAATTTCAGACAGTTTTATTAGCAGATTGTTGAAAAGGAGGAGGAGGAGGAGGGGGAAAAAAAGAGGGAAATTAAATACAATACCAGAAACGTGGTTCTCAACATGAAACCAGGCTCAGATTAACTAGACTACGATAGAAAAATTATCCAATTCTTGCAATATGATGTAAAAACAGATTTTTTTTTTGTACAGATTTTGTACAACAAAATTCATAATAACTTTTTTTTTTCTCATTTTTAGAAAACTTTAAATATATAGATAAAAATAGACAATTTTCATAGGTCCTACACGAAGATGAGAATGTTCTGTTCCAAAGGGTTGCATAGAGCGCAAAAAAGGTGATTATTATATAGAACAACTAGACATTTAATATCTTTAAGAATACAAAAAGCATTTAAACAATAACATGAACACAACATTTCTTCATATTCTAGGCAAAAGGTGGGGGGGGGGAAAGTTCTTGGGTAACCGAAGGCAGAAGAAACCCAAATTCAGCTTACGGTAGCATTTCATGAACTGTAATATTTACACGTGTTTTAACAAGATATATGTCTTCTCTTCATTTAGCATTTCCATTGACTTATGTACCAAAGCAAACAATGATGAATCCCATGGCGTTTTGAAAGAATACATTGTAAAAATGATCATACCGACTCAGGGTGGAGAGGAATAGTAGATAACTGGAACCACTGCTGTCAGTGAAGTGAATAACCAACCCCTCCCCCCTTGTGTAGAATTAGCCAATTGCCACAAAGTTCATCAAATGTTAACTGTTAACCCTTTAAAGACTGCACAATTTTCTTACCCAAAAAAAAAAAAAAAGAACATTTCAGATTTTCTTAATTGTTTGGGATTTAAAAAGAACCCTCCAGTAACAAAGGGTTGGTTTTGTGTTTTCAAACGATACTTTTTTTAAGACGTAAAATGAAGGTGTGGCCTCGAGGCATGCCCAAACAAACAAAAACCCTCTTAAATGTTTTGCCTTACCCACAGATTTAAATTTGGGCACGCTGTAGGTCATCCAGGTGAGTAAGCACTTAACGTTCCCAATCACGAATTCATAGAAAAGGCATTTTCTGTGTAAAACATTAGAGATCCAGAAAGCCTGGACACCCTTCCGAGTGGTCTTTAGTGGGGGGGGGGAGGGCTTGGAGAAGTCGGCCGAGCCAAGAAGAACACTTAAGATGTAGAAAACACTCGGTTTCAATTCGCTTCCAGTTATGAGCACAAAGGTGAAAAACAGAGACCATTTTTATAAAGACAATAAAAATAACACGGAACTGCCTACAATGGTGGGTTGAAAAAGACTGAGGTTCATCACTTAGCTCTACGTGGTATTGGACAGATACATCAAGTGTCTTTACAGCCTTGGGGATGGTTTTCCTCCCCGACAAGGTTGAAGTAATATGACATTAATATAGAAAAATATTTCTGGGGAGTTGACTTGATTTGGGGCCACGATCCACTCCGAAAAGTGCCCTCTTTCAGCATATACATATAAAGGTGATCGCCCCTCCCAGACGCTTAAGATTCCCTTCATTAACACTGTGACTTCAAGACAAATATTTACATGCCTGCATGCGTTAAAATTAGAAAGATGGTGTTTGGACCAACAGGGTGACAAAACATATTCTCTAAAATTGTTGTTTTCCTAAAATCTAGTATACTACTGCATACATAATATTTTCTGTGAGTGGTTTTTCTGGTTATATACTGTACACCTGAACAGTTTCAGAAATGAGGAACAACTTAGCATCCCTCTTATACTGACAGTTTAACATGACAAATTATAAGCCTTCTTCTTTCTTCTTCTTCTTCTTCTTCTTCTTCTTCTTCTTCTTCTTCTTCTTCTTCTTCTTCTTCTTCTTCTTCTTCTTCTTCTTCTTCTTCTTCTTCTTCTTCTTCTTCTTCTTCTTCTTCTTCTTCTTCTTCTTCTTGCGATTACTGTAAATCGTAAATAATGCTGTTGAAACTCTGTACTTCTTTTCTTGAGATAAAACTGCTTTAAGTTCTATAAGGTATCATCACCTTGCAAAGTCTGTGTGAAAAATCCATTTCGCAGAATTTTTTTTTAAAAAAGAAAAGAAAATGGTATATAACATTTTGTTTTGTGTACTCCTAACCTCAGTTTTTTTAGCCATCTTCTGATGCCCATTTTAGAAATATTCTTTTTTTCTCTCTACTGTCTTGCTGGTTTGGCATAAGAGTGCTTAAGATGAGAAGTGGAAGATTTCCTTGATGTGCCTAAATATTCAGAAGAGAATAGATAGTCTTATTCCATTGAAATGGGAATATATAGTTCTGCTCTGGTGTCTCAGTACAGATTTTCAGGTAGCTACTAGAAAGCTACATAAGTTGTAGAAACGTCTTCTGTAACACAGGATGGAGCTTGGGCAATGCAATGAGGATGCTCCATGTTTAAAATCTCTGCACATGGCTATGTGAAGTGATAAAAGTTTTCTGGAAAGCACCTTCCTTTTTGCAGAACTTCTGAAACACTGGATGTTTTACTGCAGAGTCCTCTGGACTGTAACACCCATTGTTCCGACTGGACAAACTCAGTACATAACAGTAGTTTTCAGATAAAGTCTTCCATCTGAAATAGGCATAAGAAAGATGTTAGCAAACTCTTTCTCACAATAACATCCCAATAGCGTATTTCATCTTGTGGAGAAGATGCATTTCTTATCGATTAAGAATGCTAATGTTACATTAATGATGTGAACTTTGTTATTAATGTTATCAATTAATGTTACATAACGTTACATTAATTATGTGAACTTTGACTTCCCTGGATTGAAAGGTCACTCTAAACAAGAGTAATGGCCAGTCACTTAGTGATGGTTAGATATTATGACAGACCTCGCCAGAGCAACTTATGACCTGATTTCAAAGTTACAATGGCCGCATTTCTGTTGCTAAGTGAGTTTTGCCCCATTTTGCGACCTTTGTCGCCACATTTGTTAAGGGAATCATTGCGGCCATTAAGCTACTAACATGGTTGTTAAGTGAATTTGGCTTTCCCCATTGACTTTTGCTTGTCAGAAGGTTGCAGAAGGGGATCACATGACCCCGGGACACTGCAACCGTCATAAATATGAACCAGTTGCCAACTGTCTGAATCTGTTCACCCAACACATTGCAAAACCCATGCCAAAACTCATGTAAAAATCACATATAACCACGTCAGTCAGAGGCTTCAAATTCCATCCAGTTTCTTTTAGTAATAAAAAGAGTCGATTGGAGTCAGCGGATGTTTAAATCGAACAAATCCAATTAAGAAAAGCCACTAAATAATCACACAGCGGACTGGTAAAGGAACTGAAATATAAATATTTTTGGGAGACTTTAAGAGAAGGGCACTTGACGTGCTCCTGGAAAGATAACTGCTAAACATACCAAAATAACTTTCTGATTGCAGATCACATCTGGCCTACAATACTGGAGTAAGTAAAAGGCCTGCAGGGAAGCAGGTGTTTCCCACCCCAAAAATAGCTCTTTGCCACAAACACGTGGGGGAAAGGATAGTCTAATTTTATAAACCCACAGCTCTGATGTCATTATGTTAATGGCATAATACAAAATCAAGTGATAACTCCATCTACTCCATAATCTACTTTCAGAACACCATCAATGAGAGAGGATTTTTCCTCTTAAAAAGCATCAATGTTGGTTTTTTTTGCAGCTGGAGTCATTCTTACTTCTTCAGCCAACAAAGAAGGGGGGATGCATATAGGTTTCCTTTTGATGAGAAAAGAAAGCTGTATCATACTTGCCCTTATTTCTGAATATACTTTGTTTTTCTTTTTTCTTTTTTGATCCCTTATTTACAGAAGCATGCTATCAAATGGAAAGGTCTACAGCAGACCTGGGCATTTTATAGCTCCCAGCATTTTATAGCTCCCTGTATAGCTTGTGTGAATTGCTTTTATTTTGAAGGTGATTTTTTTTAAATTTACATATGTGCATGAGTGCATGCAGCTCTATTGATTTGGTCCTCCACAACAGGGGTCCCCAACCTTGGCAACTTTAAGACCCGTGGACTTCAACTCCCAGAATTCCCCAGCCAGCATGGCTGGCTGGGGAATTCTGGGAGTTGAAGTCCACGGGTCTTAAAGTTGCCAAGGTTGGGGACCCCTGCTCCACAACATCTCAGTTTCTCATGTGGCCTTTGGGAAAATTAATTAATTCACCACCCCTGCTTTGAAATTTGTCTACCACATCTACTTTGCTGCCTATTTCTCACAACTGAGCTCTGAGCCTTATTGATAGCTTTTGAGGGTGGAGAGGTAGGCAGAGGTTTAAAGAATCAGCTCTTATATTGGGTCTTTTTGTATCAAACTACTAAGGTCTACATGTCAAATGAACTGATATGTCTAAAATACACTTTCAAGCTGATTTTCCAGGGTAAGTATTGTGTTTCCGCATTATTTCACATTCAAGACAGCCAAAATATTGACCCCCAGTCATCTGTTTGGCATAAAAGGAAGCAGAGGAAGCATCAGGAATATGGGGGTCAGCAAACTGAAGATGGTGGTTGCGGTCTGATGGGTCAAAGGGATGGGGGTGCAAAGGTACTGACATGGCTGCCATCCTGACAATGTCAATGCCAGCACTGATGATGTTATCTAGTTTGGGTAATGAAACAGCTGCAAGAAAACAACCAAGCTCAGAGAGCACCAAGGACCCCGCAGCTCAATCCTGAGCTACAAATATTCTCCTTTATTAGATGCTGCTCTCATTAACTTCCAGCTTCAACTAAAGGCCGAGTCTCTTTGCTGATCCAGATCAATGGCTGAATCTGTACGCAATGTTATTTCTATAAGTTGGTCATTGTTATTGTAGTTGTGTTTGAAATTTCAATTTTGGAGACTAAACAGTTTAAACACTTGTAATTTGGTACGTTTTATTGATTTGTTTCATAGTATTCTTTAATTGCAGCGACCCCTAACCTTTCCAGCTACCCTGACTGGCAGAGACAGCAGCAGAGGGGGAGGGGATGGTTTCATGCGCACGCCCACTGCTCATGCAAATGGAGCTTCGAGTGCTCATCCGCTGCTGGTGTGGCCTGACTCCCAACAAGCCACGGACCACTATGGGGCTGCAGACCAGGGATTGGGGCACCCCTATTTTATAGGATCAATTACAGTAAAATACACATTCAGAATCTCATTCCCAAACAGAACCATCAGAAATCCAGGTGGAAGTTTTCAATCAAGGCTATGACCAGAAATGAATGGCAAGTTATTACAGAAACAGTATGATACACGATTCCATATTCAGCCAAACAACCATGAAGGGAAGTTTGGTTCCATTCATTTATTGATGGCTTATAGCAGGGGTCTTCAAACTTGGCCCTTTTATGACTTGCGGACTTCAACTCCCAGAATTCCACAGCCAGAGTGCCTGGCTGAGGAATTCTGGGGGTTGAAGTCCGCAAGTCATAAAAGGGCCAAGTTTGAAGACCCCTGGCTTATAGCCTTCCATAATCTCACGTTGGTGGGCATCACAGGACATTTGGATGGCACTCTTTCATTCCTAATCAACTTTTAAATTAAAGGAAAGCATTTCCTCTCAGTAGGGATGGTCATTGAAAATAGCAGCTATTTTGTTTCCACTGAATTTGTTGCAGGCATCTAATGCTATTTGCCATTTTTCGTTTAACAGCTGTACAAGAAGGCTCCTAAGCACACAACCCCTTCATCCCAATGTTGATAAAAGCGCCTGTGATCCAGAGCTCAAGAGCGTTCAGATTATAGAACTGCTGGGTTTATTTGTTTTAATAAGGCAGGGTGAACGTGAATCGCCATGTAATCCTAACCTCCCATTCAACGCAGCACTTTAATAATTGAAGGAAAAGGAACCAGAACAATGAAAAGGAGACAAAGGCAAACAAATGGAAAATGATTCATGCAATTTTTGACAAAACAGCATCAGGAAATCCAAATAAAAGGAACATCTTGCAACAGATGGAATACAAACTCTAGCCCTTACCAAAATACTACAATGGGGTAACTAATTAAGGTTAGAATCTGCCTCCCCTCCATAGATCTCATTAAAGAGGCAAATAAAGGAGTACTTGTTTACCACAGATCTAAAACAATGCTGATGCACTGAAACGTTTAAGTTCTTATCGACAGGAAAGAGTTAAGATAAAGCTGAAGCATATTTAGAATTATTAAAATGGAAGTGATCATAACAGGAAAGTAATTTCTAAATGAAAGCTGCCTTATCAGCTACTGAGTCTTTTCTCCAGCAATTTAACTTCAGAAATATACATACCTAAGGCTTACAGAAAATCTCTATCTATCTATCTATCTATCTATCTATCTATCTATCTATCTATCTATCTATCTATCTATCTATCTATCTATCTATCTATCTATCTATCTATCTATCTATCTATCTATCTATCTATCTATCTATCTATCTATCTATCTATCTATCTATCTATCTATCTATCTATCTATCATCTACCTATCTATTGACACACAAATTCCTTGTGTGTCCAATCACACTTGGCCAATAAAGAATATTCTATTCTATTCTATTCTATTCTATTTTATTCTATTCTATTCTATTCTATTCTATTCTATTCTATTCTATTCTATTCTATTCTATTCCATTCCATTCCATTCCATTCCATTCCATTCCATTCCATTCCATTCCACCTGCTTGTAAATATTTCAATAAAGAATAGTATTCTAGCTCAGTCTAAGGAATCCACAGTGACACTTTCTGCTCCTGGGGAGAACTTAATGCAGAGAATTCCTCCAAATGCTGATTGCCTGGGAATAAAAGATCACCCTAAGATTGATAAGTCACTTGAGGTGCAGTCCTGACTTAAACTACAGTTGTTATTGGCCCCAGCTAAGAGAATATTTGCCTGAGGTTTACTGAATAAATGCATAGGACTCAGTCCAAGGAGGGGGGAGGGAATAGATTAATATTTAAACCCAAGTAAAATCAAATAGTAAATTAATGATGGATACCATATGTGAATGATAGATAGACAGACAGACAGATATAGATGATAGATAGATAGATAGATAGATAGATAGATAGATAGATAGATAGATAGATAGATAGATAGATAGATGATAGATAGATAGATAGATAGATAGATAGATAGATAGATAGATAGAGAGAGAGAGAGAGAGAGAGAGAGAGAGAGAGAGAGAGAGAGAGAGAGAGAGAGAGAGAGAGAGAGAGAGAAGCTTTCTTCTGATATCATTGTGTCACCTAATACCAATTTTTCGAAGTGATAATAATTTAGAGACTTGGGGTTTTTTTTCCCGTTCCTTCAGCCCAAGAATCTCCAGTCACCCCAAGTGATTGTGCATTAGAAAAGAATATTAATCAACGAGAGCAACTTCCAGCTCTTGCAGCTTCAAAAACAACAACTATAAACATGTATATAGAACAGAGCACCATACATAAATATCACCCAATTAAGATCAAGTGTATCTCTGCCTATTACTTCGGTACAATGGAACACAGCAAATGAAGGCTGTGACTATGGTTACTATCTGAAGTGCTTTCCACGTCCATCATCAGAATTTATAACACGACTGGAATTAACTTATGTCATTACACAGCTTGCCATTTATTTATTACATCTGCAAGTCTAGAAAAATATGTCCGGCTCTGTAATGAGGGGAGGCAGACAAAGAATTCAGCAGCAAGCATAGAAATGGATTGGGGTTAGGGTGATTACTTTTAATTCGAGACCCACCAAGGTCTCCTAATAAATGGGACAAGTTTACTGCTTCTCAAAACTCAAAAGAGGCCTGGTTTGAAAGGGAGAACTCTCTCCTCCTCCCTCTGTTGAATTGAAAGAGAGCTTTCCAAAACATCCCTTTTTAAAACCATTTTGCATTCATGCACTTGTGGGTGTTTGTACCTAAGCAAACTCTCTGATGATGAGGATGATGGATAACAACAACAACAACAACAATCAATGAAGGGGAATATTTGTAGCTGAGGGTTGGAATGAGGGGTCCTTAGTGCTGTCTGAGCTTGCTTGTTTTCTTGCAGACGTTTCATTACCCTAACTAGGTAACATCATCAGTGCTAGTAGCAAGCAGCACTCCTTATTAGCACTGATGATGGTTACCTAGTTAGGATAATGAAACATCTGCAAGAAAACAAGCAAGCTCAGAGAGTACCCAAGGACCCCTCAATAATAACAATCATGCCAGCAGAGGGAACAAAATACTCTTCTGAAGAAAGAGGACTCAACTCTTCTTCTCCATAAGGCAGATCGGACTCAATGACCTATCTAAGAGGACTCTAAATGTTTTCATGTTATTATTGTTGTGTTAAGAGTTGGATGAAAATGACCTCCCTTTTCATGAACTGTTCATGATTTTCCTCTTGAATCTTGAAGAAAGTTAAGTCAGTCAATCAAAGCAAGGGGCACATTCTTGTAACTGAGTAGAAAAGTGTCCAAGGACAATCATGACGGTTAGGAAAGGAGAAGGATTGGCTTAACCACTTTGTGTGTGTGGGGGGGGAAATCCAGGAAATCGTTTTCCTAATACTGTATGTTATTTTGCAATACATTTGGAAATCTTAAATAAAACCGTACTATTCTTGCAGCATTCCCTGAAAAAGTTTAGCAATCTCAATTTAGCTTCAATCAGCATCTTTATTTTACCACTTGTAGCATAACATCTGTAATGAAAGCACTGCCTGATCTACAGATGAAAGGATACATCAGAAAAGGGGAAAGAATAAATTAATGGTAATCTATGTTTCGTGGTGTTCAAACTAAGCCTGAATACCTCAAAGCCTTTGCTGCATTTTTATGTATTGCAAAGTGATATAGTGACAAATACATTTCTCTTAAAGTCAAATTTTTCCTGTGGTTTTGTTAACTTGTTTTGCTTGCTGTTCGTCATAAAGGAAATCTTGTCAAAACAGCAAAGAGAAAAGTAAAATAACTGTCCTAATTTTAAGTATATAATTATATACTTTTTCAGTATTTGGTGATATTTTGTTTTGAATGTGAGTTTCTACTGGAACATATGCTAGCAATTACTCCAGACTGTTTTTGAAAGCTTTTCAAAAGTAAGAACATAATAGGGAAATGTCTCTTTTATAAATATTAGCTGAAACATGTTGTTTTTCAGTAAGCATAAAAAAAAACACCCATTGCTACATTGCTATTCTATTAACTTGTTTTTCCTCTGCAAACACTACAGGCAAACTCAGTAAGATGGAAGAGTTGGGCTAGCAATTGAAGCTCATTCTGTAGGAATGAATGTAATGGCAATAGCAGAAACACTGTCTGAGAAATGAAATTAATACAAAAAGGATTCAAAAGGATTAGCAATAAACATTTTTGAGTTGCCCAAAATTGTGATCTGATTTTATACCTACTCAAAAGTAAATTGCACTGAGTTTGATTGTATTCTCTTCCACCTAAGTACTGGTAAAGGTATAACTTAGATTTTAATTCTTGTCAGATGCACGCCTGGCGGAGGAATTCTGGGAGTTGAAGTCCACAAGTCATAAAAGGGCCAAGTTTGAAGACCCCTGTCTTAAATCTAACAAACAAAATGGAGGCTGGCTGAGGAATTCTGGGAGTTGAAGTCCACAAGTCATAAAAGGGCCAAGTTTGAAGACCCCTGTGTTAAGGGTATCACTGCAGTTGTTAAGTTAGTAACACGGTTGTTAAGTGAACCTGGCTTCCCCATTGACTTTGCTTGTCAGAAGGTCACAAAACGTGATCACATGACTGCAAATGTCATAAATATGAGTCAGTTGCCAAGCATCCAAATTTTGATCTCTTGACCGTGAGGATTGCTGCAATGGTGGTAAGTGTGAGAAATAGTCATAAGTCATTTTTTTTCCAGTGCTGTTGTAACTTTGAATGGTCACTAAATGAAACATTTAAGTTGAGGACTAACTGTACACTTGTGATGTACACAGTTATTATGTTCTTACCTTCTCTATTTACATGCAGACCTACCCTTCTTTTGTATCAATGGCCCCTGAAAATTATTTAAGGTGAAACATAAGGATCGGACAGATAAATTAGGTGAATTAGCATAATCCGCTTCTGAAATTATATTTTCTTTTCCAAAGAAAATTGGTAATTGTGTGGTTGTGAGAGATATGTGCAGAGTAGCTGTAGATTGACAAAAAATATCTCCTTGTGAAGATAATTCCATGGGCCAATTTCAAATTACTTTCTAAGTGGCACTTTCCCAAAGTGTTTTTACTCAGCTCCTATTTCTAAGCTACACACCAGAGGGGTATTCTCTTCTAAAAGACATTCTGCAGTGCTCTTCTCCTCATTAGGGAGTTTTCAAATTTTTCAAAGGATTTTACACCAATAACAGAGAGAGTGCATTTGCATTGTGTCCCTCGACTGAATAAATTTCTCTTCATTGTCCTAGGAAACCACAACCACGTGCAGAGTTCAAGTACAGGTTTACTGTTCTAACAGTGTTGTACTTATCCTTGAAAAATGAATCTCTCATTCATAAATCTTATTATGTACCATGTTAAATTTTGTAAAGCAGCGATTTTGCATTGTAACCATCTCTTTGCGTTCCTCCATTACGATCGGCTCCAATATTAACTACTTGACGCATTTCCTTGGGATGGAGGTGGTCCCTTTCTTAAGTAATAGCCTTAACCTTTGCATCTGAAAGACTAATCACTGTCCTTTTAGATCCATAACTTTTATAGAAAATTGCTTTCTGCAAGGCACTTCATCACATTTCATCTCCTAATGCTTTCCCATTCTGATTTGAACCTGACAGTTTCAATATTAATTTCTATCTTCAGGACGGTTTCTCCTTTTGAATTCCCTTCCATTGAAGATATTATTATTATTATTATTATCATCATCATCATCTAAAATGAAGGCTTTTACTTCATTTGATTATGACCTATCCTTGCAATGATGAAGTTTAATCTTGTTTATTCAATTTTACTCTAATCATATACATTCAGCGGGTTTTGCTTCGCTGTTCGTAATTCATTTTCCACCCTCTTCTGCCCCTCTTTTGCAAATCAGGCAAGCTAGGTTTTGTCGCTCTGTAATGACACTCCCCAAAATAATTGGGTTATTCTAAAGAGGTTAAATGAAAACATGGTAGCTTAGGAAAACTAACCTGTAGTTTTTGACAGGTCAACCCAACCGATGGAAAACATTGGATGAGAAATTTTGTAAACTGCAGGATTGTCACTAAAGCATGATAATGTTTCATTGCTTTAGACGTAGCTGTCAAAAGAGGTTTTTATTTTTCCCTTAAAAACTAAAACCAAAAAACTCTTCAGCGATAACAACCTTTTAAAACACACAAACTGGTGTAACTTTTATTTTTAATGAAAATGAGGAGTTCATTAAAGAAGATAAATATTTCATTAGATGTTAAATAAAACAAAGAGATACTTTTGGCCTCTCTCAGCACAAAATTCCTTTGAAAGATTAATTAATACATGCAAATTATGCAAATTAGACCCATGCAAATATTTTATGAAGACAATTAAGGGAACCATTAATTACGGCTTCTTTTTTTTTTTGCTTCAGTGAGATTCATTCATTTAATTTTAATTTCACTTTAACCGTTCTGATGTATAATCTTGCAGCTCAGAACTTTTATCTTTCCTGGGAGCTCAGTTTAACTTGTACATTTCATCAAGTGAGCAACGTCTACGGTCTGAAAAGTGAGTCTCTGAGCTTCAATCGCGATCAAGGGGAAATGTGGTCACCCTCCACTTTGAGAAAATGGGAAACAGAAAAAGCATCCCGGCTCCTGTTTGGACAAGGTTCACTTGCTGAAAAAGCAATTAATTTGCTTTGGCTGTGCTAATATAGGGGAATTAGAAAGTGTGACACAAGACAAATAGAAATAATTACTTCTCCAAAATGATGTTCTCATTAATATGGTTTGAACAGTAGGAAAACACATGCACACACATACAGGATCCTGGCAGGACTGTATATGCTGTCCCCAGCTACAGGAATCAGGATAATGCAAAGCAGTTGTGTGTGTTTTTGAACTTTGAAAAATAAAAACAAAGGGGATTGTTTTTAAAAAAACAAAAACAAAACAAAACACCCTTCTGTGGATATTTTGTTTTGTTTTTTAATTTGGGAAATTTAATTTGGGGAGTCCACGACTGGTTTGACCTTCCATTCTAATTCTCTCGGATTTCCACTAAGGACTTTATGACTCAAAAGACATAACTTGTAAATAATTCAGTGACAATTAGAAATCAATTGTACTGATCTTAGTGGCAAATCTGTTCAATAAGGGTGCACACGATTGAGTCCTTGGGCTTTAGAACACCGAGTCTCTTTCTCACATGCATCACACATACAGAGGTGTACGTCAGGTATATTTAGATTTCAGCTCTGTTTATTGAAATCAAATGTTACGGCGTGCGGAAGGGCGTAATATGTAAGGTTGTTTAAGCCGCAGTAGAAATAGCATTATCTTATCAGAAGTTTCCTTAATGTTCTCTTTTATACTTGAGAACATCAAAGTTTTTTGTTTTGTTTTGTTTTACTTACTGAAGCTTGAAACAAACAGATGGATACTCCAGGAAGTAAATTTTTGGCTGCCTTATATATTAACGATCATAGCCAATCATAGCATGCAAGGTACTTTTCTTTTAGCAGAACTGTGGAGTGGGGGAGCTTAGGAGAGGAAACCACTAATCCTAAATTCTGGTTGTGGATGTCCTCTACACTGGAGGAGAAGAGGGCGATCCAAAACACCCTTAAGGGACACCCTTGTAAGCCTCCGGAAATCCTCTCTCCTGCTTTACAAGCTGACAATTCAAGTCTATGATTTGACAGACCCATTCCTTGTCGTCTCAATAAACCATGAAAAGAAGCTGTTATGAGAACACCTCCAATCACATTCTTCCTGTAAAGGATCCTTATGTCTGATTTCGGTATTATTTATAGACGTTTTCATGCATTTTACACATGCATGAAAATTTGCATATAGTTCTTTTGTTTTTGTTTTTTTCCCGAATAGGCACATTTTTATACAGATTGTTTAAAACGCCTATCTTCGTTTCTGTATATAATTGTCCCTTACTGATTAAAGACCTACGTCACAACTTTGGGATAAGTGGAAAAAAGGAAGGATAATTTGTGTTTCAATTTGTACAGGAATTCAAGAAGTATGAAGCAGAGCTTCAGATACAGTATTGGTCCAGTGGCAGACACCGATTCAGTGAAACACATGAAAAAGAGGCAAAGCCTGGATCACACTACTGTGGTTGCCATCCTTACATTTCATGTCTATACTCTGTAAATACCCTGCTTGGCTATAAAAAGGAAGGATATGGGCTACACGGTTAAGGGAGTTGTTTAAATATAAAGGTTTGTGTTCTTAATATCAGAACAAGAAATGATAAGACAGTGGCAAGATGTTGCTACAGAATTCCACAAGTCCAGAAATGCTCATGGTTCCTTTGCATAATATATTTGGGAAGGCGAACACTCTGCAAATCCTTTGCATAAACATAATGCATGGTTTTGCCTGAAAAATAGGAGCCTTGTAGTGCAGTGGTTAGAATGCAGTATTGCTGGCTAACTCTGCCCACAGCCTAGAGTTCGATCTTGACTGGCTCAAAGTTGACTCAGCTTTTCATCCTTCTGAGGTTAGTAAAATGAGGGCCCGGATTGTTTGGGGCAATATGCTGACTCTGTAAACAACCCAGAGAGTGCTATAAAAGCACCACGGAGCAGTATGTAAGCCTAAGTGCTGTTGCTAAAATAATAATAATAAAACCACCAGATTACATTTTCGTTTTGTTTTCCTTTTGAAATGCCTGACCCAGTCAACATTTTCATTGCCCCTCATTATCATTCTTGACTTTCACTCCAGCCTTATTAAACTCTTTGGACATCAGTTGTCTTAATACAGTATTAATGCAGTCGTAGAACACTTTATTCAAGAAGATTATTTTTTTTCCAAGCAGGCCATGAGATTGTATGTTTTTTTTTATGCATCTAGTTTAAAGAACAAGATGCAGATGGCTCCTGGGGGGGGGGGAGAGAACATGAATATCTGCAGCTTTAAGAGAGAGACTCCTTTTCTTTTAAAAAAAAGAAAAGTAACCCCAAAATGGCTAAGTTAGTATGCTTTAACGGTGATACAAGCTTTGCTTTGAGCCGATAAATAGAATAATGTCTAGTTTAAAGGTGTAGCTAACAGTGACCCATGAACACTATGAAACAATAGCCTATTTATAGGTTACTGTCAGCAATCAATACTGCCTTTTGTTTAACTTAATCAAAGTTGCCTTTAATTGATTTGCTAGAGCTGAAAAGCTGCCAAAATACCAGAGTGCTGTGCCAGAAGACAGGAAATAAACTTATTATTGTTTCACTTCTGTGCACTGCACTATAATTCCACCGCTTATCCTTAGTTAAGGGAGGGGAAAGTGAAGCGGGAGGAAAGTACATAATGAATGTTTTCATACGGAATCTTGGTGAATCAATTATGAAAGAAAACACACGTACAGGCACCCACAACCTCATGGGGGAGGGAAATGAGAGGCGTTTCAAGGCCACAAAATATAATTTGAGAATTTCTCTCCTTTCTAAAGCTGTTTAAAGAGCAAACAAAACAGGAGGGTTTTATCAGAGCCAAATAAAACAATGGCTGGGTGAATAAGCATAAACCAGTAGGAAACTCCCCACATGTTTGGATCAATCTAGGGGATCTCCACTCCTGTCCACTTAGAGGTGCTCTGCAGATTTTATTTATTGAGGTGGATCACACTAGAGGTAGTAGAAAACTTTATCCATCTTTCTGTTTCCCTATTTGGAAACATGAAGGGAGTACCCGGACATAATCTTCCAGTTTGTAGTCCACCATGTTGGGTTTTTTTTAACTTTGCTCAGTGCATTGCAAAATTCTGTGATCTCCTCATTACAGATTTAATTTCCTTCCACTTTGACTAGTTTAGAATGGGATTGAATTGATGGTGCCATACTAGAGGAATTTAGTCATTTAGTCATTCATTTATTTTCTTGGCAAAATTACTGTGGGATGGTTGATCTTTCAATAAGCTGATGACACACCATGACAAAGAATATAGGAATTTGCTTTAAATGTCATAGCCAATGATGAAAGCAACAGTATATTATTCCTGGAAAGAGCTGTTATGACTTTGCTGGAGTTAAGCCCCTCTAGCCTTTTGTGACTTGGTTCTCCCACTGGATTAAAATGTGAATTTGACATTTTCGGGTTTAAAACCACAGTGGATGGCATGCAGGTTGACTTTGTCTGGACCACAAAACTAAGCAGGTCAGGTTTTGATGAGAGATTAACAAGGGACAAACAGGACGGAAAAAAATACACTGGGACCCTGGAAGAAGTTTTACTGTTACCACATCATCTGCAACAATTAAGTCAACAGCCATTGGGTTCAACATGAAGTAGACAAAGATATGAAAGAATGCACAAAGGGAATCTTCACTAGACTTCAAATCATCAATGGTCATCAACAATAGCTTTTTATAACTGATGACCCAAATCCTATCTCCTTCAAGTTGCCATGCCAGAGTTGAGGTTTTGACTCAACTATCTTCTCCTTGAAATATCAATGTTAAGCCATCCAATTTCCCCACAATTCATCTTTTTCCAGTGAAAGTGCAAGGTAACCCTCTGAAATTGCATAGATTATGATCTACATAAAGTTCACTTTTATTTTTTGAGTATTTTAAATGTGTAGATATGTTCTGCCCAGGAAGCATTGGAGCAAAAATACTTCGACTTTGAAAGCCACAATATTCTAAACCTTCTAATTTTTTTTCAATACAAGTCAACTCATTTGAGTAGTGCGCTTTAACTTACTAAGCGCTATCAATTGATCTGGAAATGGCATTCAATGCAAATTAATTTTTATGCAACCTACTCTTGGAAAAACCTTCTCGTGACTGCTCTCAAAATTTATTCTGATGCAAAGACACAATAAGAAATTAAATGGCTGAGGATCAAAAATACTTCACAACTAAACAAAAATAAGGGTAAAGGTAAAGGTTTCCCCTATCCAGTCATGTCCGGCTCCAGGGGGCAGTATTCATCTTTGTTTCTTGGCTAAGAGAGCCAGTGTTCTCCAAAGACATTTTATGTGGTCATGTGGCTAGCATGGCTATATGCCAGGGGTAGGTAACCTTGGCTCTTTTATGACTCGTGGACTTCAACTCCCAGAATTCCTGAGCCAGCCATGCTGAGGGGAAAGGGAGAGGTTTCCAAGCTGAGCCATTCCTGGCTGGCTCAGGAATTCTGGGAGTTGAAGTCCACGAGTCATAAAAGAGCCAAGGTTGCCTACCCCTGCTATATGCCAAAGGCACATAGAAAGCTGTTACCTTCCCACTGAAGTGGTACCTATTTATCTACTTGCATTTGCACGCTTTTGAATTGCTAGGTATGCAGGAGCTGAGGCAAGGATGAAAACTTACCCGTTGCACAGCGCTTGGGTCTTGAACCCGGGCTGTCAGCTTTTCAGCTTTTCAGCTGACAAGCCCAGCGCCTTTAACCTCGGAGCCATCATGCCCCTCATAATATAACAAAATTGTAACAAAAGTAAGGGTAGCAAATCGTAATAACAGTAGCCAATAGAAAAGTACCAAACCCCAACGTTACTAAAATGTTTAATGCAGGAAGTTCTACAGCATATTTGCAGGACTCTTTCTTCTCCTATGAAACTTCCCCATTCTACTCATGAAATGCTCTTCCTTCACTTTGACAAGCTCTCCTAACACACTCAATTTTTCAGAATCAAAAGATTAATGACTCTTTGTAAATAGACAGCTGTCCTATCACCTTCTGATTTATGTACAGCCAAGAGGAATAACATTTATGTTTCATTACCTCCATGGTGAATATATTTATGACAAACGGTACATGTAAGCTGTTTAACCTCCTAGATGATCATCATCTTGCTAATGTCAAAAGAGAAGGATGGAGAATTTGATGGCCTCGTTATACAACCAGCATCGAGCTCTGTGGACTCCATAAATCCCTCTTATGCAGGATAAGTCACTTATTTCTTACTTTTATATCTTCTTTTCCTCTAGGATGCTCAATTATGTTCACCTTTGTTAGACTTGGATATCAGGTTTGGTCTCAATAAGTAAGGGTAGATTAAAAGCATCTTAATCATACATCATTTAAGCAGGAGAGTAGACTGAGGTATGACTGATTCAAAATTCCAGGGGGCCAGAAGATGATATGAACCTGGTCTGTAGAATATGTAGGTAGCTCTGGGTTGTACAAGTTCTCTGAGCTTGGTTTTCATTTGCAGCTGTTACCTTCAGATGTTACCTAGGTGGGCAATAAAAAACCAAGCTCAGAGAAGTTTTACAACTCAATGAATCTAGGTCTATCCTGTTCTAGATCAAAGCTCGTTCCATCCTACCACATGTATTTTGTATGGGATGGGACTGCATAATTAACCTTAAAGACAGAGTTAACATTTGCAATAATGGCGAATATCTATAGCTCGGGTACAGGATGAGGGTGAAGGTTCGTTGTCCGAGCTTGTGGGTTGGTTTTCGAATATTTTGTTACCAGGCTAGGTAACATCTTCAGCACGTCCCCGAAGATGTTACCTAGCCTGGTAATGAAACATTTGGAAACCAACCCACAAGCTCGGAGAACGAACCTTCACCCTCACAGAGTTAACATTGTTTGAATATTCCTACTTTCTCCTAGAACAGGGGTAGGCAACCTGGGCTCTTTTATGACTCGTGGACTTCAACTCCCAGAATTCCTGAGCCAGCATGGCTCAGCTTGGAAACCTCTCCCTTTCCCCTCAGCATGGCTGGCTGGGGAATTCTGGGAGTTGAAGTCCACAAGTCATAAAAGAGCCAAAGTTGCCTACCCCTGGCCTAGAATATCCAGGCAGGCAAAAACTCAGTAACCTCTGCATATGTCTTCCAGAAATATATGCCTGCTGGGTTGTTGGTTAACAACAACAACAACAACATTAAAAAAAAAAGATGAATTGGACAATCTGGTGGGCGAATTAAATGAAATTGAGATGCCGATAGGCAGAATGTTAAATTAAGTTAATCTCACTCGCTCAAGATCTCACTTAATCTCACTAATCTCAAGGTGATTTGTACAGAACTAATATATGAGAAACAATGATGAGTCATCAAACCAGCTACCACTTTCTGGCTGGTGTCATTGAGATCCCACCTGGCAAAATAATTCGTGGCCAATTCTCCAATATGTCTCCTGTTTTTTTATTATTATTATTATTATTATTATTATTATTATTATTATTATTATTATTATTATTATTATTATTATTATTATTATTATTATTATTATTATTATTATTATTATTATTATTATTATTATTATTATTATTATTATTATTATTATTAATGCATGTTTAATCACTGTGTGGCTTATTGTCTTTCTCAATTTTTCCCTATGCTATCACAGCAACCACGATACCTCACAAGAATTATAAACTAAGGTTTAGTACAAAAAGACAGTAAATGATTGACTTTAAAATGCAAATGAAAAGTCATCTCTGGTTAATCATTATACAGTAGGTTGTCTTTGAAGAATTTACCTTCCTTTTAAATTGAAAATAAATGCTTTGTATGGTGTTTTTGTTTGTGTGTGTGTTATTTATTATTCATATTAACATCCTTAGCCCAGGGATAAAGAGGCCCAAGATAAATAGATTTTTTAGAGTATTTAAGCTACTTGTCCAGTTTTTGCTTTCTTTGTACTGATATATTAAAATATAAATAACTGTAATGATGGTGAAATCTACAGTTAAGGAGTTAAATTCAGAGTGTTCTAGATTCCTCTGCTTGTTTCAAAAACTGGAAAACTATGAAGCATTCCAGTCTTGAAAATTATCTAGTTTAATCTGAAACTGTGTGGTTGGACAGCCTAAAAATGCATTTGTGTTTACCATGCTGAACGAAATTCTTCATCGTCCCAGATTAATTGTTCTTCTAATCGCATTATATATAAACTGGAATAACCTGCTAATTTAAAGGAAATCTATCACACAAAATGAATTTTCTCTTCTGAAAAAAAAAAAAAAAAAGTCCAGATGAAGCTGACCTTGAATGAACTTGTTTTGATGTGGCCCAGATGGCAGGTTGCATGCTTGAATAGCAGGCTAAAGTAGAGGAAAAACTAATATAGTGCGATCCAGATTTATGGCCTTTTGAAAATTCCTACCTTGTATTGCCCTCTCAGCATCTGTTCGGCCCCCGCTGCGGTCAGCTTCTATCTCTGGGGTCAGAGAATCTAAAAGCACAGAAAGATAGAGCTGACACATATTTCACTCGGATCTTAAAGGGCTCTTTTTACAACCTGTTACCACTTCTGAATCACCGTACAATCAACCTTTGCCTCCGTGTTGAATGTTGAACAAAAACAGGGGCCAGCACCGTAATTTTGTGATGAGCAAGACTGAAGAGAAGAAAACATGAGAGCAGGGAGAGAGGGCTGGCATGGCCAGAGCTAATAGTTTAATAAAATTCTATTTTTTTTAGACTTCTTCCTTTTAACAGAATAACAGGAAGGGACCTTGGAAGTCTTCTAATCCAGAGGTCCCCAACTTTTTGGGCACCAGGGACCGGTTCTGTGGAGAAAGGTTTTTCTGCAGACTGGAGAGTGTGTGGTTTTGTGTGCTGCCTGCATCCCACAGATGGGGCTTTGTTTGTGTGGACCGGTTGCTGGCATGCCGTAGCATGGTACTGGTCCACGGACCAGGGGTTGGGGACCCCGGTTCTAGTCCAACCCCCTGCTCAAGCATGAAACCCTATACCAGTGATGGTGAACCTTTTAGAGACCGAGTGCCCAAACTGCAACCCAAAACCCACTTACGTATCATCGGGTGCCGGGTGGGCATGGCCCATTGAGTGGGTGTGGCCAATTGGGTGGGACTAAAAAGTTCAATCAATCAATTCCAACTTTGCGAGATCTTTTTTTTTTCCCACAAGAAGTTGAAATTGATTGATTGATTGAACCTTTTTTTTTTGTACACGGCGGCAGAGGCCTAAACCGAAAATGTTTTATAAAACCCAGCTGAAGGCCTAGGACTGGGGCAATGGTGCGTGTGCCCACAGAGAGGGCTCTGCGTGCCACCTGTGGCACGCGTGCCATAGGTTCGCCACCACGGCCCTATACCATTCAGAAAAATAATTGGCCAATCTCTTCTTAAAAACCTTCAGCTTTAGATTGTTGTTGTTGTTGTTAGTTGCAAAGTCATGTCCGACCCATCATGACCCCATGGACAACATTCCTCCAGGCCTTCCTGTCCTCTACCATATTCTGGAGTCCATTTAAGCTCACGCCTACTGCTTCAGTGACTCCATCCAGCCACCTCATTCTCTGTCGTCCCCTTCTTCTATTGCCCTCAATCTTTCCCAGCATTATGCTCTTCTCCAGTGAGTCCTTCCTTCTCATTAGGTGGCCAAAGTATTTGAGTTTTAACTTCAGGATCTGGCCTTCTAAGGAGCAGTCAGGGCTGATCTCCTCTAGGGCTGACCAGTTTGACCGCCTTGCAGTCCAGGGGACTCGCAGGAGTCTTCTCCAGCACCATAGTTCAAAGGCCTCAATTCTTTTGCGCTCAGCCTTTCTTATGGTCCAGCTTTCACAGCCATACATTGCAACTGGGAAAACCATGGCCTTGACTATACGCACTTTTGTTGGCAGAGTGATGTCTCTGCTTTTTAGTATGCTGTCTAGATTTGCCATAGCTTTCCTCCCCAGGAGCAAGCATCTTTTAATTTCTTGGCTGCAGTCCCCATCTGTGGTGATCTTGGAGCCCAGGAAGATAAAATCTGTCACTACCTCCATTTCTTCCCCATCTATTTGCCAGGAATTGAGAGGGCCGGATGCCATGATCTTGGTTTATAAACATCCAATCAGCAAGAGAAAGGAAGTATCATTTCCCCAAAGAGGCATGTGATTTGTTTTTCTACCCTGCACTTAAAGCGGTTGTGATTCTTTCAACAAAACCACTTGAACCCAGCATCAGCCAGATGGAGAAGAAGGCCATCATCTTACCACTTAGGACCCTGAGGTTATCGGTGGAAGCCGCTTGCTTTAGCGCCTGTTCAGCTTGTTCTCGCCGCTTTGTTTCAAATTCAAGCGCTTCCTGCAATTTCCTCTTTGCCTTCTTTTCCTTCTTTAACCTTTTCTGAATTATTGCTGTTGTGAAAAAAAACAACACCAAAATCCATTCAAATTTAACTACAAGACCTTGGCTTTCACATTTTATTTATTTTAGGCCTCGTGGCAACGTTTAGCATGCCGTTTTCCATTTGTGCATCTGGGTTTACGCAGCGAGCAGAGATTAATTCTAAGGGCAGGTTTTTGCAGTGTTCTGCACAAAAATGAACAGCCGCGTGGTTCATCTCTGCTACTTCCTAGTGGGTTACCATAACATCTGGTCAAAGTTGGGATTGTGGAACTCAGTAACTACACCCAGATATCACAATCCTCTCCTTTACTTGAAAGCACTTTAGAAAGACAGAAATGAAGATTTGGAAAAAAAGAAAGAAATCAGCAGCCTCATAAATATTATGCATGATAACACAATAAACTTCAAAACTCTGCATATCCATAGAGCAAATAATCAACCCCTTCCAGTTTGTTCTCCAGATATCTCACAGCTAAACAATCTGTTCTTCAGTCAGAACTGAAGAAGCTTCTTGAATGAGAAGTGAAAAGGAAAAAACAAGAAAAAAGCACGTTTGGGACCGCTTGTTCTTTGCTGCCTTCAGGCTCTTCCATTCCTCCCATGGATGTGGATGTGGATGTGATTGCCTGGAGATTCTCAGTCATCCAGATCATGGTTATCTCAAAGGTGCTTTTCACTTCTCATCCAAGAAGCTTCTTCAGTTCTGACTGAATGGAATTTGTTGTGTGGCTTCATATCACTGTGACATTCACAGTGTTGCTCATTTATATACATTCATATATTTGTAAACAACTCTCGTATTTTTTTAGTTGTTCATATATGTGATGGGTCGTGGTGGAAAGGAGACTATGAAACAGAGAATAATGGTGGTACACAAAGGAGTAAGGAAACTCTTTGGTGTTGAGACTCATCATTGTTGAAAAGTAGAGCTAAAGAGCTTCTTGGGACTTTGCTCTCCAGTTATAACGGGCATCCACAGGGATATTAGGACTTGTTATCTATTCTTGCTGGTATTCTTTCAATCCAGATAAGAAAAATAACGTGACACCCCACCTAATACTATCATAAACGCTCTTGAGTATAGAAAGTAGGCGAGATTTTACCTTGATGTTTTGAGACAGCTTGGTAAAACTAGGGTAATAGACAAGGTCATTATTTTCTTTTTGTTACCTCTGTTCTTCTGCTCCACCGCTAACTGTTTTTCAAGTGTTTCTCTCAGTTCTCTTTCCCTGAAGAGTTCCATTTTGAGTTCCGTCTTTTCAAGCTGCACCTGCTTCTCTTGAGCCCGTGCATTATCTATGGCAACTTTTAAGAGCCCCTGATGGAAGAGAAGGGTGAACACAATCAGCCTTTGAACTGGGAAACAATGGAATTGATTCACATTATTTATGAACCGTTTTCGCAGTGACTTGTCAACTCTGTCACAGTCTTGAAGTGGTGTAGAACACCTCTGCCTTCGCCAACTCTAATAATCGAAAGATCAAGAGTTAAAACCGGTCCAAACTAACTCTCCTTGCTTAAATTAACCACGGTGTTCATCATGACTTCATGCTGGTTTCGATGGGACTTAGGTTTGATGGACTTGATCAAGTCTTGAAAGGAAAAGGATAAGTGACATTCTAGAAGTCTTTATGTGCTCTGGAATTCTCATGTGTAGATGAACCTGTTTGATTGAATTATGGATGAGTTCAGCTCAGGTTTACTGCTCTGCGTCTATAAAATAAAGATTATTTGAAAGAGGAAGCAGGTGATGAATTATGCTCTACTTTAAAAAGGACACTTAATTATGTAGAAGGCATGACATCAGTAGAGATCCAAACCAGGGAAGAATCACATCTTTATGCTATACCTAGAAGGTACAGCATTGAAAAGAGCTAACAGCAAGCAAAACCCACCTCCATTTTGCAACTGCTCACATCTTCCCCAAGAAATACAATTTGGAGGCTTGCAAAGACTAAATCCCCACACTTCTTTGTAGGTATAATTTAAATCTAAACTAGCTTCGGTATTATGTAGAGGTGGGACTGATTGCTGATTAACGATTCCATGGTGGCTTCAGTAGGGACCTTTTCCTTTTTACAAAACTTGCAACACATTTTCTGAAAGTCAGAATTCAGAAAGGAAGAATGTGGTCGCAAAGCATGAGAAAGTACGGCCTTTGGTTAAGCAACCGGGTGTGAAGTAAAAGCTTCCCTTTGCTGTGTCGAACCTAGAGAACATCAGTGGACAAAGTAACTCACCAAACTATGTCATTTTCTGAGAAGAATGTGCCTGAGACAGTCATCAGATGTGCTGGCCCAGTGTAACCAAATCGAGATCAATGGTGCAAATGGTTCTGTGACATAGGTGCGTGTCTGGTTTTGGTCCACTTTACCTGTGACCAATTGGACAATTTTGCCTTATTTGGCAAACGGTAGATGGGGGTAGGGGTTTCTGCCTCCAGCAGAATGTAAAAATAGGGTTTCTCCTGTCTCAAATGGAGGACAATGCTGAATGCAGCAGAGTATTCCTACAGTTCAGATATGAGGTCAGGTTTTTAAACAATGTAGTATTACAGCCCCAACAAAACCCATCTCTTGTGGTGAAGTGTCAGGAAAGAAGTTAAAATTCACAAGCAGACCTTCCTTTCATTTGGGTGATCCCTCCTTTTTTGAACCATAGAAACGAGCTGCTATGGCAACTGCCATCTTTTTTCAAAACAGCACATTCATGTACATGTTTCTTCTTCATCAGGAACAAACAATTAGTAACAAATGAAAGAGATCATTACATCAAGTGCCCTTTCAGATCACCCCAATTAAAACTTTAGTTTAGCTGTATTTTAATTCTAACATACCAAATTCTAATTTTCTGCTCTGATTGCTCTTGTTGACTTATCTTTGAAAGATGTATTCGCAGCGGCAAAGCCCAGAGATTTATTTAGCAACATGCCAATGTTGGCACCACTTAACGTGTTGATTGGTTGTATTATCAGTAGCAATGGAAAATAAATTACTATTAAACTATTATTGTCCTTGGCTGACAAAACACAATATTTTGTTGTTCTTTAAATATGAAACAATCATGGAGAAACATGGAGAATAACGCTAAGCTGAAAGCATGTTGAGGTAATTTTTATCTTAAGCACCTTCACAAAGAGTGAAGCTCTAAAGGACATTGAACATTTTGACTGGACTGTGAGGATCATCTTGTCTTTTCTCTCTGTTATTCCCTCAACATATTTCTGAAACAATTTGTTCTAATGTGGTTTATGGAAATGCTGCTCATTATGGCTGGGAAAAGGATGTTTTTGGCTCAGCCATCCACTAGGGACCACTTAGAACGTACAGAAAATGAACTTCATTTTTTGAAGTTGCATCCAGCACCTTCAGTAGGGCAGCCAAGAGAGACACCAGGCTGATGCCAACATGAAAGCATCTGGTCCTGCCAATGAAAATCTAATGTGATGTACTTGGAAAGAACGGAATTCTTTGACATTGTATCTGGATGAGCAAATTCAGTACTATGGCAGTGAACACCTGAACTGGGTTTGTATGTCAAGCTTCACAGAGGGACTGGGAAGCAAAAGATACAGAACACTGATGGTATTTATTTAGCTGCCCAGCTTACTAAAGAATGCAGGTTCTTTGATGTGTGTCAAAGAAAAACCACGAGGATTCACTCAACACTTTTGAAATAAATTCTTACCTAAATGAAATTACACTGCTAATTAGTAGACATGAATGCTTTACAATCAAGAGATCTTAATGGTAAACTTAGGCTGACTTCTTTGTTCTTTTTATCCGTGCTAATATTTTCTGTTTCCACCTATAGCAGGGGTTTTCAAATTTGGCCCTTTTATGATTTGTGGACTTCAACTCCCAGAATTCCTCGGCCAGCGTTGCTGGCTGAGGAATTCTGGAAGTTGAAGTCCACAAATCATAAAAGGGCCAAATTTGAAGACCCCTGACTTATAGGAACTGTGAGGCTTTTTAGGTCCTATTATGCTTGTCTAATCATCATTGGATACTGGAGTGGTGGCAATCAAAGTTCAACCATATCTGAAGGTCCACCAGAATATCAAATTTCTCCTCTTTCTCTCCTCTTTCTCCCCCCCCTCCTCCTCCTCCTCCTCCTCTTCTTCCTTCACAGGCCAATTTATGATGAAGTTTTAATTTGGGGATCTTTTCATTACATAAAGTAGATCCTTCCTCTTTTGGGGCTACAACCTGGGTCCTTGAAAAATATCAGTTGAATCTTCTGTAAATTTTCAACTAAAAAAAGAAAAGAAATTTCTGTAAATTTCCTAACGTTTGTGGTGTAAAAAGCAGAAGTTTGTTTTTTTCCTGTGCTGCTAATGCCTCAGCACTGGCTATAGAAAATAACAGGTGAGAAGAAAGGGGAAAAAAAGAAAAAAGGAACATTCATCCAGCCTTTCAAACATCTAGAGGATGACCTCAAGAAAAGGAGAACCATGTGAGATGAGGGTTTATCCTTTTCAGCTTAGTGAATGACTCTTCTTTTTTAATTCCTCTCATAAACCCTTTTTTGTTTGTTTGTTTGATTTGGGTTGGGAAGCAGAAACCTCCCCATCTGCTTAATTGCTTCTACTTTAGGTGTCTCGAGAATCTGCTTTCAGCTAAAACAAGAGCTAGAAATGCTTTGAATATATAGAGCTGGCTGAGGAATTCTGGGAGTTGAAGTCCACAAGTCATAAAAGGGCCAAGTTTGAAGACCCCTGATATAGAGTATAACTTTATCTGCTATGAATCATTCCAGCTCTTATTCATTTCCTTTTCCAGTTAGGGGACTCTCTGAGCGAATCTGAAGAAAAGCTTCATCTGTTTAGAAACTCAGGAAGATCGACAGGTGTCTTTGGACACCCTTGGATCGTCCTTATGTTTCTGGCTGCCTGAGCTGTATTTTTAGCCAGACACTGTACCATGCTGGGTTTGTGTGTGAGAAAGAAAAGGAAGAAGAGACTGACTCCTCTTGACTGGAACCTGTTCAATTTACAGTAATCCTGGCTCCTTACATCCAATTACATTTTTTATCTCACCTATCATAGATGGCTAAAGGTGAACCAAGTTTAAATCCATGCCCAGTTGACCACGAAACACTCTGGAGCAATCATTCTCCCAGAGCCCAACCACCTACCTGCACAGGAGGTTACTATCAGAGGGATCAAATGACAAATTGTAATTTAGGGATAGAAGAGAATATTTGTCGCTCAGGGTTGAACTGTGGATTCTTTGGTACTCTCTGAGGTGGGTGGTTTTCTTGCAGAGATTCCATTACCAAACTAGGTAACATCATCAGTACAATATGCATTGAGCATTGATGATGTTGGTAATGAAATATCGACAAGAAAACCACCGGGCACCAAGGATCCCACAAATTGTTATTTCTCCAATTAACCAGTTTCCTCTTCTGGAAAACAATTTGCTGTTCAGATGGTTGTTTATTACACCTGAACTTTGCTTCTAGGGACTCCTGTAAGTCTCACAAGTTCTGGTGATCAGAGTTTATTCAGACCTAGGCTGATTTGCTTTTATTGATTCTATATTCCCTAGGGATAGCATCAAGATCACGTGAAGTGTTATTACACCTTTATATTATTACATCTTGGTAAGACCACACTTGTAACATTGCATCCAGTTTTGGTCACCATGATATAAAAAGATGTTGAGACTCTAGAAAGAATACAGAGAAGAGCAACAAAGATGATTAGGGGATTGGAGGCTAAAACATATGAAGAATGATTGCAGGAATTAGGTGTGTCTAGTCTAACGAAGAGAAGGACTAGGGGTGACATGATAGCAGTGTTCCAATATTTGAGGGGCTGCCACTAAGAAGAGGGGGGTCAACCCATTCTCCAAAGCATCTGAAGGCAGAACAAGAAGCAATCAATGGAAATTAATCAAGGAGAGAAGCAACCTAGAACTAAGAAGAAATATCTTATCAGTGAGAACAACTTCCTCCAGTGCTACAACATTGGACATTTTTAAAAAGAGATCAGACAGCCATTTGTCTGAAATGATATAGGGCTTCCTGCTTGAGCAGGAGGGTTGGACTAGAAGACCTCTAAGGTCCCTTCTAATTCTGTCATTCTGTTATTTTCCACTGTTTGCATAGTTATAGGTTTGATTTTGTGAGCCAAAGATGGCACACAGCTGGACAGAGGGAAAATACCTTCAGTGCAGTCTAAATCATTCCTCATGTTGCTCTTAACACCTGAAGCTTTTATACCACATGGATTCCCAGGCCCAGATTTAAGTACAGTCCACAGTCTCTCTCTCTCTCTCTCCAATTACTTCCTTTTTTTTCAGCAGCTTATGGAAGGAAAACATTCATATGCCTCCAAAGAGGCAAAATACTTTCTCAGATGATCTGCAACCAGAATGATTTCCCCCAAAGCCCACATTTCAGCACTAAATAAGCAAAGATCAGTGACATATGCCAAGGGAGTCAAAAAGGTCAAAACAACAGCTTGGATTGCACAGTTGTGGATCCAGACACCATTAGGGGAAAAAACGATTTTTTTTTAATACAATCCATTTTATCCGTGTTAAAGATTGTTACACTACTTTTATCTTTTTTATATTTAACTCTATTTACAGTGGATTTTGCAACTTTTCATGTGTTTTAATTGTACCTTTATATTTGTATTTATTTTACCCCACCCCCTTTACAATCAAGTCTTCTTTGTTTGCTTCCGTGGGAAAGTAGATGGCAAACCTAATAAGATTTAGGCATCTGTTTAAAATATTATTATTATTACTACTACTAGTAGTAGTAGTAGTAGCAGTAATAGTACTATTTCATTTTCTTGACTTTATATATCTGTTTTTATTGCCCATAGTTGTTTTTAAGTCTTCCATTTATTTTAGGGAAATTTTGTGCATAAATTGTCCTGCAAAACACTCAATTGAAAATGGCACATATATATATATATATATATATATATATATATATATATATATATATATATATATATATATATATATATATATATATATATATATATATATACACATACATCCCTCCCAAGTCTCTCTGGAGAAAACCACACACACACACACACACACACACACACATACAGTATATATACATATATATATATATAGACACACACATATACAGTATATATACATATATATATATATAGACACACACATATTTGCTCCTAGAAGCACGAGGCCGAAGAGACACCAGCCTGAAGATGACGAATGAGACTTCGTCGAAACGTCGCCAAGACACTTCCAATTTTACACGGGAGAAAACCCGAATTACCAAAGACCTACACACATATACATACATACATACATACATACATATATTCAAAAAAAGACAAATGCCTTCTTTTAAAATAGTTTCCTATTTCACTGAAAAGCATGGTATAGGTATTGTAGAAGTATTCATTTGTACTTTGTTGTTGTTTTTTTAATCAAACTTTGAAATAAAACAAGGTTAAAGTCATAATTTGAACTGGCCTACCTACTTTTGTTTCTAACTGCTATTTTTAAATAGCCGGTATATCGTTTAAACAAATCATTTGAAATCTCTTGATAACACTATTTAACCAACCAATTCACTATTCTGTAAACTCAGGAGTCATACATACACAGGTAAACAATAGTAGAGAACCTGTTAACTTTTCCCTTTTATTAACATCTCATAAATACTGGCAGAAAACAGATAACAATTGTTGGAATAAAATTGCAGCTTTTGTTTGATTTAATGTTTGCAAATTATTTTGCAGCATAGAAACTTCCCACATACAAACACAATCATTCTTTTGTTTTATCTACATGACTTCATCCTTCAGACTACTTTTAAACTGTCACATCATTAGCACTTGCTTTGGTTATAAAACAAATATGCTTCTACTTTACAGCATATCTTCAGATTATTAAGAAGTGAAATTTATTCGGCATTCTCAGCTCTGTATGCATACATAACATTATGTATAAGCCATGAATTAATAATAGGATTGTGAACTATTTTTAGTTGATCAATTATATTATTCTAAGAATGCATCGATGAGTTTATTGATTACACTTAGATTGATTTGCAAATCATTACCAGTAGCTAAACATAGCTGCATTTTAAAGCCCACAAAAAGTATGAACACAGAACAGTTTAATAAAGAGTGGCTGCTCTTTATTGCTAAAGAAAGTCCTATCTCCACTATCTTCTTTTTCATTTCCTGAAAAACAGAATTAAGGTTTACTTCTTGCCATGGTGGTATATCTGTTGATGTCTTTATATCTAAAATTGGGAGTAGATCTTTATTTTTCCTAGAACATCTTCATCATAAATGTTTGCTTGGGGACTTCTGGACACCAACAAGTCAGGGACACCTGAGATTTCTCTCTTAGTGAGTTTTATTTGCTTCCAAATCCCACCTGGAAAATAGCTGAAACGCTCCCAATGTCAACCTTCAAATATGCACGTGGTAGAAGGCAGAAAGGGGAGCCTTTCAGCTCTTTATAAGGCATGTCTAAAGCTTCAGAAATAATTTGGGAGAGGTGGCTGTTAGTCCTCTTACAACTCTTACAACCACATCATCTCCCAGGGTCCCTCCAACAGTGCCTTCATGAATTGAAGACCAAAACTATATTTGCTCTCTGAAGCATCTCTCTGGAAGTGAATCCAGAATAGAATAGAATAGAATAGAATAGAATAGAATAGAATAGAATAGAATAGAATAGAATAGAATAGAATAGAATAGAATAGAATAGAATAGAATAGAATAGAATAGAATAGAATAGAATAGAACAGAACAGAATTAGAGTAGAATAGAATAGAATAGAATAGAATAGAATAGAATAGAATAGAATAGAATAGAATAGAATAGAATAGAATAGAATAGAATAGAATAAGAGTAGAGTAGGAATAGAATAGAATAGAATAGAATAGAATAGAATAGAATAGAATAGAATAGAATAGAATAGAATAGAATAGAATAGAATAGAATAGAATAGAGCTGGAAGGGATCTTAGAGGTCTTCTAGTCCAGCCCCCCACTCAATCAGGAGAACCTATACCATCTCAGACAAGTGACTGTCCAGTCTCTTCTTAAAAACCTCCAGTGATGGAGCGCCCACGATTTCTGAAGGCAACTTCTGTTCCACTAGTTAATTGTCCTCACTGTTAGGAAGTTTCTCCTTAATTCCAGGTTGCTTCTCTCTTTGATTAGTTTCCATCGATTGCTTCTTGTTCTGCCTTCAGATGCTTTGGAGAATAGTTTGACGCCCTCAAATACTGGAGTACTGCTATCATGTCACCCCTATTTCTTCTTTTCTTTAGACTAGTAGCCAAACCCAAGTCCTGCAGCCATTTTACAGGGTGATTTTACAGGGTGATCGGTTGGAAATTTTGTTCATAAGGAAACTAACATGGTCAAGCTAAGATATGATGTATGTCCTTTGTTTCAGAACCAACACACCATGATTTGGATCCCTGTCTAATGCAGACATAGAATCCTATCCAGGTCTGCATACAAGTACAATGAACTCCACTGAATTCGGTAAGGGCTACGTTAGTGTCTATTTCAAACTGGACTTAAATGTCTTTTAAAAGAGCTTTTGCTCTAAGCAAAATCATATTCAGGTAACCCCAAGTTCTGAAAGGCTCTCAAAGGAACCACAGAATTTTATTTTGACTTGTACAGAACTTTGGAAAATATCCTTGGCCCAGAAGCACATCAATCTCAGCCACATATGGAAGAATGGACCAGCTGCCCGTGAATCAGAGTGCCTCCATCCTGCCTTGGCGTACCCCGTTAGAGACCCTAAGTTTGCTACTGCTTCTCTCAAGGACATTTCCATCAACAGGATCCTCTAAGCAGCTTTTTGAGTGTGTGTGGGGGCAAATGGATGGCCAGGTGTACAAAAGTGTTCTCCGGCAGGAAGCAGGAGAGAACTTTGCCAAGTTGAAGGGATCCTGGCTTGGGTTTGGCTTTGCGGTTCAAATTTGAGCTTCATTTGGATATGAAGATCAAAGTGGATATGTTCCTGTGCAGGGCTAAATAATAATAATAGAGAAACAATAAATATCTTTTACCCTTTCTGAAAGCAGATATTAATTTTGTACACCTCTCATGCCTGCCATCTTACAAATTTATGAACATAATTATGCTCCCATTTTTCATAGAGCTATAATGCTATTTTTATGGTTTATTATTATATTAATCTTTGATATCCCAATCTACCTGAATCTATTAATGTGGTGCTCGGTAGTCTTCCAGCATTTCAACAGTGTACTCTAAGCTTGCAAAGTATGCTAAGTTCCCTCCCTCTGTTATCTAACATCTGCCTATCTATCTATATCTATATCTATATCTATATCTACAGTATATCTATATCTATCTATATCTATATCATCTATATCTATATCATCTATATCTATATCTATCTATATCTATATCATATCTATATCATATCTATATCATCTATATCTATCTATCTATCTATCTATCTATCTATCTATCTATCTATCTATCTATCTATCTATCTATCTATCTATCTATCTATCTATCTATCTATCTATCTATCTATCTATCTATCTATCTATCTATCTATCTATCTATCTATCTATCTATCTATCTTATATACAATCAATGTCCTGTTATTGCTTTTTCCCCATGCTTTAATTTCCCCTCAATATTCAACTTAACATTTGGTATTATAATTTCCAAGTTTTAGATGACCAGAGTTTCCCTTATCATAACTTCTACATTTCCCCCTTTTTATAACAAAATCTAATACTCTAAATACACATCTTATCTATTTACATATAATCTTATTCTATTTTCTAAAAGTTATCTATTTTTCACCATATTGAACCAAAAGTCTATTAATCTTATTACACATCTTACCTATTCAGTTATAATGTTACTTTATTTTCTAAAAAATTATCTATTTTCCACCATATTCAGCCCTCTAATCAGTAGTATAAAATCCCCTCTAGTAAATCAAAACCCTAGTTTCTTTCAGCCTTACTCTGGCTTTTTTCCTTTGCCAACTAACCTTCCATGTCAGTACTTTTGAATCCTCAAACATTTGTTAAGTGTGTTTTGCCCCATTTTACGACTTTTATCCTCAAACACACTCGTTTAAAACACAAATTCTTAAAGCAACTTTTGTATTAAAGGCATATTTCTGCAGGTCAATCAATGCCATCTGAAACTTTTCATTCCAGAAGGCTCAGTCATTTGAATGCCCTCAGTGAAGTCATAATGATCCCAGTGAATCTTTATCGTTCAATAGAGAAGAATCCCCAAAGCCCACCACTTGCAACATCAGCAGCACATTCTCCCGTGAAGCCTATTTTATATGCGGCATTTAGACCGGTGCAGTGGCCTAGAGGTGAAGACGCTTGCCTCCCACTCAGAAGGTTGAGAGTTCAATCCTAGGCAGTGACAGATGTTTCTTTGTATTCTCTCAGCAAAGAGAAAATATCTATTGTGAACTCCGTGTAGGCGTCAAGAAGGGTGACCGGCCAGTAAATGCTCAGCAACATTCAATCTCCCCAAATAGAGGGATTAAAGGGTTGTAAAAAGAAAAGAAAAAACAACCCTGGATTTTAAAAACTTGTTTGATTACATTGCTGCTTTTAATATTTCAAATGAATGACGTGTTAGGTGAAGTCAAAGGCACTTTTTTCTGCCTCGTTTTCTGGTGACCTACCTGGATATTAGTCAGGAGGGTTTCTATGGAGGACAATCCATCAGGAAATAGGAAAGGAGACGGGAATCCAGGAGGAAGAGGTTGTCCGTGCCCAGTTAGCGAAAGTTTGTCAAGGCTGTCTCTCGTGGTTGGTGTGGAGAGCGGGGTCTCATCTGTATGTGATTGAAACAAAAATATAGAACAAGTTACGCTTGTCTGTTTTTATTAGACCTCAGTAATGGCTTCCCTAGTGATTTCCAGAACATTTATTGCAAATTGGTTCCTGCTATCAGGAGAAAATGCTTTCTGCTGAATTTTCTTTAATGAAAAAGCAGTGGAGATACAACAAGATAGCATTAATGAGTAACTTTATAAGCCTTTTAAATGCAGACTCTAATGAGACTGAGTTTACAGTGCCATCGAATCTTTTTTAAACTAATATTATCTCACACATACTTGTGATAATATATTTAGGCTGGCTTTATGGGTAAGTTCCCAATTATCTCATTTTAGCCTGCGCGCGGTCTACATGGACAATGTAAAGTTTCTTGCTGTGATGCATATTTTATATGGACCACTTATGATTTATGTTAAAATTATTCTGTTCTTTTACCCAGAGTCAATTATATCCTTCATCAACAAAAGCAAAATGAACAGTCTTCCTCAATTAACCGCCCATTTCTGAAGTGAGGATCTCCACTGGCATCACTCGCAACATCTTAGAGATGTGAAATGTTTGGTCCCTCTTCGCCCTACACATATTGCAAAGTTGTTTTCAGAACCTGGAAATCATGAACTTCACTTGGAATATATACTACTGAGCCTTCATCTCTATGGAGATTCTCAGTCATCTTCTAGGTCATGGTTGTCCCAAAGGTGCTTTATCAGAAGGTAACTGGTCTTCCTTGTTTTTCTTTGAAGATGTTTCGCTTCTCATCCAAGAAGCTTCTTCAGCTCTGACTTCCATTCCCCACCATCTAATCAGAGCTGAAAAAGCTTCTTAGATGAAAAGCTCCTGAACAAGCACCTTTGGGACTACCAAGCCTCCAGTTTTCCTAAATACGGGTTCTTGTTTTTCTTTATCACTTCATAAGAATTTCTACAATTAAACAATGTTTATGCATAAAGAAAACTACAGCATAGTTCGTCTGAAAACAACTTCAGTGTTTTTTTTTGCTATTTTTCTTGGCAACAAGTTCTGGTAGGAGTTTGTTTTTTGTTTTTTGTTTTTTTTTTAAATCTCCTTCAGAAAATTCCATTACAAAGACAATAGATAGCAATGGCAGTTTGACAGCAGCATTGTTGGCGGTAATTTATTTTTTAAAAGAATAATTTGGGGAACTATCCTCCTGCTTTGTAATTTGCAGGGAAAGTATTAAAGGTAGAGAACTATGGGAAAACCTTTAAACAGGAAAAGGAATAATTAAGTTATAACTGTGGCCAGCCTAAAATGCCAGTTTTTTCAGTGCAATGCATTTCTATTGTTTACTCTGAAGTAGCTGTACTTTGCAGAAGACTGGGGAAAATAGCTTAGAACTCTTGTTTATGCAGAAGTACAAAAAGAAGAAGAAGAAGAAGAAAGAAACTTGTACAAGAAAGCAGTTGCTTTGAATTTTAATAAATATATAATCTATTCTGAGTTCAGGGTAGTTATTCAGGGTAGCAAATTAAAGTGTTTTTTAAAAGATGTAGGATTTTATGGGTGTTTTTACTGCATTGTAAGCTGCTTAGGAGGGAGGGAGGGAGGGAGGGAGGGAGGAAGAGGAGGGAAGGAAGGAAGGAAGGAAGGAAGGAAGGAAGGAAGGAAGGAAGGAAGGAAGGAAGGAAGGAAGGAAGGAAGGATTTTTTTTTTTTGCAAGTCTGATTTGAATCTCAACTCTTGACCACAAAAGCAAAAAGAAAGATCCAAATTATATCAAGAGAAAGTGATAGAAGGAATTTCCTATTCTTATTTTGCTTAAGAAAAGGGAAAGGGACCACTATCACCAGTCTCTCTGTATATTCCCACTGCTTTCAGGGGCACTTATTTAATATCTGAGGATTCATCTGAACATTTTCATTGCTTTTATTTTAAAGCTGCAAGCCATGTTTTTGCCTGAGAGGTTTTTAACTGTTGGAACCATAGCTATCATTAAGAATCCTCTGTGCAACGCACATACAGATCCTTTGTTTTTTTCTCTTCACTTAACTGAGTTTAAAGTTTAAAACCAGGTTTCAAAGTTTAAAACTAGGAAATACTTGTTACGCATACACATGTAATCAGGCCTGTCTGAATTAAACATTCTCTTTTATACAATCACTAACTGTTTAACTGCAATAACAGTAGCTATCCTGACCTATAATGTCAGAGAATCAGGGATTGAACTTAAGTTGAACTATTTTGATGAATGTTTAACTTAAAGATAAATAATCTTTCATAATGTGACTCTGTGTGTGTGTTTTTTATATCCTGCATGAAATAAACTCCGGGTGAACATATTGGAAAGAAAACAAATGCATATCTCATATACAGGAAGACTGGCTATTTGTAGATGCGAGATAAGCAATGACTGAGAGAAACTTGGGAAAAAGTCCTGTTTTTAAAAGGAAAAGCAACCGTATTGTAAATATTAACTAATTAAAAATAGCACAACTGTCTTCAAACATAGCAGTGCCATAACCTTGCTTCTAGCAAATCATTAACAGGGTGTGAAAGAGGAAAGATGCTTAATTCCTTTTGCATAAAAACAACCAAAGGATACCACATGTTCTCAGAGCCTTTGTGTGTATCCCTAAGCTATGTTTGTTTATCACATAAAGTTTCTCACTGATCTTTCCCATCAGGACCATCCCCGATGCTCAGAATGACTACAAAAGAAAGGGGAGGTGGAAAATATTCCCCATTTTAGAATAGAGTAGAGTAGAGTAGAGTAGAGTAGAGTAGAGTAGAGTAGAGTAGAGTAGAGTAGAGTAGAGTAGAGTAGAGTAGAGTAGAGTAGAGTAGAGTAGAGTAGAGTAGAGTAGAGTGAAATAGAATAGAATAGAATAAAGTAGAGTAGAGTAGAGTAGAGTAGAGTAGAGTAGAGTAGAGTAGAGTGAAATAGAATAGAATAGAATAGAATAGAATAGAATAGAATAGAATAGAATAGAATAGAATAGAATAGAATAGAATAGAATAGAATAGAATAGAATAGAATAGAATAGAATAGAGCTGGAAGAGACCTTGGAGGTCTTCTAGTCCAGCCCTCTGCTCAAGTAGGAGAACCTATACCATCTCAGACAGGTGAATGTCTAGTCTCTTCTTAAAAATCTCCAGTGATGGAGTGCCCACAACTTCTGGAGGCAAGCTGTTCCACTGGTTGATTGTCCTCACTGTCAGTACTCATCTACTGGTGGAATTGCACTTATAAATGGAGTAACATGACTGGATACACCTCTTATTGTGAGCCTTCAGAGCAAGATGTAAATCTAGAAATGTTGTATGGGGAGAGTCCTTGATGTACAATCACAATTGAGCCCAAAATGACTGTTAAGTGAGTCATGCCCCATTTTACGACCTTTCTTGACACCGTGGTTAGGTGAATGACTGCATTTGTTAAGTTAGTAACACAGTGAATCATTGTCTTTGCTTATAAAAGGGGATCACATGACCCCAGGACACTGCAACCATCATAAATATGAGTCAGTTGCCAAGCATCCAAATTTTGAACATGTGACCTCAGGGATGCTACAACAGTCATGTGAAAAACGGTCACAAGTTACTTTTTTTTAATGCTGGTGTAACTTCCAAAGGTCACTAAATGAACTGTTGTAAGTTGTGGACTATCTGTACTGTATTGCAAGGCCCATGTGGCCTACAGAGGGTGGACTGTTTTGAACTGAGATGGCCATTTCCACTTTCCAGGCTCAAAGCTACACTCAACCACAGTCAAGTGTGCCAGAAGTGGAGCATTTTAGTTTATATTTCAAATGTAGCATGAGTTTTATATAATTAGACTGTTTCACTATTTAGAAAAACTTGGGGTGCCAACCCCGATAACCCAACTACCAGCCTTTCAACCTACCAACTAACCTTTTATTGTCTTTCAACCACAGCTTGGTCTATCTCAATTAGCAATTGTTATGTTTCTTTACAGGTTGCTAAGTTACAACTATATTTCAAGGGCAATAAAAGAACAGGCCTTCTTTCCTGATTCCCGTCATTTCTTTCCTCAAATGACACTTTAGAAGTTGGTCTCTTCTAACTTTCATTCCTCTTATAAATCTTTCTCTTCCTTCCTTCCTTCCTTCCTTCCTTCCTTCCTTCCTTCCTTCCTTCCTTCCTTCCTTCCTTCCTTCCTCAGTTCTAAGCAGCTTACAGTGCATTAAAAATGTCCATTCCCTCCTTTCTGCCTTTCCTTGTATCTATCCTCTGCCAAGCTAGACAAAGCAATTTCTTCTCTATCTAAATCTTAACATTCCTCCCTTCATCAAAAAGAAGCAAGGAGAAAAAATCTTTCCTTTCATCGCAGAAGTTAAAATTTGATTATTTCCTAAGCTGTTGGAATACATACCATAACACCAAGATTACAAAGCTGTTTGCAGAGATATTCACTGATGCGGCTACGTTCACAATTAAATTTGAGGCAAAGGTGGAGAGACATGGATAGTCTTTCATGCAAACAGTTCATTAACAGACCAAATCTAATAGGTGTGCAACAAAGTGTTTTCACTGTAGTTTCCATTTCACTACCCATCATTTACTGTATCCTGTCGGTAGTTGGAATAAGCCCTTGGAGCAAGGACACGACTTCTTATTCCATGGAAAGATCAGGAAAGATCTTCAGAAGTTCACACTTTTGTTTTGAAATGCATTATAAAAACATGAATTAGAAGAAGATGGAAAAGCTTTTCCAAACTTTTCATATTTTCTTTGGAGAACTTCCAAAGCAGCAAAGGTTGGCCATTTCTGATCTCTAAAGTGCGATTAAGGTAAGACGTACAAAAGCACAATTCTCACTAAGACAGTTGTGAAATTGGCACCTGGGTGAGCAGTTTTATCTTTCAACTCATCCTCAGTCTCCAGAATTTGCAATCTTGCTAATAGCAGGTACATAGAGATACATGTCTTTAATCTGAATACGAAAATATTATAAAGTATGAATTGTGAGGGCCTCTTGATTTCTGTTTAATTTTAATTATGTACCCACAATGTCAAATAAAGGGCAAGGAACATGGATTTTTGTCTCTGTCTCTGAACTGAGCTTTATAAATGTAATTTTTTTGACATATGCTGCGTTGTCAGTCTTAGAAAAGAATTACTCACTCCCAAACAAAGCCTTGGGGAGAATAAAAAAATTGAGAAGAACAGCTGGTTTTCTGCGAATCTCCAGTGATGAGGATGTATTACTAATTTGCAGAAAGTCCTATGGATCTTGGGTGCTGGCTTTTATTTCGCTAACCTCATTTCAGATGTCAGGGGAAATGTTAAATAAACCTTTAGGTATGAGATTCTACCTAGTATATATTTACTATTAGTAAAGATACTGTATCTTTATTAATGTCTATTCTGATAGTAAGAGGTCACCTTAATAGCTGATGTTCCAACAGGCCAAACAATAAGAAGAAACAAGTCAGAGCAGTACAGAATAATTCAAGCAATAAGATTTTCAGCTGCATTGGACTTCCTCAATTTATGAAACTGGGACATTTGATTCCCACAAATTATGATTTAACTCTTTGTTCTGTCATATTGTGCTATCCTGCTCAGGCCCGTCCACACACGTATGGTGTTCTACAGGTGCTTATTCAAACCCCCAAAACAGGTCCTCAGAAAACACCCCCATTGCACAAGTTCAGATTCCAAGCTCAGCACAGCAAGAGTCACTGGATAACCGAGTCCATAGGCACACATGAAGTCCAGGAATTGAATAGGCCAGGATACAAGGCAAAAGCGCATAAGGCACATGACTGGGCACATTGTTCCAACAACACTCAAGTCTTCACGGTGGGGTTAAGTAGGCAATGCCAGTGCAGCCCTTCGTGAAAGGTTGCCTCCTCATGAATAGTCTAGCTTGCCTCCTCATGAATAGTCTAGCTGACCAGCGTTGTGCTGGTCTCCTCTCTGCTCTGCATGTCCTTGGATCAGGAGGAGGTGTGGATTCCATCTCCTCCTCATTGCTAAGAGGCTCCTCACCTGGAGCCTCCTGGCCAACTTGCTGAAGTTGTGGCTCGCCTCCCTCAGCCTGTCGCTCATCTGACCCAGCTGAGGCTGCCTTGTCAGGCTAGCATTCTCTGAGCCCTGATCCTGACCATGCTTTCCTTTCAGACTCAAACTCACCCTCCTCCTCTGAACTTGCATCTGGAGAGGGGTCCCAGGGTGGATCCATGACACATACAAGTTCAAATTGGACATGTATCCAAAAACACAAACTCAAAAAGAAGCAGTGCGTTCATTTCTGTGAAACAAGCATTCAAACAAGCGAGAGATGATGGTAGATCACTTTTGCAAGGGCACACCACCTCTGCATTCACTTATGTACCCGTGTTTTCCTGAAAATAAGACTAGGTCTTATATTATTTTTTGCTCCAAAGGACGCATTAGGGATTATTTTCCAGTTAGGGCTTATTTTTGGGGAAATACGGTACTAAATGCGTCCATCTGGCTGATGATCTTAACTGGGGCTTATTTTGGGGGTGGGGCTTATATTACGAGTGTCCTGAAAAATCATGCTAGGACTTATTTTCCAGTTGGGTCTTATTTTCAGGGAAACACGGAACATAATTCATATTTGTAGCTTCTGGACAGATGAACTTGCATAAGTAGATTCCCTGAATCAAATTGGTTGAGTCTGTATAATACTGTATAATATAATAATACAAGGATCTTAAGTATTCATTCGTCACTTAGAGGAACAAACTTTATTAAAATCATTAGGCTATGTCAACATTCAGTTTACTGGCAACTTTGTGGTTTTAACACTGCAGCATTAATCACAAGTGAGAACCATGTGTTTGATTGATGATGAAGTGACAGACTGGAGTATTCATGGGCAAAATGTATAGGTATAGTATAGGGGGTACCTTGCTCAATAGTAGTAACTGTGAGAAGGATCTCAGAGTCCTAGTGGACAATCATTTAAATATGAGCCAGCAGTGTGCTGCAGCTGCCAAAAAAGCCAACACAGTGCTAGGCTGCATTAACAGAGGGATAGAATCAAGATCATGCGAAGTATTAATACCACTCTACAATGCCTTGGTAAGGCCACAGTTGGAATACTGCATCCAGTTTTGGTCACCACGATGTAAAAAAGATGTTGAGACTCTAGAAAGAGTACAGAGAAGAGCAACAAAGATGATTAGGAGACTGGAGGTTAAAACATATAAGGAAAGGTTGATGGAATTGGGAATGTCTAGTTTAATGAAGAGAAGGACGAGGGGGGACATGATAGCAGTGTTCCAATATCTCAGGGGCTGCCACAGAGAAGAGGGAGTCAAGCTATTTTCCAAAGCACCTGAAGGCAGGACAAGAAGCAACGGATGGAAACTAACCAAAGAGAGAAGCAACCTAGAACTAAGGAGAAACTTCCTGACAGTTAGAACAATTAACCAGTGGAACAACCTGCCTCCAGAAGCGGTGAATGCTCCAACACTGGAAGTTTTTAAGAAGAAACTGGACAGCCATTTGTCCGAAATGGTATAGGGTTACCTGCCTGAGCAGGGGGTTGGACTTGATGACCTCCAAGATCCCTTCCAACTTTATTATTATTATTATTAATAGGGACAAGAAACAGAAATTTGGAAATATTTTGGATATGGACCATTGAAATATTGTTTATTAGTTGAGTGATTAAAAATGTTTTGATAAGTGAAATGAATAAGTGTAGTTCTTTCATTTCTTGGGATAGTTGAGTCTCTTTTAGTTGTATTTGATTGTATTGTATTCTATCATATCTTTGTTTCTTTCCTGGTTCTTTTTTTCACTGTTTATATTCTCTTCCTCCTCACTATTTCCATCCTAAGTTATCTGGAGTCAGAAAATATCTAAATTTAATTGAATAAATAAATAAAAGTCCCTGTGTATATTGACCACAATGATGTCATAGAATGAAATGCTGAAACAGTTGAGATGCTTTATTTAACGATGACATGTTTTACATTGTAAGTAAATAAATTGAGTTTCACAAGCATTTCACTGTCTCCCTATTTCATTCATTCAAAAAAAATAGTGTTCCTTTTGAAACTTATTCTTGAAACATACATTCCTCCTTCTCCAGTGTACTGTAATGTTCCTTATATAACTGTTTGACAATTCTGTATTTTAAATAGTTTAACTGATCTGACATTCTAATATACTACTGCCAGTATTTAACACTAACTCTTAGAGATAATTTTATGGCAACAGAAAATGCTTTATAACAAGTTACATTTTGCATTTTAAGCAGAACAGAACCGTGGAAGTATATTTATTTATTAGAGTCCAAATATTCATGATAGCCGAAGTTCTCTGAGCTGATGACCAATTTACTCAAAATATGAACTGTTTCTGATGGTGTGTGACAGAGAGAATGAGAGAGAGAGAGAGAAAAGCGGAGGAGGAGGAGGAGAGGAGGAGGAGGAGGAGGAGGAGGAGGAAGAAGAAGAAAATAATAAAACAGAATGCAATCAATGATTGTCAAGTATACATTCTGGTCTTCACAAGATTGAAGCAAAGTCTTACAAAACATGGTGTAGCTTGAGATTCCTCTGATATCATTGAACCCTACCTGTCCCCCCACCTTCCCAGGATCCTTTCAAAGGCTGCCCATATTTTAATATACTCCTTGACAGCTCATCATAAGTAGGTGATAGATGTGAATATTTTTTGCCAATGTGTCTCCCATTTCTTTCATTCTGCATGAAAAGTTTTATGTTGAGGCTATTTGTCCCAACAGGAGGAATAAAGCAGTTATTAATATCGGTGAAGCTTGCAAAACATGTGACTCCAGGACCTAAAGATTTCATCCACCAACTCTATTTGTGCAAATCTAAGATAACTACAGCCCAAAATGACTTTCTACACTGCTTTGATATTTTTCACTTTAAGGCACCAATGGACAGTTATGTGTTTCTAGGGAAATAAATCCAGCACTATACTACTTTTTTTCATTCTAAAAGGAACTATGGGTCTAGCTTTTCCAAGACTTCTTGGAAAAATTGAACTTTACCAACAGTGAAGAGCAGTATCTGAAAATAGCTGTGATGACACTGAGTATAAATACAAAGGCTTGCACAAAAAGGTAAATTCTATTGCTACCAGTAAAATGCTAGACCCTGAAAATTAGAAAATAGAATATAGAATAACAGAGTTGGAAGGGACCTTGGAGGTTCTCTAGTCCAACCCCCCATTTGAGCAGGAGACTCTATACCATTTCAGACAAATAGCTGTCCAGTCTCTTCTTGAAAGCCTCCAGTGATGGGGCACCCACAACTTCTGAAGGCAAACTGTTCCACTGGTTGATTGTTCTCACCATTTGCAAATTTCTCCTTAGTTCTAGGTTGCTTCTCTCCTTGATTAGTTTACATCCATTGTTTCTTGTCTTCCCTTCAGATGCTTTGGGAAATAGTTTGACCCCTGCATCTTAGTGGTAGCTTCTCAAATATTGGAAAACTGTTAACCTGTTACCGCCTAGTCCTTCTTTTCACTAGACTAGACATTTCTGTGGAAACTCCCAGTCATCCATCCCACTCTCACTCCTTAAAAATCTGTACTATTTATCTTTGAAGTTCCAAAAGAGAGCAGATTGGAAAGTAAGAAAATGGGAAGAGACTTATTCTTTCCTAGAAGTATTCTATAAGTCCCACCATGTTATGTACAGATTACCTACTTATTAATTCCATCTAAGAGTTATTTGAAATGGAGACTTCAGTTCCCCACCTTGTGTGAACTGTGAATTAATTTGCACTTTAAACTGTGAATAATCTTTTATTACATAATGAATTTCTTTTAAGGGCATACTTATGCTCTTTTAAAAGCATCCTGGTGTGCTTCAGGTACACATCTAAAAATGTGAATGAAACAAACAAAGGTAACCAACATGGCTTTGAAAAAGGGGCCCATCAGGAGACTGCAGCTAATATTGGTTCCTCTTAAATTGTACACTCAGATCTTTTCTTCTAGTGCTTGAACTGGCCCTTTGATGTTTGCTACAATTGAAAGGGAAACCCAGATTAACAATGCCAGGGACTTATGACAATAAAAATGAATATTTCTATATCAGGCTACACAGTCATCTAACTTTTATTTCAACAGAAGAGTGCTCTCTCAAGGCATGCAGTGAACAGGAATAATACACACTTGAACGTAGCTTTATAATTCTTCTAACATGGTGGAAAAATTAAACTATACAATAATTTCTTATCAGTGTAGAAATTATTTAACCAAGGACGATCTCTCTCACAAAAGTTTATGCTACAATAAAAATGATATGCTCCAAGCTGCATAAAAAATTCTTCATACTTTGTTAATTGGTTTGAACTGATTGTGCATCCCTATCTCAAGTCAATTAATTCTGATGAAGTTAGCAAATTCTGTGGTGGGAATGCTGATCAGTAGAGATGGGGGAGAAATGTAATTTTAATCAAAACAACGAAACTTAAGACTGAATCAACGCACAAGCTGGATCTGATTCATAAATATATATATATATATTTCCAAGTTTGAAATGCAATTTGTGTCATTAAATACATAATAAAAAGTCATATAGTAGGCATTGGGTCTTGTACCCCAAAATGCTTTGTGCTACATAAAACTGCTGACCAAAATTAAGAAGATCTTGAAAACCCATGACAAAAATTATTTATAGTAAAAAAGTTTTCTTTCTCCTTCCTTCCTTCCTTCCTTCCTTCCTTCCTTCCTTCCTTCCTTCCTTCCTTCCTTCCTTCCTTCCTTCCTTCCTTTCTCTCTCATATATGTATTATTTTTGTTTTAATCTTCCAAACTTCCAAACAGAGGAGGGAATGAAAGCAAGGCTTTGAAAACTATTTATATTTTTTAAAAAGTGCATATCTATTTATCTATCATGTACCTATCTCATTTGTCTATCTACATCTCTCACATATGTACTATTTATGTTTTAACTGCAAATTCCCAATAAAGAAAAGGAATGAAAGTAAGGATTTTAAAAATAAGAAACTCAATAAAGTGAAATTATTTGTCATTTTAATAGAGGTAAACAGAATTAGCAAAATAAAGGAATTAAACAAAAAGGTAATGGGGACAACAAAGCTCTTTGCAGAATGAATTTTGGGTCAAGAATTGTCAAGCTATTATTCATCTCTAATTTGAAGGACCATTTTTTTTTTTGCTTGAGCCTTGACCTTCACCCTTTTCCTGCTTTTTACTCTGTGATCTTAAGTTAAATAGTATGTGGGAAATGAACCACATTCCTCATAGTCATTCTTCTGCTACTGTTATACTTTCTTAGCTATTTTAATAAACTCACAAAATGATTGCAACAGGAGCAGGAATTGGGTTCTGTCCCTCTTAAAATTTAAGCCATGGAGAA
Source organism: Azemiops feae (assembly GCA_023970755.1). Classification (NCBI taxonomy): domain Eukaryota; kingdom Metazoa; phylum Chordata; class Lepidosauria; order Squamata; family Viperidae; genus Azemiops; species Azemiops feae. The sequence goes on from JALGBA010004220.1 coordinate 199,040, forward strand.
GAATCCCTAGTTATGTCTATAATTCATATCACCTATAAATCCACGCTTTTTCCTTTATTCCCCCCCACCCACCTTCATTCTCATACGTACGTTGAAATTTCACTCAAAACATCCTAGATTTTAGATGCAATGATCCAACATATAAAGAATAGAACAGTCTACAATGCACACCATTCTGGTACCCTCATCCATCATTTTGAATTGTTCCTTGTTTAGATTATGTAAAATGAAATTACCTTGATTTCTGTTAACAGGGGACAAATGAAAAATACATTGGATGTGAAATATTGTACTTGCCTGGGAAATCAGATTTCCAACGAAAATCAACATATTTCTAAATCAAACACATTTCATCATCTGTCAAGAAAGATAGCCCAGTTTAGTAAATAAAGTCTTGGTGTTGGCCTTGCTCCCCCCCTTACTGGAAATCATCAGCCAACACTAAGTATAATTGTCAAATAGAGAACAACTGAATATAATGGGGTGAAATTGACATTATTGCCTTTATCACAACTGAGAATAATTCTAATGGGTGCAATTCTTGATCCTGACTGCTATCGTGTTTCCCCGGAAATAAGACCAGGTTTTATTTTATTTTATTTTTTTGCCTCCAAAAGAGGCACCAGGTCTTATTTTCAGGGTAGGCCTTACCTCACCTTCGGCACCGACAGCCCCACCCAGCTGGTCCACTTCTTCTGGGGCCGACGTTCTGCAGCTGCTTTCGGGCCTGCATTTTGCAGTCAGGCCTTTCCATAGCCTGATGCTCGGCTGCTGAGGTCTTGCAGAACTGAGCTATGGATTCAATTCATAGCTCGATTCTCGGCTGCAGTGGCCTTTCCAGAAATGCAGGCCTGACTGAGAAATGCAGGCCTGGCTGCAGAAGAGGCCTCAGAAGAAGAAGTGGGCCGCCGAGGAGAGGTCTGGCTGTGAGGTAAGTGCGTGCGGGGCGGGTGGGGCAGCTCCACCCCCCCACCCCCACCCTAGCTTGATTTTTAGGTGTGTTCCTTGTCCCAAAACTACGGTTTATTTTTGGGATAGGGCTTATATTAGGCCCACCCCCAAAATTCAAGCTCGGGCTTATTGTTGGTGTAGGCCTTACTTTCAGGGAAACACGGTATCTTGAGGACTCTGTATAATTCTAGATCTGCTTGTTTGAAGATTTCCTCTCTATATTCGCCTTCCTGTCCAACCTGATCAAAATGTTCCATATCAAATGTTATATTTTTGTTTGAATGTTGTAGAAAAATTATGGTACCTTACCCTACACGTATAAGAGCCAGTTTGCTGGAGTTGTTAAGGCATCTGGCTAGAAACTAGAAGATTGGCAGCTCTAATCCTGCTTTGGGAACAAAGCTGCTGGGTGACTTTAAGCCAGTCACCTTCTCTCAGTTCTAGAAAGAAGGCTATGGCAACCCACTTCTAAAAACCTTGCCAAGAAAAACTGCAGGGTCCATTTAGTCTCCAAGAATTTGACACAACTGAAGAAAAAGACTACTACCGCTATAATCATTTTTCCTGAAGTTGAAACTCAAATACTTTGGCCACCTAATGAGAAGGAAGGATTCACTGGAGAAGAGCCTAATGCTGGGAAAGATTGAGGGCAATAGAAGAAGGGGACGACAGAGAATGAGGTGGCTGGATGGAGTCACTGAAGCAGTAGGCGTGAGCTTAAACAGACTCCAGAAGATGGTAGAGGACTGGAAGGCCTGGAGGAATGTCGTCCATGGGGTCACGATGTGTCGGACACGACTTCGCAACTAACAACAACAAATCATTTTTTAGGAATTGTGTAATAGGAAGTCTTTTAAGTAGTGCCTAGTTCTTTGAGCATGAAACTAATCCTATTCAAATATAAACACACACACAGCAAGAGAAACACACACTGGAATGGGGAGGGGAAGGGCCTTTCTGCATGTATTCAAAATTGTATAGGATAGTCAAACAGCAACTCAAACTGAAGCGTGGTTTAGTCAAACATGAATATGCAATATGGAATAGAGACCATATGGCAGCTCTGCCGCTCTGAAGAAGCTTCTTGGATGAGAAGCGAAACGTCTTCCAAGAAAAACAAGGAAGTCCAGTTGCCTCATGAAAAAAAGCACCTTTGGGACAATTGGCGGAAGAAGGAAAAACAAACTGCAAAGGTATTTTGTGGAGATTCTCAGCTATCCAGGTCCTCGTCGTCTCAAAGGTGCTTTTCCAAAAGGCAACTGGACTGTTTTTTCTTTGAGGAAGAAGACGATGTTTTGCTTCTCATCCAAGACGCTTCACCAGTGGTGACTGAATGGTTGGGGGAGGGGAGGATTGGTTCTCACAGAATGGTGGAGGGGGGAAATGGAAGGATTGCATTTTTTTTGCAGTCATCTGGTTGTTAGCACTCTCTCTGAGAGCTGTTAAGGCCACTTGGGGGTTGAAGATACAGATAAACCCCTAGGTCAGTGGTGGCGAACCTATGGCACATGTGCCAGAGGCGGCACTCAGAGCACTCTTTGTGGGCACTCGCGCCGTCACCCCAGCCCCACCTCCCCTTGTGGCCCCCTCCTCACCAGCAGCCCCCCTGGAGGAGAGTCGCCCCCGGGCACGGCCTGCATGGAGCAGTGCAGCCAAGGACATGGCAGCCAGGCAGCGGGGACAAGACTCCACCCTCGCACCCTGTCACATGCAGTTTATACTGCGGGGTGCGGGTGGAGGGCGTAGCCACCATGTCACTGCTGGGCCGCTTGGGCGATCTGCAGTGGGCCGTGGAGGCGGTGAGTGGCCCTGCGGGTGGGCAGGGTGGGGGGTGGGGGTGGAGCGGAGGGAGGGGCAGAGCAGGTGGGACAGGGAGGGGCTGGTTTTTGGGCACTCGGTCTCTAAAAGATTCACCATCACTGCCCTAGGTGGCCTCAACATCTCTCAGAGAGAGCGCTAAACAATACAATCCATCCTCCTGTCAGACCCTATCCTTCCATCCCCTCACCATTCAGTCACAACTGATGAAGTTCTTAGAGGAGAAGCGAAAAGTTTTTTTTCTTCTTCCTCAAGGGAAAAAAACAGTTGAACTGCCTTTTGAAAGAGCACCTTTGAGACAAAAAGCTGCCTAGACTTTCATCCAAGCATTAGAAAATCTTGGAAAATTATTGTCTTATCTGTCCAAGATTTGTACCCAAGATATGTCCTGATGTCTGTCGGGGACCAAGGCAATATGGGTATTATTGAAAACCCCGAATTGCGGTTCAGCTGAGTATTGGAAAGGCTGTCCTTCAACAGGTTTGAAAGATATTATCTTACGCTCTGTCTGCAGGAAAACAAATGTTTTTTATTAATTTAATGTTTAATTTTGAAAGCAAAACAATCTCCTAAGGAATGCAATATATGATATGTACCTTTCAGCCATATCAATTTACACGGGCAAAGGTTTAGGGAACAACTTTACAAGAACAACAGTGGTTCAGTCAGCAGATTCAAGATCTGTTTTTCAGTTGCAAAAACCAGACTCATACGAGAAATATGGATAAAGAATAACCTAGCATACAGCTTTAGATGCACTGAAAACAGGCTTTCCCATCATTTCCCTCATCCTCAGAAAAATATGACTGTGAATTTCAATTACAATCATATTACCATAGTAATTGCTGTAAAATTAATTCATTGCTAAACTGTTTGAAACTCAACCGAAGCTTTGCTGTCATTTTAAAGTAATTTAGGATCTTTGGAACATTTTCCTTAGTGATAGTAGTTGTACTGCCATAGATGGCTGCAATTATGTTTATGGAAAAATCATTGGAAATGTAAAATCATTTACAAGGGGAACTAGGTTTTTTCATTGAGGAAATATCTGTACCTAAAAAGATGTTAACACTTTAATTAAGCATTTTCAGTTCATCCGAAAACAATCAACTCAAGCTTCAATGTTGGTGTTTTTCCTTTCTTGATAATAGTTTTTCACTAATGTTAGTTCCTTTACTCACATTTGATTAGTCTTTTACTCTGAACTTGGGCTATCAGGATGGGGGAAAAAATATTCACATATCTGAGAAAACAGTGGGTGCTACTGACAAATGACATAAATAGTTCAAAGTGAGCATAAAAACCAATGTGCTAATTATTTCTTTCCATAATTAGTTGAAATATCTGATCATATAAGCACGGATCGCATTCTTCTCTGCCCTCCAGTTTCCCTAAGGAATTCACAAGGCATGCAGTATTTTATAAAACAAGTAATTTCCTTCTGCAGAAACACATATAAAGAGAGCGTTTTAGAAACAGAAATAAAAAAGAAATAAAAGTGTTTGCTTCACCGTGAGCACAAAATACAAAATAAAAATTGCATTAGTTACAGCATGATTTTTACATTCCTTGCGTTTTTCACCCTAAATACAGTTAGTTAATGGTTACTTATACAGATCCAGATAAATAGTGCAAAAATACCCAATACAGTTGCAGTATTTTATAAAATGAAGCATGTTCAGTTTCTTTTGAATGGGAGAATAATAGAGTTTCAAGGCAGAGGAGAGTAAGACATAACTGTTCAAAATATTTTTGTAGAATTTCAGTTTACTTAAAAGTTTCCATGTGCAAGAAAGAAAAAGAGTTGAGTTGACTTTAATAGCAGGAAGCAGAAAGGTCTGGCAATCAATGTTTATTTATCATCTATTCTCAGAAAAATAAAACAAATGAGTTTAAAAGATAATTATTACTTGGAAGTAATCCATACCGAGGTTTGGTATAGGATTCATCTGCCAATCTAAAAAAAAAAAAAAAAGGCTTGGGACCATATCCACACAGTGGCTTATTTTAATTAAAAATATAGTTAAAAATATTAATGCTGACTCTGTTCATCTTTTTGCTCTTTAGGGCATTAGGCAACACAATCAATAAAACCGCATAAGCTCATTTCTGAACACGTGTAATGAAACAAAATACAAACAGGAACCTGACTTGATGTATTCCCTGGATCCTTCTGTTAAAATTTAGATTTATATTCGAAATCCTTGGAAGTTTACAGGGTAAAACCTTCCGACAATATCCTGAAACCTTCTGGGACCAAATCCCATTATGTGGCGTTCAGGGAAAGGGGTAAACACTAGCAGAGAGAAATACAAATTGCACTTATTTTCCATTTAGCCAATGTCACGAAAGTTCACCATTTAGAATTATAACCGGTTAGAACTTCTTCTTGAAGGTCAAGTACTGTGTGAACCATGTCAGCTCACTGATGACATCATATCGCATCCATCAATTCCTCTAACAGAGCCATTGCCATCTGCTCGGCAAACTATAATGACTTATTAGATAGATTTGCAGGAAACAACCTGTACCTGATACGGTTATCTCACTGCTAGGAGGCCTCCTGAGATAATGGTCTGGTTCTGTAAAGATCCCCGACCTCTCATCTTCAGCAAATTATTATTTCTTTGTTGTTGAATTTCAATATTTGCTATAAATAGGTTGGACTGGATAATGTTTACTCTAGGTTAGGGAGAATTAAGGAAGATTTCTTCACGCTACTCCCATGCAATTTAATATAAGCACTGAGATATCCATGATGGTTTGTAAGTCCCATGAATTGAAATATCTTTCTTTGCCCTACAGCAAAGGACTTGCCTATAGCGGTATTCCCGATATTAATGGAGAGAAAATATGAAAACAGCAACATGGAAATATACCCAGATTTAGAAGATCTTAAGGATTTCAAGGCAAATCCCATTTCATAATATATGCATCTACACTGGCCATTAAATAATAAGTAATACAAATAATCTTCAATGTAATATATTTTCCTGCCTGAGCAGGGGGTTGGACTAGAAGATCTCCAAGATCCCTTCCAACTCTGTTATTCTATTCTATTCTATTCTATTCTATTCTATTCTATTCTATTCTATTCTATTCTATTCTATTCTATTCTATTCTATTCTATTCTATTCTATTCTGTTCTGTTCTGTTCTGTTCTGTTCTGTTCTGTTGTTCTGTTCTGTTCAAAATAACACATTGTATACACACATCAATCCATGCACACATAGATATGCGTGAACACAAACACATACAGTACATACACAGACAGACAGACAGACAGTGCTTTCTATTAAATGTTGATCTCATTCAGTTTGATACAAATCCAACATAAATGAATGGAGTTGAATACGATGAGAGTTTTATTTGATGGCACCCTAAAACCAAGAGCGTCAGCTGTCGAAGTGCGTATGACCTCATCAAAATCATTTTAATGCTCCTCGAACATGGTTTTCTGGGGAAAGGGCAATATTTGTTTTGCACGATAGAGAAATTTATCTTCTGCTTCTTCCTTTGCTGTTTTATTCCAGCTTATACTGTGATCAACATTGTACTAAAATAAAGGCAACTTCAACAGCCGCTCTTTACCCATCAAAACGCAGAGACGTCTGCCAAGCCCATGTAACAGCTGGTGTTACATTAATTAGTTTAAACTATTTATTTCATCCATCTCCAGAGCAGATTGAGCAAAAACATTGTAGATTATTCTAGCATCTGTAAGTGCCCTGCAAGCATTAACCAACCAAACTTGGAATATTAGTAGTTAGTTTAAAATATGTGTGATTACAGACTCTCTGTGGGCAATGGCACTAAATAAACGGCAAATATTTTTTTTTTAAAAAAGTTTAAATAACTAAAAATGGGTTTTTTTCCCCCCTCTAAAGCTCTGAATTTCCATTAGTCTTTCGTTCATACTGTATATCATTATTTTGTCATTAAGAATATTCGTTCATAAATTATTATAACAATTCCTGGCACCATAAATCAATAGCTAAATGCCATTCTCTGTCCATGCATCCCTAAATTTATCACTTGTTTTATGTCTCTTGGAATTCAACCCAACCAATATCGATCAACTATATTTTAGGAAACGGCTGTACAAAACTCTCAGCTAAAATTACTTTTTCTGAACTACTTTGTTGCAGCTACCAGGATTTTTCTACGCAGAGGTATCACAAGCCAATCTACCCATCTGCGTTGTCCACAGGTACACAAACACACCCTTCACATACAATTGCTTTTTTTTAAAGTAATCGTTTCACATGGGCTATAGAAAGTCAGCAAATCCAAATAATTCATCTTGATATCAGTTTTTACACCTGTCTTTGACCTTATTTTAGACTGGAATGTCTACAGGTTCAAAGCAAACATAGTTTTACGTAAAACAATAATACCCATATCTGAATTGCTGCAGCATCCAGATGCAGAAAAGATGTTATATTTGAAGGTACACAGATACACACTGTGTTTTGGTTAGCAGCATCACTGCTTTTGTGGAAATGAAATAATTGTGCTATGTGACATCAAAAAGTCACTTATTAGATTTATGGAAGCTCTTTTAAAAGCTTGATGGACACCTATGTATGAGTTATCAAAAAAAAAAAAAAAAAAAAAGCTCAAGATTATATAGTGAATTGATTAGATTTTGCACTTCAGCTTTCTCCCAAAGAAGACATAACTGATGTTAAGAAGATTCCTGTCTTCAAGGTGGATCACAATATTTTCCCAGCAATGGGTAAGCATTTTCACTTTTCAGTTCTTTTACCTTCACGCCAAAATGTAGCACAATCTGTATTTTTTGTTCCTAACGCTGCTTAATAGCAGTTCTCAAGAGATCTGAGCCAGTGTCCTAAGGATACTCGTGATATCTGAATCAGAAGAAACTCTGTAAGGTTTTGGCACAGAATTAAAATGTGGGATGGAAAATATGTGTTCCATATTTGGAGAGCTTAAAAGGTGAAATGAATGTTTTAACCATTGTGCGCTCACAAGGGTAAGGACACCCACCCACACATATACACAAATACGAGAGAGAGGGGGGGGGAGGGAGGGAGGGAGAGAGAGAGAGATAAACAACAAAAAATCCTTCATAGCATAGAAAAGGACAGGATAATGATGACAAGGAATTGCTCACCCAGAAAGGCACAGCGGTAAAAGAATTAAGGAAATAAACAATTTGATTTAAAATGAAACCCACTTCAAATAATAAGCATAAAATGCTTGGTGAAGTGAATTGGATGTTTCCTATACAAGTAAGTCGTAAGACATCATATTCTGTAAGAACAAACAATGCTTGGATCTTTCCTTTTTCTAAAATCATGGAAGCTTAGATATAAAAGGACAAGTTTCAAAGCGTAAGAGTCTTTAAGAAAACACCACAATATCACGTGTGTCACAATATCATAATACAATGATGCAAAGGACCTAATTCACATCATTTGCATGATGGCATCACGGTGCATGTGATGTCATGTTTCCCCATAGACACCCTCCATGGAAGGATGGCTGGGGGAAAAAATGAACAATTTTTGGAAAAAAATCAGGAAAGTTCACAAGTTATGGCAGACCAAGAAAAGATAGAGTACTTAAAGCAATAATAATAATAATAACAACTCACAATTTCTCCCCAAATTATGAGGATAGGATAAGCTATTTGCCATCAATATAAAATAAAGCATTCTGTCAATCAACTTATGTTCTTTCTTTCTTTCTTTCTTTCTTTCTTTCTTTCTTTCTTTCTTTCTTTCTTTCTTTCTTTCTTTCTTTCTTTCTTTCTTTCTTTCTTTCTTTCTTTCTTTCTTTCCTTTCTTTCTTTCTTTCTTTTGTTTCCTTCCTTCCTCCTTCCTCCTCTTTCTTTCTTTCTTTCTTTTTCTTTCTTTCTTTCTTTCTTTCTTTCTTTTCTTTTCTTTCTTTTGTACCTCTCTCTCTCTCTCTCTCTCTCTCTCTCTCTCTTTCTTTCTTTCTTTTGTACCCTAGGAAAGAAAAATAAAGGTGGGCTATTTGGCAGGGAGTGTGTATCTGCTTCTTCAACAATCTACTGAAGAGGCTAATCACTCATGAATCTCCAAGAAGGTCCAGATTCACTTTGGTATCCCTTGGTTGATGCTACTTCATTTTTAAAAGGCACCCACTGGTAGTGCCACCTTACTCATCCACACATCTAATACATATTCTATTGTGAATCCACCATTATTTTCTGAAATAAATTTCCTCTTTTTATTTAGTCTTCTACACTATTTCTTGGGGGGGAGGGCATGATGGCTTAGCAGTTAAAGATGCTGAGCTTGTCAGCTGGAAAGCTGATAGCCTGGGTTGGAGACCCAGGGCGCCATGCAACAGGGTGAGCTGCCATTCCTGTTCCTGTCCTCCGAGCAGCTCAAAAGCAAGCAAATGTAAGTAGATTAATAGGTATCACTTTGGTGGGAAGATGTTTCTGCATCTTTGGCACATAGCCATGCTGGCCACATTACCATGGAAAATGAGATGAGGATGTAAATATAAAGTATTTACAGATTTTAAAAATTAGCAAAGGAAATGGATTTGGCTATGAATGGACAGACTTAACCCAACTTGTGATCTTCAGCTCTTTCAAAGAACAGTAAGTCAACTTACAATGAAATAAGGGAACTCAGTTTACACTGATGCATTTGAAGATATTGGGCTTCCTTTGTATCACTATACCTGCAAAAAAGACCTTTTAGAACATATATATGCACACATATTCTGCAGGATGAACCTATTGGTGAAAGAGCTGAAAAGTACCACAATTTCCCTATAGTAATTGTGTCACCTTTACAAGACATAGAGTCTTCCACATCCTTACCGAGAGGGAAGAACTAGATGTGAACTTCAACCTCACTAGATAGAAGAGGACCAAATTATCTAGTTCAAAAGAAGCCCTCATTTTGATGACTGATTATGTTCTGTATTCCCAATGATGAGTGAGATCAGAGGTCAACACATCCAAAGATGTTTTCAATATCCTTGTTCTTTGTGATCAAAATAAAGGATGGTTCCTGATATGCAGCTCTCTCTCTCCCACACACCCTCTTAAAACACCTCATTTCAGAAGTGGGATGTGCCTAGAAATGACCTTCTTTCAATAAAATGAAAAAAATTATCCAAGTATCAGGAGAAGAACAATTACACTGATGGTTAAGATATTCCCCATTCCACATTGGCCTTTAGCTTTGTCCTAATGTAGCTTAAATACTCATGATGGCTGTCCCCTGAGTGAGTATATTGGTTGCAGCCAATGGCCAAAGTAGACCTTCCACTTGCTTTCTCCGCCATCTTTGCCTTTCTTCTGGGATCTTCTTTTCTGCCACCAGAAAAGTTAATTGCTCAACTTTTTGTCACGGTCTCCTTTGTTCCTGCCGAAGTCACTTTGTCTGTCTCTCCTAGAGTAAGGACACCAAATCCTAAAAGCTGGCAAGAATGCATATGTTTATTTCACCACAGCCTTGCAATTACTGAATGCCACTTAATTACAGCAACAGATGCTCGAGTGTAGGAACCAGAAAAATCAAACGCCTCATTTCCAGGTTATTTTTTTTCCATTGCTTCTGCCAACAGCAGATGTGTGAGCCTCTTGTGCTCTGGCGTAAATACTTATCAAATCCTAACAGGTCACCTATGTCACAAACAACATTTCAGATGCAACTGTTTCACCTGATAATAGGCTCTGAAAATAAAACTGTGAGCTGTAAATACAATGCATTCGAAATGAAATGCCATAATGTGAAATGGCTTTTTCTCCAGCTACATAAGAAGTCCTTGACAGTTTTTGGCAGTGATAAATCACCGACCCATTAATTGTCTCCTCTCTCATTGTGAGGTGAGCTGCTAAAAGGGGGGAGTCAACAGAAATGACTTAAAGGACAAATTTTGGCAAAAAAAGACAATGAAGAAATCTGTCATGGCTCTGCCTCCAATAAACTGTCATGGAAAAATCAAAATATATGTAACTGAAATGTTTATGTCTTTTTTAGAAAGGTTATCGGATGATACGTTTATGGTTTCTTTAGGGAAAAAAAAACAGAGATTGAGAGTCTCTGAAGTTGATTCATTTTAAAAGATACTGCACCCCCCCTTTCTTTCTCATCTGTGCAAATATTATTAAAGTTAATAATATATTAATATTCATGTTGGAAAACTCAAATGGGTGCCTTTCCAGGGTTCGTGATTAATATTAACCATATTTAGTGGAAAATGAAGAATCCATGACAATTCCTTATTACAATAATGGGATGTTAGCATACATTTCCATATCCTCGTTCTTTTTAAGGAATCTTGAGCATTTATTGTCCGATAACTGATATTTTAATCACAAGATTAGCAGGAATAGGATTTGGCTCACTTTGTTCAAAAGTGTCCCTTTAAAAATAGGGAGCCATTCTCCCTGCCTTTGATTTTCAGCCATGTTTCTTTTAATGAGCTCCTGAATCCCATTAGATGTATTTAAATGGCCTTTTAATAAGAATGCATTGGTAAATAGACACAACCAGCACAACCTGAGCTCCAAGGCTTGAGAGGGACCTCCAAACACTTAGAGGTCAACCTTTGGTGGACCTCCAAAATTGAGACTACATTGTTACTTTGAACATTTAATGAAAAGAAGGACTAGGGGTAACATGATAGCAGTGTTCCAATATCTCAGGGGTTGCCACAAAGAAGGAGTCAAGCTATTCTCCAAAGTGCCTGAAGGCAGGACAAGAAGCAACGGATGGAAACTAATCAAGGAGAGAAGCAACCTAGAACTAAGAAGAAATTTCCTGGACAGTTAGAACAATTAATCAGTGGAACAACCTGCCTCCAGAAGCTGTGAATGTTCCAACACTGGAAGTTTTTAAGAAGAGACTGGACAGCCATTTGTCTGAAATGGTATAGGGTTTCGTGCCTGAGCAGGGGGTTGGACTAGAAGACCTCCAAGGTCCCTTTCAACTCTGTTATTCTATTCCAGTGATGGCGAACCTTTAGAGACTGAGTGCCCAAACTGCAACCCAAAACCCATTTATGCATCATCGAGTGCCGGGCGGGTGTGGCCCATTGGCTGGGTGTGGCCAATTGGGTGGGCATGACCAATTGGGTGGGCGTGGCTGCGGTGCTAACGGCAGACTGGGTGGGACTAAAAAGTTCAATCAATCAATTCCAACTTTGCAAGATCTTTTTTTTTCCGCAAGAAGTTGAAATTGACTGATTGAACCTTTTTTTTTTTTTTTTGCACACGGCGGCGGAGGCCTAAAGCGAAAAGGTTTTATAAAACCCAGCTGAAGGCCTAGGACTGGGGTGATGATGCGTGTGCCCACAGAGAGGGCTCTGAGTGCCGCCTCTGGCACCCGTGCCATAGGTTCGCCACCACTATTCTATTCTATTCTATTCTATTCTATTCTATTCTATTCTATTCTATTCTATTCTATTCTATTCTATTCTATTCTATTCTATTCTATTCTATTCTATTCTTATCAAAAGAAACTATTCAATTTATGGCTTGACTGTAATTTCATCAACCTCATATAAGCAAATTTACATTGTAAATCAAATCAAAATAGGCTTTTTAATTAAGTTTTGGAGTACATCACCAAATTCAACTCTCAGTCTAGGCACAAATCCTTCATTCAAACACCCTGAAATAAAGTCTGACACTAATATTACTATTTACTTTTGTATTTGCAAGATGTTTTATCTCCACCTTGGTGCTTAAGAGGGGTTATAGGACACAATCTGTCTGGCTGATTAATATGTTATATAAAAGACCAAACTCTCTATTTCAAATGTCAGTTTAACTTGAAATAAGTAACATAAAAAGCACAAAGACAGTATCTCTCTTTTCCAGGTGAAATGTTTATTCTCTCTGGGTAGCTCTCCTGCACCTCTTTGATCCCAGGCTGAAATGTATGTAAGGAGTAAGATGGGGCTGAATGGAACAGTATGGATATATAAACTGACACACAGAAAATTGTTCACCTCTCATTGTTCACACATGGTGTCTGCTTAATCTCCCAACACGCTGGTTGCACCTCTCTATCAAAAATGGCTCAACGTTGCATACAACTTAGATGAAAAACATAAGCCAATCACAGAATTAATTAGGTGAATTGTAGATGAATAATATATGATGCAGCAGTCAGTCTGTTATCCTTATGGAAACACACTGGCACACCTGATCAATAAATATCATTTTTAGTCCAAAATTATAACTATTGTAATGAAAAAAGAAAGAAAATCAAGTCCCTGCCTTTTAATAACAGATTTATTTTTTATATGCTTACTTAAGCTATATTTCTTTTGTCTTTTTTAAATATCTGTCTTGAATTTTGCATTGGCAGTGCTACCACTGTCCTCATATTTGACACCTTAAGTTGAGAGGCTGGGGACTGTCTTTTCTATGAAAAAAACAATGCAATTTCCATGGCACTGTTTCACAACTAAAGCAGACAGAGAACTCATAATTTAAATGGGTTTGGTTTTCGTAATATTAAAAGGCTTTCAGATTTATTTATTTATTTATTTCGACACCCATAAAGTTATTTACGTCTAAGTCAAATCAATCCAAGGAATATTTGTTTCTGAAATTCAGTATTCAGGTTTTTGGCATTTCTTTCCAATTTGAGGATTGATCCTTGAAAAATGAATAGAATAGAATAGAATAGAATAGAATAGAATAGAATAGAATAGAATAGAGTAGAGTAGAGTAGAGTAGAGTAGAGTAGAGTAGAGTAGAGTAGAGTAGAGTAGAGTAGAGTAGAGTAGAGTAGAATAGAATAGAATAGAATAGAATAGAATAGAATAGAATAGAATAGAGCTGGAAGGGACCCTGGAGGTCTTCTAGTCCACCCCCCTGCTTAAGCAGGAAACCTATACCATTTCAGACAAGTGACTGTCCAGTCTCTTCTTAAAAACCTCCAGTGATGGAGCGCCCACGATTTCTGGAGGCAAGCTGTTCCACTAGTTAATTGTACTCACTGTCAGGAAGCTTCTCCTTAATTCCAGGTTGCTTCTCTCTTTGATCAGTTTCCAACCATTGTTCCTTGTCCTGCCCTCTGGTGCTTTGGAGAATAATTTGACACCCCCCCCTCTTCTTTGTGGCAACCCCTCAAATACTGGAATATCTGTGGTCCAAAAATATAGTAAGATATGTTCCTTCTTTTATGACAGCTACGCAGTTCCGTATCCTCTACTGGGAAAATCAGACAAGTGTACACAGATCTGTGCTAAAAAATATCATTTAAACAGACATTCTAGGGTGCGAAGATATAATTTAGACAGACAAACAAGGGTGGAAGAATCCGGAAACTTTGCAAACCTTCTAAAAAGACCATCCTAATGCTATCTTTGCCTACTCGTCTGAAGGTCTCTCTTGGTTGTCTCTGACTGGAGAAGAGAAGGAGGAGAGAAGTTTTCTGTTTTGCTTTTTTGGGGATGAGCCAGTTTCAGAGCTGGCTGTGAGCATATGGAGATTGCATATTTGCAAGTCCATCTCTGGAGGATTGCAAAAGGCCCTTAGCTTGTGAAAAACAGCAATGTTATTTTTTTTTTCTTCCAACGTTCCCTATATTTAGAGATTAAATCGCTCACTGCACAAACCCATTTGGAGCAGGCGAGAAGGTGAAAAGGATAATCAGTACAGCCACTGGTCCGTGTTTCCTAAACGCTTTTGAAAACATTACTGTGCGCAGGCATAAAATTAGCGGCAGGACCTTAAAAAGGCTGGCATTTAGCATGACTTTTGGGAAAGTGACACCCTCATTTTTTTTCTTGTAGGATATCATTAAATTTCAATCGCCCCATGGCAGCTCCTTTCCATTAATAACCAATTCCCTGTGTCACTTTGGCTGTTCTTTGAAATAATGAGCCTTCGCTTCACTTTAATAAATTTAAACATATTCTCAAGGCCAGAGAAGATAGGAAACCGCAGATGGGCTGAGAAAAACACGATTCATAAATCCTTAACTGCCTGAGATCGTTGAGAGCAAAACAAAGTAACACTCGTAAAATATTAAACAAACCCAGCTGTATAAGTGAAGCTTCATTAACAAAAATGGACTATTTACGGCCTTCTGCAGAGCCTGTGGGTGAAAGGAAAAAAAGTAATCTTTAGAAAAACACTGTCATCCTCATTTTGATTCCCTAATGAACTGATGGCAGGACCGATAGACTCCTTTTTTGTTTGCAAAGTTGTGAGCAAAAAAGGACGTGGTGGCTTGGTGGTACAGGAAGCTAATCTCGGCGTTTTATATGACGCCAACTACTGTACTTTGCCACATACATAAATTAGGACAGACCTATTTCTTCATTCCGCTTAAACCCCACCCCACCCCAATGTTTCCTGGCTTGCAAGCTTATGACAAACTTGGTTTAAGTAAGCGAAAGAGAACTGCACATTATGAAGGATCAGCAATGGCTAGAAAATTCACACCATGCCAGATGCTTCTGGAAGGAGAAACCGAACACCTTATTCTAAAATGATCAATTCAAGGTGGTTGTGTAATCAGCATTCTAGAAATGCAAGCAGTTTGGGGTATGTTTATTGGATATGGAAAAATACACTCATCAATTCCATCCTTCACTAGCATTTCACTGAGGAGAATATAGTATTTTCAGGAAGGCAATATTGGGAGAAGCATTCCCAAAAGTTAGCACTCAGATGCTGTCAGAAGCAAGTGTCAGTATGTTCCATCAGAACAGGTAGTCAGAAATGTATGCTGGTCATATTTAGAACAGGTCAAAGTAATGCACCTACCCACATCCCAAACCCGGACATAAGATTTAAAAAGCAGAAAAGAGTATTCTAAAGACACAATTTCCCAATAAAGGAATCGGAATCAGAATAGAGCTGGAAGAGACCTTGGAGGTCTTCTAGTCCAACCCCCTGCTCAAGCAGATGACCCTACACAATTTGAGACAAGTGGCTGTCCAGTCTCTTCTTAAAAATCTCCAGTGATGGAGCACCCACAACTTCTGAAGGCAAGCCGTTCCAGCTTCTGCAGGCAAACTGTTAGGAAGTTTCTCCTTAGTTCTAGGTTGCTTCTCTCCTTGATTAGTTTCCACCCATTGTTTCTTGTCTTGCTTTCTGATGCTTTGAAAAATAGGTTGACACCCTCTTCTTTGTAGCAGGCCCTAAAATATTGGAACACTGCTTTCATGTCACCCCTAGTCCTTCTTTTCTCTAGACTAGTCATACCCGGTTCCTGCAACTGTTCTTCATGTTTTCGTCTCCAGGTGTTTAATCATCCTAGCTGCTCTTCTCTTGCACTTTTTCCAAAATCTCAACCTCTTTTTTGTAATCTGGTGACCAAAACTGAATGCAGTATTCCAAATGTGGTTCTACTAAGGTTTGATAAATACTCCATGTGGTTTTGATTCTGTGCCTCTGGATCGTGGATTCTATTAGCTTTTATGGCTGCTGCCACACTTTGCTGGCTCACATTTAAGTGATCGTGAACTAGGACTACTACTAGGACTAGGACTAGGAATATTTATTGTATTTATTATCTGTAACGGAATGTGTGGATGGCCTTGGAAAAGATGCTGTCTATTAAATGAACAAACAAGAGAGGCGGAAGCCCCCAGTGGCTTAGCGGTCAGAAGAAGAGACTTAGGAAGGACCTGCTTTGATTAAAAGCGCCAGTGGGATATTTGTACCTTCAGACTTTCAAGATTCTGTTAATGTTGCCTTGCAATAAAATAGAATTAGCTCAACTAGTTGTTTTTCCTGCATGGTTTACCAGTGGTGGGATTCAAATATGTGAACAACCGGTTCTCTGTGTGGATGCCCCCTCCGGAAGTCCATCCTGGGCCTGGGCAACAAAAAATTAGCTACCGGTTCTGCCGAACTCGTGCAAACTGGCTGAATCCCACCACTGTGGTTTACCCAGAAGGGCTTGCATCAATCTTTCAAGTCCGAAGGTACAAACTTTTTAACTGCCTGATCCATTAGGGTGGTCCTTCTTAAGTTTCTTTATCTGAGTGTTAAATGGCTATGGGCTCTCTGATCATCCTCTAGGCCAGCGGCCCCCAACCTTTTGGGCACCAGGGACCGGTTCCACGGAGAGAGGTTTTTCCGTGTGGTTTTGCATGCTGCCTGCATCCCACAGATGGGGCTTTGCTTGTTTACGTGGCCCAGTTTCTAGCAAGCTACAGACTGGTGCCGGTCCATGGACTGGGGGTTGGGGCCCCCTGCTCTAGGCAGCAACTCTTCCCTTCCTCTCCAAGGTCACCCACACATCCCATTACGCTATCAAACTTTTTTTTCCTGAAAAAAAGATAGCTAACATGTGAATCTCTTCCAGTGCTGTCCACTCTCCCAAGAACAACTACCCTGGGACCTAGGTTGGGTCTAGAACTTGGGTCTTCTGCTGCTAATTCAACACCTTCAACACTATACAGTACTAGCTCCTGGGCTGAGAGGGAGAGAATGATTTCTCTGCAGTTTTAACCTAATTATGGTCAATCTATCATGCAAATATGCTTTCCCAGATTACAGGTGGAAAGAACTGTCGCTATACTTTTATAAAAGTGTATAATGTGGAAAGGCTGTAAAATTACAAAGACTGCATTATTTGTAAGGGATACTGTATCTTCATCTGTATAATGCCGATTCAGGCTCTGAAATTAAAGTTGTGGGGTCTGGATTCCTTAAACCTGCTTTCATTAAAGATTTGCACTGAACTCTCTACTTATAAACCTGATTATCTCAAGGGCAAAGAGCATTTTCTCCCAAGAGGCTGATTAGATCCCATTTTTAATCACACAGGAAACCAGAGGAACCGTTCCGAGTTCAGGAAGTCACACCGGCATTTGTGTAATGCTATTTCTTTGGACTTGCTCTGCAAGGTGACAACATAGGGACACCTACACGATTGGAGCCAAACTAGAGAAGTTCCTCCAGATCATTGAAGAGAGTAACCATTGATTAGTGTTGGTTTATAAAAACTTGTAGGTGATTTTTTTTTTTACTGAGTGACTGGTTTCTTTAACCATCTTTTTTTTTTTTCACTTTCCCACTTAATGGTAAATTATACATATAAAATAACATTTACTCTGATTTTTAGGGATGTTGATAAAGATCAAGGAAATAGAACTAAGTCCCGTATTTCTTCAAGGAACATTTTAGACCCTGGAAACCTTTTCATTATTTTTCCCTCCTGTTCTTTTTTTTTTAGTTTTTCCTTTCAAATATCCACACTGCCTTTTATCAGCTAATACGTGAAAGAATTGTAATGTAGAGCATGAAAACAATCTTTGCCACTGGGCCCTCATAAATCTTGCCAGTTCCCAGTGAACACCAACCAAATTTTTTGCAGTGGAGGAACATTTGGTCTGCCTTAAATTAACATATCTCAGCAGTCAAAAGTCATTAAGCTTTGCCAATGATTTGAAACCATTTTTCCATTTCAAAAGCGGCCCCGGTTGTTACTTATTCCAGTCCTCCCCCAGCCGAAGGAGATGGAAAGGAACAAAAGAAATGGGAAGGAGAATGAGTGACTAATGGGGAAAAAAAAAAGACAAAAAGGCATTCAGCTACTTTTAGCATTTCCTAATTAGAATATCTTTAAGGGGAAGAAAGTTATGTTCAAGATCAAATAATAATTCAGTTCAGTCCATAGTTACTTGAGCTGCAAATTATGTGAATCTATAGCCAAAGGAGAAAAAAAAGCACGTGTAGTGCAAAGACTGAGATATTAGCCTATTTGAAAAAATAGGCATTGCAATATTTCTAAAGAATTCATGGGCATAGAAGTAAATTTCTTTTAAAGCAGGCTCCTAAACCAACATTTGGAATTCCCCAAACCATTACAGACAGCATTCCCAGGTTTTGGAGGCTCAACAATTAAAAGCTAGTGATACAAGAGACATACCAAAATGGCCACATAAATTGCAAAACAGGTCCCACTCCAACTGTAGACTTTCATTTTCGGTCAGGTGCACGAGATATCTCAACTTTTTTGTCTCTGCATCTTCTCTCCATCAAATAGTTAATCATGGTCCCCAGATCACTACAGGTTTTCCA
This sequence comes from Azemiops feae, assembly GCA_023970755.1. Classification (NCBI taxonomy): domain Eukaryota; kingdom Metazoa; phylum Chordata; class Lepidosauria; order Squamata; family Viperidae; genus Azemiops; species Azemiops feae. The sequence goes on from JALGBA010004220.1 coordinate 217,824, forward strand.
GGCGGTACACGGAAAGAAGTCTCTGCTTCTCAAGATGAATTTCACCCCACCCAGATAGAACACAAGGTGTTTTTTTTTTTCAGAAAGAGAAACAAATACCTTAAAAATTCCATGTAACTCATTGTGTAATAAATAAATCAAATATTGCAAAGAGAAAATGGTGCAGTTGATAGGCAAAGAGAAAATGGTGTTTTTTTAAAATGTCTTCAAAGACACATATTAATATAATAATAATAATAATAATAATAATAATAATAATAATAATAATAATAATAATAATAATAATAATAATAATAATAATAATAATAATAATAATAATAATAATAATAATGTTGGAAGGGACCTTGGAGGTCATCTAGTCCAACCCCCTGCTCAGGCAGGAAACCCTATACCATTTCGGACAAATGGCTGTCCAGTCTCTTCTTAATATGGTGGGTCGTATGTGAGCTAAGAACATTTACAAGGGCAAGTTTAGCTTTTTCTGTTATTTTCTTTCTTTTTCATTTTTCCTGTTCTAATTTATTAGTTCTTACTACTTTTGATAAATCTGATAGATAGATAGATAGATAGATAGATAGATAGATAGATAGATAGATAGATAGATAGATAGATAGATAGATAGATAGATAGATAGATAGATAGATAGATAGATAGATAGAGATATACGATACAGAGATATCGATATACTGTAAATAGATATAGATTATATAGATAAAGATAGTTATAGATGATACACACAACGGTAGTTGTATTAACAAACCAGCCTCAATCTGGCACAAAATAAAAACTTCAATGAATGCCTGTGTCTTTAAAAATCAATAATGAACAGTAACCAAACACATTATTATCGCTGATTTTTTTTTAAAAAATTGCTTTGTTAGGTGAAAGCTATTTGCTTTGGTGAGTCTAATCAGAAAACCAGAAAAATTCACTTGCTCTTAGATAGTAAATTACTTGAAAAAGTAGCGAGTGGTGTGGCTTTATTCGTGGGATGAATGAAATAATCTTTTTAACAGAACTGCCAATGCATATCTAATTTACATCATGATTTAACCTCCAGAGCTTGAATCCTGAACCGTCAATAAACAAATTAATCTTGAAAATTGAATTAAATTAAATTAAAATAAGGCAGTTAAATATTTATTATGTATAACTTCTTCCTTTGAAAACAAACATCTCTGCTGATGGTAAGAGAGCTCGGTGTGTCCATCTGGTCCAACAAAAAAGGAATAGTAGAAGGAATATTTTCTTTAGTTCTCCAAGAAACCACTTTGATTCTATTTAAACTGAGGTGGTAGGTAATTTGCGCAGGTAAACAACGAACAAACACATTTACTCCTATTTTTCACCAAAGAAAGGTAGGTTTAAAACAACCACCAGCACCCCTTGAAACCAATTCAGTGGATTTTGCTAAGGTCAAAATCTTTCTCAAGACTGGGAATGAGAGTTCCAGTTTGTGATAATACTTGCAATACCATGATTACAAGTAGTCTCAAGTTGTCTGAGATACGCTAACTATGTTAACAATGGAAAGTACTGCCATTGCTTGGTTGAGTAAGTATTGGTTGCACAGCTCTTTTGCTTTGTAAATGACCACTGAAAGGCCGTACCATAGAGCAGTGGCTGAAATACATGTGACTATTGGCGTTGAGTTATAAATCTGTAATTAATTGGTTTGGTTTGATTTTATATGTATCAGATGAAACTTTTGTAATGATAGTGTCTCTCTGATTTGTACTGCACTTTGGTAAAGGAAATGAATGGATGGATGGATGGATGGATGGATGGATGGATGGATGGATGGATGGATGGATGGATGGATGGATGGATGGATGGATGGATGGATGGATGGATGGATGGATGAATGAATGGATGGATGAATCAGTCAGTCAGTCAGTCAGTCAATCACTCAATCAAAGAAAGAAAGAAAGAAAGGAAGGAAGGAAGGAAGGAAGGAAGGAAGGAAGGAAGGAAGGAAGGAAGGAAGGAAAGAAGGAAGGAAGGAAGGAAGGAAGGAAGGAAGGAAGGAAGGAAGGAAGGAAGGAAGGAAGGAAGGAAGGAAGGAAGGAAGGAAGGAAGGAAGGAAGGAAGGAAGGAATTCCATATCTGGTGTCCCACTTAGCCGTCAAATTTTCCCAGACATCTCTTTATTCACTTTAACATAAATGGCTGTTATTTTTCCAGTACATGGAACAGAAGATAGATTAAGACATCTACAGGACTTTGGCAATTAAAAATTGAAATCATCCTTGCATGGGTCTCCTTCAGAGCTTCATCAGCTGAGGATCACACAATCATAATGGAAGAAGTGCTGGACAGTCAGGAGAGAAGACCATCTGAAGTAAGCTAAAGCTTTGAGAAGCTAATTTCTGTCCTGCTTTTCTAAGATAATTCAGCTTTGCTCTGTTCGCAAGGTGAGACTCAAAATAAGTAGAGAAGTAAGTCCATTTCAGGATGCAGGGAGGGCTAAAAGTTATGTGGCAGTGAGGAAACTATAGCCAGGCTAAGAACTGTTTAGGGCCTGGAGAACATAATGGACTGGATCCAACCCAGTGGGGAATAAAAGATTAAATTATGGACTGTGCTTCAGTTCCTAATTTACAGTTTCAGCAAAATCAGAGGCTGCAAACAGTGATTTGTAAACTCTTAACGAATTTCAACCTGTTCGTTTCTCAATAGGTTGTGTAAAATGTTTTCAATGGAAACATCAATGAAAGGGAAACAAAATGTTGTGACAATAAAGGAGAATATTTGTAGCTCAGGGCTGAAATGAGGGGTCCTTGGTGCTCTCTGAGCTTGGTTGTTTTCTTGCAGGCATTTCATTACCCCAACTAGGTAACATCAATAGTGCAACAAAGCTCAGAGACCCCCAAGGTTCCACAAAATTCTGTGTTGGGACTGGATTGCAGAAGCTAGAATGGGACATTAAGACTCTGCTTAAAACTCTTTTTAATTATGAAAATATTGTTTCAGCATCTCACAATGTCTTTATTGAAATATTTTTTTTTTCATATAATCTCCGCAGCAAATATATTGGCTTTTTATGTTCCTTACTGGTGGAGATGCTAATTCAACCCTTGGTTAAAAACATCTTTATACAGGACGGAGGTTTCTGTAATTAAAATTTTATTCTGTAGGAGGCACTACACCAATATTGCGTCTTTATATGACTTAAGAAAGCCACAGGCTATACCTTTTTTATTAAACATTTTACAGCAACCACACACAGATGGTCGGGTCAGGAAATGAGACATCTTATCTGGAGGTCTGTTAAAAAGGACCAATAAGCTAAGTCTCCGACACTCAGTGTGATAACTGCTTTGACAAAATGAATTTTTGACTTTTTCACAGCTCAGCTACAAGTAGGCACTATCAGTCGAAACTGCATTTCCCTGCAATATGATGGGAAGGAAAAGATTTCAACACCTGACAGGAGAAAATGAACAGCTGATAAGCCATCTTTGAAATGCTCTCGCGGGCCAACACATTCTCTGCCAAGGATTTGCATTTTTATTATTGTTGACTTTTGTGATGGGACCAATGGCCAGCTACACATACAAGGCATTGAAGTAGAGCCAATTGTTCTCTCGTCTAGAGAAAAATAATCCAAATTTGTGAAGGGAAGAAGGGGAAGTTTTGAAAATAATGTGTAGCCAATATCTACATTCCACAGGTTTGACTACGAAAAGATTAAAAATCGCGTATGTTTTGCTGCCTGGAAATATTGTCTTTAGTTAATATGGAATTATGGTATCAGAATGAAATTGGCATACAGGTTTAACTTTTAGATTATAGGATAGAATTAAGGATTATCTCTTCTTTCTTACTTTGTGGGAAATGGACATCATTACCTCTTAAAGTCTTTGTAATGCATTTCTAGCCAACTTTCCTCAAACTGTCTATGGGGATTCTCAATCATCCAGATCATGGTTGTCCCAAAGGTGCTTTTCAATGAGCAACTGGACTTTCTTGGTTTTTTCTTGAAAACCTTTCACTCCTCATCCACGAAGCTTATTTTGTTCAACTGAAGAAGCTTCTTGGATGAGAAGTGAAACGTTTCAAGGGGGGGGAAAAGCCAAGAAAGTCCACGTCTTTTGAAATGCATCTTTGGGTTTCCTCAAACTGCATATTCTAAGAGAACAGTAATCTTTTACCAAAGTCATTTGTATGTCAAACAGTAATTTCATCCCATATTTCTATCTTAGTCTTTCAGTCAGAATCTGCTTAAAATGACAGTCTTACCAATGACATAAAAAAAAAACTGATTGGAAAACTTAAGCTACTTTATACCCTGATACTCTAGAATGGGAAGTGAAAGCTTGTCTACTGGAAATGAAGATAAATTCAGAGAGTTAGAATAGATTCACTGAGCTATAGATTATAATTAATCAATAATTTTGAACCCACCCCTAAAAATACTGCTACCACCGAGGAAAGTGGTTCAAAATTAGCAACAACTCCCTTCAACTTTTAATTCTAGAGTAACCTTGTCAGATATTGTTGTTCCTCTCCAGGATTCATTTTTCCTACTTATTTATCTATAATTTTCCAGCCCATTTTTCAACATGAAACAACAAACAACAGATCCCAAAGCAATTCAGTAATGAAAGCACAGTTAATTAAAAATTAAAAATCCCTCTCAAAGAAGACGCTCAAAAACATTTGATAATACAGAAGAGTAACAATCCTGAGCAGAGGCCACCACTGAGCCAATTCAACCAAATGCATGGATGAACAGTTAAGTCTTCAGCTAGCATCAAAAGCTTAAAAGGCTTAGTAAATTATCTCTGAACACGGAGGAATGTCCACAACTGGTTTGTTGTAGTTACCATTCCCACTCTCGAGTTTCCTAACGGTAGGTTGAGCCAGATGGCATCTCATACAATCTTACAACTTATGTGCCTTTCTTTAGATGTGTAAGGCTTTGGGGTCACTGCGTGAATCCTGCACACCGACAGGGAATGCCACACTCTCAAAACAGCGGTCATATGTTGAAGTGGGCAGCCCTCTTTAGCAACCTGGCTATGGCATTTTGCAACAGCTGCAGCTTTTGAGCCAACCACAAGTTTAACTCAAAGATGTACCACTTTGTATCAATGGAATTTGTCTACTCACAAGGCCTCTAACTATTTAGGATTTTTTTTTTACTTTCATAGCCTTTCCTGATTCACAAAATGCTGATAAACAGAGTAATTGAATATGCTGCCATGAGTTCACTCTAAAACTGTTACTGGTCATTTGTTTGCTTTCTTGCTGGCCTATCTATCTATCTATCTATCTATCTATCTATCTATCTATCTATCTATCTATCTATCTATCTATCTATCTATCTATCTATCTATCTATCTATCTATCTATCTATCTCTATCTCTCTATCATCTAGGTATCTAGCTATCATCTCTCTATCATCTAGCTATCTAGCTATATCTATCTATCTATCTATCTATCTATCTATCTATCTATCTATCTATCTATCTATCTATCTATCTATCTATCTATCTATCTATCTATCTATCTATCTATCTATCTATCTATCTATCTCTCTCTTAACCACTCGTGTTCCTCAGAGTTTCATCCGGCCATCACTAATAGTTTCAAACAGACGGAAACACTGTGAACTAGTTTGGTCTAGTGGTTAAGGCACCAGACTAGAAAACAAAGAGACCCCGAGTTCAAGTCCCAATTTAGCCATGAAAGCTTTCTGGGTGACTTGGGGCCAGTTGCTCTTTCTCGGCCCAACTCACCTCACAGTTGTTGTTTTGAGACAAATAGGAGGAGGATGTTGGGTTGAATGTGCTATTTGTAATTTGAGTTATTTGTAAAAATAATAAAGTTGGGATAAATAAACAAACAAACAAACAAACAAACAAATAAATAAATAATCTCCCTTTTTATGACCCTGTAATCCATTAATTCGGGGTAGAGTCTGGGTGACTGTATGGAGCTGAGCATTTATTATTTATTCCTGACACCACACAGATTTGTTTTTTTTGGGGGGGGGGTTGCGTCTTGATAGAGAAACACCTGCCAATTTCTAGGATTGAAGTCTCAACCTTCCAAGTGGGAGGCAAGTGTCTACAAACAATACCTTTTACGATCCTCAGACCCGCAAAGCTGAGTGAGACCAAAAGGGGAACGTTTTATTCTTATTATTGAGCTGGTCAAGATTAAGAAGGAAAGTGGCCCCATGTTTGGTATGCTGCCCTCTAGAGGTCTTGAAAAAAAACTGGTGTTTTTTTGGTGGGGGGGAGGAGAATGTTCGGTTTTTGCTCTGAATCACATTAACCTGTTTTGGGGGGGGGAGTGTCCCAGTGGCTTTTCAGAAGTTAATCTTATGAACAAGAAAGTAGCCTGTGGCGTTCCATTGAGCCAATCTAGAAAGGATGATGGGCATGGTCTGGAAAAGAAACCAGAATATTTGGAACATTCAGTTCCCAGAATTGGAACGTTTGATTATTCAGAGGGTTGCAAAATAGGTAAGGATATAAAATTCATTTAATTACAAAAATAAGGAAAAAAAACAACCCTGGTATTTATACTTTCCAAAATGCAAACCAGAAAATTGTCCTTTGCTTGTTAAAGTCTTTCCAATTTTATAACTTATTACAAAATATATACCTGAGGGATCATGAATTATTTTTTTTAAAAAAAAATGTTTTTATGTCTATTAGAAAATAACACAAATGATGTTATTTATTTGTGTAAAAAAATAGGGAATAATATTTTCAAGGAAAAATTGGACACCCAAAATACAACTGAATTTAATTGGACGTGAAAATGCACAGTATTTTTTTTTTCTTGCAGGTAGACAGAATACTTGTAAATTGGTTTGAACAGGGAATGTATGCTTTAAAAATATAGAACATAAACAATACTGGTTTATTCATGCAGTGTAAATGTTACGTGAAACTCTTTCTACGGTGCGCTGAAGAGATGGTGTTCCAAATATGGGTCACAGGTGACTTAAAGCTTTAAGCAATATGGCTATGGTAAGTCAGAAATTCTGTTAAAAATTGTTTGGGGAAATCTCAAGATAAAGGAAAGGCATGTAGATATCATGATGTAGAAAATGACTGTGTAAAAAGAAAACGTTGCTTAGAACCTTAAAATATTGGTTGCTGTCCAGGAAACAAACTGTTACCTGTTTTGGTTTGTGCTCTTTTTTTTTGTGGTAGTTATCCTGAATGAAGCTGTAGTATATGCTTCTGAATAGAATAGAATAGAATAGAATAGAATAGAATAGAATAGAATAGAATAGAATAGAATAGAATAGAATAGAATAGAATAGAATAGAATAGAATAGAATAGAATAGAATAACAAAGTTGGAAGGGACCTTGGAGGTCTTCTAGTCCAACCCCCTGCTATACCATTTCAGATAAATGGTTGTCCAATTTCTTGTTAAAACCTTCCAGTGTTGGAGCATTCACAACTTCTGGAGGCAAGTTGTTCCACTGATTAATTGTTCTCACTGTCAGGAAATTCCTCCTTAGTTCTAGGTTGCTTCTCTCCTTGATTAGTTTCCATCCGTTGCTTCTTGTCCTGCCTTTAGGAGCTTTGGAAAATGGCTTGACTCCCTCTTCTTTGTGGCAACCCCTGAGATATTGGAACACTGCTATCATGTCCCCCCTAGTCCTTCTTTTCATTAAATTAGACATACCCAATTCCATCAACCTTTCCTTATATGCTTTAGCCTCCAGTCCCCTAATCATGTTTGTTGCCCTTCTCTGTACTCTTTCTACAGTCTCAACATCTTTTTTTACATTGTGGTGACCAAAACTGGATGCAATATTCCAAATGTGGCCTTACCAAGGCATTGTAAAGTGGTATACTTCACATGATCATGACTCTATCCCTCTGTTAATGCATTTTTCGCAGCTGCAGCACACTGCTGGCTCATATTTAAGTGATTGTCCACTAGCACTCCAAGATCCCCCTCTACTATTGAGCAAAGTACCACCTATACTGTACCTGTGCATTTATGTATATGTATATCCCTTATGAGGCAAGAAATTATAACTGTCCGTTATTTACTGACCTCCAGCATTATAATGCAGAGAACACTGTATTCCCCTTTGAAATGCAGCATATAAATAAATATAGGACTATTTTCTAGAACTTCTCAACCTTGGTACTTCGAAGATGTGTGGACTTCAGTTCCTAGAGTTCCCAGCCATATGGGAGTTGATGTCCATGCATCTTCTAGCTACCAAGGTTGAGAAACAGTGGTCCAGAGTTCTGGAAATAGTCAGATTGCTTCCTCTCTTGAATCTACAGGAAGGAAAACAAATCCAACTTATTATATTCAGTCTTGCAATGGGGCGCTGCCTATATTGTCTTTATTTAAAAAAAAAAAAAGAATAAGGAAAGGATGACTCTGTAAAGTCAGTCATGTATGGAATTATCTTACAGAGCGAATGCCCTCTGAAAACAAATCTTAAGGTCATTTTTAAGCACTTCCTATAATACCGAACATGTGTTGTCTCATTGTTATGCAAAGAAGGCAACTTAAAGATCAACTGTTACATGCACATTTTTCTCATTTTCCTGGGCTGGCTACGCTGGGGTGTTTCTGGGATAATTAAACCCACTTGTATTTCAGTTTAAGGGGTTCCCCCCCCCTCCAGAATGTGTTTGAAAATCAATTTCTTGAAAATGAGCAACATAAAGACTGCTAGAAATTGCAAGACAAGTGAAGGGGGGGGGGAAGAGTTATAACTCAAGAGGTAGAATTTGGAAAAGAGTATCATCCTTGCCTTTGAATGAAGCTTCTAATGTTCAGGGTAGGTGTAGCATGCTAAGTTTGCAGCTCACTTTTCATTTTGTAAATAGGATAAAAAGGGGAGGGAATGTATATCTTTAGTAAGATGTTATAAATATTATACCTGCAGAGATCTGAAGACACTTCTATGTGTTTTCTGAAAGAACTGTTAGCTTACAAACACTGGCTAACATAAGACCTATATGTTGGGCCCTGAGATTGCATCAAAACTTTGCTTTGGATTGTAACCAAACTATTTACAATAGTTCAGGATTTGTTCCTTGGCTCAAAGTTATCCTTGAACCTTCCCACCATATATTGGGTGGGAAGATAGATAGATAGATAGATAGATAGACAGACAGACAGACAGACAGACAGACAGACAGACAGACAGACAGACAGACAGACAGACAGATAGATAGATAGATAGATAGATAGATAGATAGATAGATAGATATTGTACTTCAAGTGCCATAAATCTGGAATTTTATATATGAAGTGACACCTGCTACTCTGCTATGGCCCTTTCAGTGTGAAGAAAGAGGTAAAATAGATTTCTATTTTCTATTTTAGATTTTCTATTTCTATTTCTATTTTCTATTCTATTTCTATTTCAGATTTGTTCCTGAAAACATAATTTTACTAGACATTTTACTAGAAAGATAGATGTGTGTGTGTGTGTGTGAGAGAGAGAGAGAGAGAGAGAGAGAAGTAAGAGTAACAGAATTAGTGAATTTGAATCAGGAAATATTTTGCTGTTTTAAGAATCCCTAGAAAAATGTGGCATTTTGAGGTCTGAGACTAACATCATGAAAAGGCTAAACAGAGACAAGAAATTTTTGACAGGTTTTGAAATGAAGGTTGATAAAAGTAGGAACAGTGAAAATCTATTATACTTTTGAGGTTTTTCAGCACAATCCACTCTACAAAAGGCTTACAGCCCAAGGTTTCCTGGGAACTACCTGGGCAAAATTTCCTGTGTTATCAAAACCCCAATTTGATTTCTTCCTCATCTTTCCATCTTGAAGGATCCCCAAAGGAACTTAATTCAGAACTAAAGGAGAAAACACCATTACCCTGGAGTTCCTCTAAATCTTGCAAAATGTTCAAGACCTGCTAACAAAAATATCTTTTGGCCACAGTGCTCAAAAATATCAAAGCAAACAATTAGAATATATTTACAACCAACAGAAGTGGAAGAAATTCATATTTTTAACCACCTTTAATAGCTCAGCCAAGGGAGGAAATATGGGAACTTGATAAAAAATTTCTGGGCAGGCAGATCTGTCCTTTTGAACATTATCAGCAATGTGTTTTGTGCCTTGGGCTCAGTCTGGAGAACTCCGATAATGGGACACCAAAGTAGGAAGTAGGCAGTGCCTTATGGGAGACGTTGTTGCTTCGCCCCTCCCAGAACATTTGCTTCAAACTTTCTCACCATAATAATCATCAAGATTCTTATATATTAATAATAATGCATTATATATAGGTAATGGTAAAGGTTTCGCCTGTCCAATTGTAGTCCACTCTATAGGGGACAGAGTTTATCTCCGTTTCTTAGCCAAGGGAAACGGCATTGTCTGAAGACATTTCCGCAGTCATGTAGCCAGCATGACATCACCCCGCAGCACAGAGGGTGCAGTGAAACACGGAACGCTGTTGCCTTCCGTGGTACCTGTTCATCTACTCACATTTTCATGCTTTCGAACTGCTAGGTTAGCAGGAGCTGGATGGGAGCTCACCCAGTTGCATGGTGCTCGGGTCTCGAACCTAGTCTGTCAGCTTTCCAGTTGACAAGCTCAAGTTTTTTTAATCACTGAGCCATCGTGTGCCCCCATTATATACTGTATAATCATGTATAATTATGCATTCATAATAATATGAATGCACTACGTAATATGCACTTTGCACAGTGTCTAAGTTTTTGTTCAGGAACATTTAGCTTCCTTTTCCAGTTCCCTGACAAAACTGAGCAGCTGTGGTCTTTAGAGTCCCCCATATTTGGTGATTTTTTCCATTATTTGCCAGGTTATCTGAAGGACTTTCTCCACTGATTACATTAGGCCCGAACATGTTGTAAATGAGTTTCATCTAGCAAGACCCAGGATGCGGCTCTTTTCTTTGTGCCATCCACTCTGTAAAGCATCATTCTAGTTGAGGTTGGCCTCATCTTCAGGAGTCCCTTAAAACATGGCTGTTTAGAGTCTGCTGGGGAGCTCAAGGCAATGGTGAGATGGATGGGTGCATTGTTTTCAACATCAATTTTCTTATTGCTAATGTTGTTGCTGTTGCCTTTTAATTGTAGTTGTTTTAACAGTTTGATTGTTTTTATTGTAAAGCTGCCTAGATTCACTTTACTGCGAGATGGATGGCTATATAAATATGATAGGTAGATAGATAGATAGATAGATAGATAGATAGATAGATAAGTAGGTAGGGAGGCAGAGAGACAAGGGGATTCTGAATGGAGTAACAGGCTGTAACAGTAACAGACTTGGTGCACAATAGTCCAGGGGTTCATAATAACACTAAGCTCTTGCTTGAAGAAAAAGGGGCAGTCAGGGCCAGGAAGGCTTTGCACAGTTACGTTTTGTGCACCAGTTGTAGCAACAGCAATAGCACTTAGACTTATATACTACGTCGCGGTGCTTTACTGCCCTCTCTAAGCGGTTAACAGAGTCAGCCTATTGCCCCCAACAATCTGGGTCTTCATTTTTACCGACCTCGGAAGGATGGAAGGCCGAGTCAACCTTGAGCTTGTGAAAATCGAACTGTCGAACTGCAAGCAGCCGGCAGTCAGCAGAAGTAGCCTGCAGTACTGCATCCTAACCACTGTGCACCCATGGCTCATGTTTTTAGATCAGTTCTAAGGTCACCTTTAATAGTTACTTTTCCCTTACTCACCACTTGGCTATAGTATTGCAATATACTCCAATATACTGCCCTTAGCTCACAATAGGCCACAAGGTGTAATTCAAGGTGTTGGTTGTGATTGGTTGTAATTCAAGGTGTTGGTTTAAAGTCCTACATGACATGGGATGAAGCTACTTGTGGGATCGCCGCGCCCTGATAATTTATTCTCTACCAGTTTGGACATCAAGTCTTATCGATGGAGCAATATTGGTTGTGGACTTTTAAAAGTACACCTTCACTGGATTTGATTTGGAACAGCTTCCTACCAAATATGGACAACCTTATTGACCTTGTGCAAAGACCTCCCTATTCCTCCAGGTGTTGATGGACTTCCAATGTGGTTGCAGACTATCTGCTGATCCAAGATTTTTAGGGGCCTCAACTGCTATTATTATTATATGCTTTATGACCCTTTTTCTTTTTTGAAGTTATGGATTCCCATTGTTGCTTTTATTTGGGTGCTGCCCAGTGTGCTTGGATAAAACGGGCGGCCCCGTGTTCAATAAATAAGTCAACAAATCCTTCATTGAGAAACTCAGGCCTTCTCAGTGAAGGATGAAAGCAACAGAGTGGTCACAGCCAGTCTATCTGTCGCTTCAAGAAATTCAAATTGTTCTTTGGAGCAAGCTAGCACAGTCAGCTGAGAAACATTTCACTCTACAAATTTCCTTCTGAATGACTGCCAAGGTCACGGCCGAGAAGCTGACCAGGGTTTTCCACTTGGTTAATCTGTGATTTCTGGAGTTTCTTAAGGAACACAGGAAATGCTATCCACCTAAGTAAAAAATCAAGTCATTTGTATTACGGCAGGGCAACAGTATCAAGTGTTCTGCATCTGTTTTACACTGAACGGCTGTAATTCTGTAAAGCAAACGGCAGATCCTGGCATTAGATTACAAATTGGAGTAGGCTGTTTTGTTGGGTTCCTGCTTTGTTTAACCTTTTTGCCTTAGTTTTGAAAGGAGATCGGAGAGGCGGAGGGGGGGGGGCAACCGCCCTGAGAAAAAGGTCATTTTAAAATGTTTGCAAATATGGGTAGTATAAATATTGCACAAATTAGAAGGCTTAGGTATCGCAAAGATAATATGCTGCTTCTAAACAGCACGGGGGGAAGGAACATTGTAAGAAATAACCGGCTGTCTGTCTCATTCTTCACCCAACGCGATTCAACCAGCAGATTTCACATCAGATTAGAAATTTGACAACGTTATTTGTGAGGCTCTTGCTTTGTTTAACCTTGCCTTGCCTTGCTTTGTTGTTGTTTTTGTGATTTCAAAAATAACAGAGGTTACTCAGAAGGATTATAATGGTCTGTAAATGAGATGTTCCTCTTTAACAAACAATGGGGCAATTATTTTATGATGCATTTATTAATTATGCACTGACTTTCATGAAGTTCAGGTGGAAATGAATACACAATGAAACAAAAAAAATGAAAGCCTCTGTTGTTCATAATCTACCTATCTACCTGTCATGGAAAAATTTGGTGGGTCTCTCCTGAGGCTGGTATTGCTCTACTCTTGTTTTATATTGCAAAATTAAAAAGAAAAACATTTTTCACCCCTTATTCTACTAATAGTTCTAAATTCAAACTTTATTTTACAATCCCTTCTTTCTGCTTGGATGCTGACCTTCCTTTCTCTGGAGTTATATTTGTGGCAGGTGCCCCGTCCGTTGGCTTTAATTCCACAACATGTGTTCGTATGCTGTGCTCGCATTCTTATAAGACCTAATATGAAATTGTTTAATAAATGCCTTTCTCCCAGAAAGAAGGACAAAGCCCATATTATTGGAGAAATTGCATTCAGAATCTCAGCAGGGAAAAAATTAAAGAATTGCAGCATTGGGCCTAAAACTGCCACCTTCTCCACGGTCTATGGAACAGCTCTATTATTACAGTTGGATTATGTGAAAAATAATAATAATAAAGCCAGTTGTATTGAAGAAAAAAGAAAGCAAAAAGATTCAGGCTGAGAAAAAAAAATGAAAGGTATAGCCAATGTAAAGAAAAAAGTCTCTATGGAGATTCTCAGTCATCCAGGACATGGTTGTTCCAAAGGTGCTTTTTCACGAGGCAACTGGACTTTCTTGTTTTTCTTTGAAGACATTTCACTTCTCATACAAGAAGCTTCTTCAACTCTGACTGGATGGTGGGGAGTGGAAGGATTTATATTCCTTAGAGACAGCTGGTTATTTGCATTTTTTTTTTGGAATGCAGAATGAAAAACGACCAGCTGTTTGCAAGAAGTATAAATCCTTCCATTCCCCACCACCCAGTCAGAGCTGAAGAAGCTTCTTGGATGAGTAAACGAAAGGTATTCAAATTTAAAAAAAAAACAAGAAAGTTCAGTTGTCTCGTGAAAAAGTACCTGTGGGGTAAAGAGATTTATAAAGAGACGTGTTTAGCATTCTCTGTGATGGTCATCAGTTCTCAATTTCAGTAAGGTTAGTTCTATCCAAGTCTATGGGAATCTACCAATTAGTTCATGCCTAGTCTTGGGGGGATCCTGAAACTGTAGATATGGAGATGTGTGTCTGAACACTCTCTGGATCCAGAGATGGCATGAATAACCCACAGAAGTAATTTCATTGGTCTGTCTTTCTATATGTGAATGTAGCTATGGTCTCAAGCAATGGCATATCCAGAAATAAGCTGGGATAGTAATCTGCATTAGAAAAACTATTATAAGAGGATTGGAAAGGAAGTGTTTCACACAAGACGGAAAGAAGCTGGCCAGAAACCAAAATATCTTGCCAAACCATTTATGCTTTTTCATCTGCCTGCTACCAACTTCAAAGACCTGATGCTCAGTTCAGAAACTTGGTGTGCCACCAAAACCAGCTCATTTTTCCCCCTCCTTATCTAAAAAAAAAAATCACAACCTAGCTGCAAGCCTCGTAAATTTACAGTTTCTTCTCATTTAGCCTTCCCTGTCATAAAAACTTATTTGCGAATGTGCATTGTATAACGAAGTAGTAAATACTTCCAATTAGCTTTAGTGCCACAGTCCTCCAAAACCTGATGTGTTTATGTTAATACCAAATCCTACTTGGTTTATTTTATCATGCATTAGAGATTTTAATCAGGTAATCTGCACGGCATCTGGAAACCTAAGCACAGGCAAAGTCCGTGGTAACAAAGGCGCTGTAACAGTTCACCTTCACTGAAGAACAATAATGCATTATTAAATTCACTTTCCTGCTCAGTGGTTACACTTAGCTGACCACAGCAAATTTGCTCTCTGCCTGGTCTTCACAAGTTGGCAGAAAAATAGATTCTGTCACCTTTAACAGATTCTGAAAATGACAAGATGCCTCTCTTGGTTTAACTATGAGCCATAATCCTTCAGAAGTAAATATAATTACAAATGCCTTTTGTCACGTAGTGCTTAGGAAAGATATGGCATGCATGGGGATGATGATGGCTGCAGATAGCACCCGCCTGCTTTGCTGTAATTAAAAGCAGATATTGATCATGTTATATATCAGCACTATCTAAAGGTCCACATATGGGTAAATTTATCTCGGTAGCTTTCCTGGAGCAACGATGACATCATGGTTGCTGAAATATAACAATACACGAAGCACGCCAGATTCGGAGGTCATATCCTAGCCCTGTTGTCCTACCAAGGGCCTGACAGCGAAGCCATCTTGTAATTTTGTTTGAAGTTTCTCTTGGTCTTTTGCTGACGGCAAGTCTGTTTGCCAATCCATCACCGGCTGGCCAATTAAAAGAGAATAATTAGGGCTGACGAGAAAATAATAGCGAAAATAATTTGGAGATTTAAGCCTTGTAAGACTGTCTTCCCGAAAGTTCATTAGGAAAATTCAGAAAGTCTCCTTCACTTCTGTCACATCTGTTAGTGTCACTGGGCTTCTACTTGACACTCACTCAGCCTCTCCTGCAGTCCATATTCTGTGTCTGACAAACATCTCTCAGTATTCACTCACAAAATAAGGAGCTATTTAGAAGCAACTTCCTTTACAGCAGCCAGAATTGCTACTGGCAAGACTCTCGTTGTTTCTGGTTATCTTCTTTGTATATGAGGCATGACAAAAAAGCATATGAGTAGGACATATCACTCACCCTTATCCCAAGATAAGTTGTGCTGACTGTTTTGAAACTGGGAGGGGAACCCCTCATCCCACAAAGCTTCTTAAGAGGCTAAATGCAGCTGTCGGACCAGACTGGGAAGATTCTCAAACATGGTGACATTAAAACGTCTTCATTTCTGGTCAGATCCAACAAAGTATCTTATACGGTTCAGTGGTGAAATCCAGAAGAGGGGGAGGAATAAAAAAGAAAGTGAAAACAATTCATCTAATGAATAGAATAACAGAATAACGGAGCTGGAAGGGACCTTGGAAGGTCCAACACCTTGCTCAAGCAAAGAGACCCTATATGATTCTGGAGAAATGGCTGTCCAATCTCGTCTTAAAAACCTCCAGTGATAGAGTACCCACAACTTCTGAAGGCAAGCCATTCTATTGGTTGATTGCTCTCACTGTTAGGAAATTTCTCTTAAGTTCTAGGTTGCTTTTCTCTTTCATTAGTTTCCATCCATTGCTTCTTGTCCTGCCTTCAGGTGCTTTGGAAAATAAGTTGATCCTCTCTACTTTGTGGCAATCCCTCAAATATTGAGACATTGCTATCATGTAACCCCTGTTCCTTCTTTTCACTAGACTACCCAATTCCTGTAACTGTGCTTCATATGTTTTAGCCTCCAGCCCCCTCATCATTTTTGTTGCTCTTCTCTCCACTCTTTCCAGAATCTCAACATCTTTTTTTATATTTTGGTGACCAAAACTGGATGCAGTATTCCAAGTGTGGTCTTCCCAAGGTATTATAAAGCAGTCGTAACACTTCACATGATCTTAATTCTATCCGTGGTGGCGCAGTGGTTAGAATGCAGTACTGCAGGCTACTTCTGCTGACTGCCGGCTGCCAGCAGTTCATCAGTTCAATTCTCACCGGCTCAAGGTTGACTCAGCCTTCCATCCTTCCAAGGTCAGTAAAATGAGGACCCAGATTGTTGGGGGCAATATACCAACTCTGTAAACTGCTTAGAGAGGGCTGTAAAACACTGTGAAGCGATATATAAGTCTAAGTGCTATTGCTAAGTGCTATCCCTCTCTTAATGCAAAAGATTGCATTGGCATTTTGGTAGCTGCAGTATACTGCTGGCTCATATTTAAGTGATTGTCCACTAGGACTCCAAGATCACTCACACAATTATTGCTGTTGAGCCAGGTTCCACCTATTCTATAACTGTACATTTTTGTCCTATCTTCTGTAGTGGTCACTCATCCAAATATTTAATCTGGCACCAGGAGCCTTGTTGGCGGATTTGCTCCCACTGCTATGGGCCACTTAAGACCAAGGTAGGATGCAGCTGATATTAGCAAGAATGGATCCTTGGTATCTGAGCCAAGGGGGGGAAATCAGAGTTTCTAAAGGAGAGAAAGTCTACATTTATCTAAAGAAGCAGAGTAGGGTTTAATTAGAGATGTGATTTGCATAGTAATAGGTGTGGGTAGAAATAAAGATGTGGTAATGATATAAATACGGTAAACTTTTTTTAAAAAATAAAGCAGTCCATTCTTCCAAAGAACACAAATTACAATGATAGAAATATATATAAAAAAATAATAATTAAAGAAGATACTGCAAATACCCACTTCAAATACAAATATTTGTTTGCTTGTTTGTTTGTTTTGTAAGATTTCATTTTGAAATTTTTTTTACACTTGTCTCAAAAGGTTAAGTCCTACTCTGGCATAATGCAAGTAGGAGAGCGCCATCTCTCCTGGTGTCCAAGAAGAATGATAGAAAGGGTAGAGCAGAGATTAGACAGTCGTGCTAATTTTAATGCTATTCTAATATTTTACTCCCCCCATGCACTATATTGTATTTGTATATACAAATACAATTTTGTGTTAAATTTGGATTGCTAACAAAGAGTTAAAGGGAAGCTGGTATAGCTATTTCAAGCTCCTTAGCTCTCATCAGCCAGCTACACCCTTCTGAGATTCGAACCTGGGCTGCTTGCACGTTAGGCAGCTTTTATATATAGGATTTTATATATAGGATTTTGTATACCGCTTAGAGCCAACCAGGCCAAAATTCTGCAAATAAATAATAATAATAATAATAATAATAATAATAATAATAATAATAATAATAATAATAATAATAATAATAATAATAATAATAATAATAATAATAATAATAATAATAATAATAATAATAATAATAATAATAATAATAATAATAATAATAATAATAATAATAATAAAGTTGGAAATAGGCAGGAAACCCTATACCATTTCGGACAAATGGCTGTCCAGTCTCTTCTTAAAAACTTCTTCTTAAAAAAATAAGAAACAAGCCATTATACTAAAATTATACTAAAATAAGAAACAAGCCATTATACTATCTTCACAATGCATTTCCATACCGAATAAGAGTTAATTCAATGACTGCTACAGTTATTAAAAAAATGAAAAAAGATGAAAAACAGAAAAGCCATTAAAAACAAACAACTAACCAACCAGCCACAGCCTCCAACTCAACTCAGCCAAGTGGATCCGGTGAGCAATCCTAATTAAAGTGTCTAAAAGCTGAAAGCACTAAAAACAATTGAACACTTTTTATTAATCTAATGAATCATGGATCATATCATTACAGTTTTGTATATAACATTAATTTCATTCCTTTCGCTTAAGCCTTTTATTGGGATTACTTCAGTTATTAGTTGGTCTAATGTATTGGTTACTTCTAAATCTCACTCTACAATCTCTTCTTACCATGTTGCATAAACCCTTGTATGTTATTCAAATTGCTTCATTTATTATGATAGCTTCCCCATGTAAATTGTGCTGACTGCTTGCCCTTGTATAGTCCTCATTAGACTAATGAAAACCTTCAAACGAAAAAAAAAAAAACCTAAACAACCTGCCAAATAAAGGTCTGAGGTTATTATGAAAATTACAACTCTGGGAACTGGGAGAAGCTCTGTTCATTAATTCATGCTCAGCAAATTGCTAACTAATTTAGTTGCACTCCTCTGCATTAATGGATTATTTTATAAAAATGTTTTCCACAGCCCAAGACCTTTGCTGCAATGCTTTGGAGAGGCTTGAATTCTAATCAACCTTAACAGTAAATTAGGAATGTAATATCTAAATAGTAATTGGGATGGCATATGGAAGAAAATAGTGTTTAAAATCCCATGAAAGCTTCTTTTGGATTTCAGCTTCATATGTCAATTTCACAGTAGTTAAAACAATTGTACTTTTCAGTATTCTCTGTTGGGTCTGGAAGATGCTGATAACAATGGCAATCCAAACATGTTCAAAAACTTGCATTGAGATTGTCCAGAATGGTTTGATGATCAGATACAAGCTCTATGAACGCTCTAATCAGAAAAGTCAAATTTAAAGGGGGGGGGGAAGGAAACTCAAAAGAAAAACAAAGCTTTGAAAAGTTCATCCGCCTTCTGGGTGAAGTTGGACCAATTGCAACAGTAATCATCTACAGAGGAGATAACTGATCTTCTGACAATGCATTTAATTACACTAAGATGCTCTGAACTGTGAGCTGGCATAATAAAGTTGGTCACCAATGGCTAAGATTGCTTTGGCTTTTTCATGGATTAATGCATCAGACAGCAATGCAGCAATGTGGTCTGCTATGTTGGGTGGAAGGTCAAGAAAGAGGTCGGATGTTATGTGTCCCTCACCATAAGGCAACCACCAACGGGCAGCCAAGTGAATATATATATGTGTGTGTGTGTGTTGGGTGGAACACTCGGCAAATGTAAAGCAATCTGTTCTGCATTTCACTCCAGTCTAGGAGCATCTTTTACCGGCAGACTTCACTACTGTGAACACTGTAAATTCAAAATTTTGTGGCTGACAAAGAGTTAAATGGGAGACTAGCATAGCTATTTCAAGCTCTTTTGTCAGCCACAAAATTTTGAATATGTGTGTGTGCGTATATATATATATATGATGCTTACATCAATGGAATTGATGCTTACATCAATTCCATCTTCCAATCAAGATGCAACAACACAGCCAACCAACCCGCTTACAGCTACATCAGCTAATTTGCTTACATCAATTCCATCTTCCAATCAAGATGTAACAACACAGCCAACCAACCCGCTTACAGCTACATCAGCTAATTTGCTTACATCAATTCCATCTTCCAATCAAGATGCAACAACACAGCCAACCAACCTGCTTACAGCTACATCAGCTAATTTGCTTACATCAATTCCATCTTCCAATCAAGATGTAACAACACAGCCAACCAACCCGCTTACAGCTACAAAGCCAACACGCCACACACCCCTCCAGTATTTATAGAAGGACGGCAGCTCCGATCACGCTTTGCTCGCACAAGCATGAAGCCGAAGACACCAGCCTGACAGCCTGAAGATGGCGAGTGGGACCTCGTCGAAACGTCGCCAAGACACTCTCAATCTTACACGGGAAAAGACCCGAATATGCCAAGACCTGCATACCTGTACCCGTGAAAATCTACGAAAACATACACACACACACACACACACACAGAGTTCTTTTTGTGTGCAAGTGCACATCTGGATACACTTATGTAAATACAAGCAGGAGAAGGCAATACAAAAGGATTTTTTTTTTCTTTTTACGATCCTGTATCCCTTGATTCGGGGTGGAGCTGAGCATTTACTGGCCCGGATGCCCTTCCTGATGCCTATGGAGATATTTTCTCTTTGTGCCCTGATAGAGAAGCATCTGCTGCTACCTAGGATCAAACTCTCAACCTTCCGAATGGGAGGCGAGGGTCTTCCCCTCTAGGCCATCCCACTGCTCCACAGAAAGAATAATTGATAATGAATAATTAATTCATCAACAATTTGATATACGTTTCGGTACATTCTATGAATAGAGTAAATTATTTTCTGTGTTTTCAGGTTTATTCTCGGTAATAAAGATTTTTGAGATGGCCTGAAAATGAATATTTCTAGAAACTCTTGAGCACTGTTATACAGTATATGGGCACCAAGTTAAGTTTATTTGTAATTCAGAGTCTTCAGTATACACCAACTATACACAGAGTTTCTCCATCAAAACCCACTACTGTTTCATATCAGTACTACTGAATTCTTATTCAGTACCATAAAGTCTTAAATCATAAGACCTGCTAATAATTTTTGGATCATAGCTTTGGCCTAGATCAGGGGTGGGGAACCTTGGCTCTTTTATGACTTGTGGACTTCAACTCCCAGAATTCCTGAGCCAGCATGGCTGGCTCAGGAATTCTGGGAGTTGAAGTCCACAAGTCATAAAAGAACCAAGGTTCCCCACCCCTGGTATAGGGGAAAGTCTAGGAATTCTGGGAGTTGAAGTCCACAAGTCATAAAAGAGCCATGGTTCCCCACCTCTGGCCTAGGTCTTCTCAAAAGAGCAACTCTCTTGTTCCTGATATCTGTGTTGTGGATGAGTGGTTAATTCAGGATTTGGAACAAGACTTAAGCTACAGATTTCTATTTAGGAGGGGGGGGAGACCAAGGCACACAAATAAATACAACGCCCACTGATGCCATTCATCCCTGTGCTTATCTCAATGTATATATATGTATATATAGGTATATATATGTGTGTATATATATATATGTATGTTTTCTGAGGTTTTCACGGGTTTTTGTATGTAGGTCTTTGGTAATTCGGGTTTTTTCCCACGTAAAATTGGAAGTGTCTTGGCGACGTTTCGACGAAGTCTCATTCGTCATCTTCAGGCTGGCGTCTTCGGCCTCGTGCTTCTAGGAGCAATGTGTGATCGCAGCTGTTTCTTCCTTTTAATACCCCCACTGGCAGTTAAAAGGAAGAAACAGCTGCGATCACACATTGCTCCTAGAAGCACGAGGCCGAAGACGCCAGCCTGAAGATGACGAATGAGAATTCGTCGAAACGTCGCCAAGACACTTCCAATTTTACGCGGGAGAAAACCCGAATTACCAAAGACCTACATATATATGTATATATATGTGTGTGTGTGTGTATATATATATGTATATATGTATGTATTTTTATTACTTTTTTATCATCACAAATGCTTAATATTTTATCAGCAACATATTGTCTAAGTTTCCAACATTTAACTTAATACATGTTAAATTCCTTTCTCTCTACCTCGTTTTTCTAGCTATTGATAAAAGGTATCCCATGTTCTAAAATATACTGAATCTTCTTTCTCTTTCATTTTCAATGTCAATCTATCCATTTCTGCACCATCTTTTTTTTTTTCAATTAACTCTTCCTCCGTTGGTAAATCTTTATCTTTCTAATGTTGAGCGAATACAATTCTCGCTGCAGTTAATACATGTAAAATTAGATATATACACTCTTTCTCATAGTTTCCTACAATTATGCCTAACAAAAATAATTCTGGCTTAAAATCTATATCTTTTTTTTAGTAATTTTCTCTCATCATATGCATATGCTTGACCAGAATCTTTTGGCTTTGGGGCATGTCCACCAAAGATGGTAATAAGTGGCTGGTTTTTGTCTACATTTCCAACAGTAAATACAGGTAGTCCTTGATTTACAACAGTTCATTTAGCGATCGTTCAAAGTTACAGTGGAACTGAAAATGGTGACTTAGGATTTTGTGATCAAAATTCAGATGCTGAGCAACTGGTTCATAGTTATGACC
Source organism: Azemiops feae (assembly GCA_023970755.1). Lineage (NCBI taxonomy): Eukaryota > Metazoa > Chordata > Lepidosauria > Squamata > Viperidae > Azemiops > Azemiops feae. The sequence continues at coordinate 240,198 of JALGBA010004220.1, forward strand.
GTTGTTGTGTCCCAATGTCATGTGATCATCTTTTGCGACCTTCTGACAAGCAAAGTCAATGGGGAAGCCAGATTCACTTAACAACCGAGCTACTATCTTATCAACTGCAGCGTTCACTGTGGTAAGAAAGGTCGTAAGATGGGGCAAAACTCACTTAACAAATGTTTCACTTAACAGCTGAAATTTTGGGCTCCATTGTGGTCATAAGATGAGGACTATCTGTATCTTTTGGACAAAATACAATAAGGGAAGCTAACTTAATATACATGATTTGGTTGAGATTTCTTTTTTGGGGGGGCATTGCTGTAAATTATTAATTTTCTTGTTGGGTCTATCCAGACCAGTCATCAAAAAATAAAAATGTTCTACGGTTCAGATCCTTAAAATGCACAATGAAAGATTAAATTCCTGGGTCTCTAATTCTATTCAGTTGATTTTTCTTTCCCTCTGCTTTCTTCTTGACAAATCATAAAAAGCAGGGTTTTGAATCAGAATGTGCTGATTTAGGATTATACTTGCTATAAATTTGTAGCTCTATGTGAGATTTGTGAAATTATTGTTTTTAATCTTTACAAGCAACCCTAGAATAGAATAGAATGGAATGGAATGGAATGGAATGGAATAGAATAGAATAGAATAGAATAGAATAGAATAGAATAGAATAGAATAGAATAGAATAGAATAGAATAGAATAGAATAGAATCTGAAAGGGACTTGGAGGTCTTCTAGTCCAGCCCCCTGCTCAAGCAGGAGAACCTATACCATCTCAGACAAGTGACTGTCCAGTCTCTTCTTAAAAATCTCCAGTAATGGAGCAGCCACGATTTCTGGAGGCAAGCTGTTCCACTGGTTAATTGCCCTCACTGTCAGGAAGTTTCTCCTTAATTCCAGGTTGCTTCTCTCTTTGATCAGCTTCCAACCATTGTTTCTTGTCCTGCCCTCTGGTGCTCTGGTGAACAATCTGGCCCCTTCTGCCTTGTGGCAGTCCTCAGATACTGGAATACTGCTATCATGTCTCCCCTATTTCTACTTTTCTTTAGACTAGCCAAGCCCAAGTCCTGCAGCCATTCTTCGTATGTTTTGGTCTCCAGGACTTTGGTCATCTTAGTTGCTCTTCTCTGAATTTTTTTTTCCAAACTCTCAATGTCTTTTTTGTGATATGGTGACCAAAACTGGCTGCAGTATTCCAGGTGTGGTCTCACTAGGGCTTTATAACAATACTTCGCGTGATCTTGATTCTATGCCTCTGTTTATACAACCTTAACAACTAAGGCAAAAAAAGGTCATAATGTGTGGAAAAATTCACTTAACAACTGTCTTGTTTAGCAATGGGAATGTTGGGATCGATTGTGGTCATAAGAAGAACTGCCTGTGTATGGTTTAGAAGCCAGTTAAAAAATCTCAGTGAAGAAATGACTTGAACCTCTGGTTTTCAGCTTGAAATTTCAGTTTGGATATTAGGCAAATTCAACAATTTCAAAGGTGCTGGTTAAGTGTTGTAGAATATGTCATCAGGCAGATAATATGCAACCTGCTCTGGATTTTGCAGATCCTTGATGATCTTAATTATGGATTTACATTAGCTGTGCAGAATGCAAAGGTAATATAACCATGGATTGTATATGGAAATTGAACATTCCCATATTTATTTCTTGACGCTCCAAAGGGAATAACAAAATGGAGGACAACAGCTTAGAGAATACAAAGATAGTTTAATGCCTACTCATCTCAAAATATGTCTTTAGAAAATGTTCATGAATCACAATAGCACTTAGACTTATATACCGCTTCATAGTGCTTTACAGCCCTCTCTAAGCGGGTTACAGAGTCAACATATTACCCCCAACAATCTGGCTCCTCATTTTACTGATCTCAGAAGGATGGAAGGATCAGAAACTTTTCAAAGGCACATCTCAACTATCCTCTGATCAGACCAAATGTAACATGAATGGTATGATAAACCACTGGCTAAATTCTCAAGAACATCCCAATTCTCACCCTTAGCTTATTACCTCCTGTTCTTAAAGACTGGAAGCTGCTTCCTGTATTTATCCATTCATTTATCCATTTTGTCATTTAATTTATCTCTCCCCCTTTTATTTCTGTAAACAATATATAGTAAGATGTATTCTAGAGGTTTTCTCCCATTAACCACAATCTAACCTTGGGCTACATTCCATTACATGGAACGTACAGTATTTCAGACTTTGTGCAGCTGGATACTAACAAGCAAAGGTTGGTTCCATCAGTGAAACCATTTGATGGAGTTCAGCAAAACCCTTGCTGATCCACAGCTTTATTGGTGAATGCAAAAAGCTATATTCCTCTCATCCAAGTCCTTAAATCATTCATATGCATATTGCTTTTAACTTCTTAGGTGTATCACAGCGTGTAAATTAATAATCTTCTGGAACTTTGAGTAGAATGGAACAAAGTAAACCTTACTAACAGTGGAGAATCTCTGTAGCTCAGGGTTGAACTGAGGAGTCCTTGGTGCTCTCTGAGCTTGGTTATTTGCTTGCAGACATGTTGTTACTTCACTAGGAAACACTTGCAGTGTTAGAAGGGAGTGGGGCTACTCTCCATTTGTTCCTTCCATGCTTCTATTGTTACACAAGCCCAAAATACCTCTTCATCTGGGGACATCTCACAGAGGGGATCAAATATTCTGTCATCTCCCCTGCACAGTGACTCAAGAAAATCACTTAAGAAAACCACTTAAGACCTAATAATAGGAGAAGATGAGATTATGGTTTCATTTGATGTCACGGTACTCCTTACTGTACATGCATAGACCAGAGCTAAAGAAAAAGTCCATGGTAGCAGTACTGCATAACCACCTTACAGTAAGATTGAAATACTCAGAATCACTTCATCAACCTCTGCTTCACTACCTATTTTCAGTGGACAAATATACCAACATATCAGAGAAATACCCATGGGATCATCACTTTCCGGAGTTATAGCAGGGACTTTAATGTAGCATCTACAAACCACAACACTCCCAGATGTTCCGCTAGAACAGGGGTAGGCAACCTTGGCTCTTTCATGACTCATGGACTTCAACTCCCAGAATTCCTGAGCCAGCCATGCTGAGGGGAAAGGGAGAGGTTTCCAAGCTGAGCCATGCTGGCTCAGGAATTCTGGGAGTTGAAGTCCACGAGTCATAAAAGAGCCACGGTTGCCTACCCCTGGTCTAGAAGAAACAATAGGAGTGATCTACAGTATACAGTGTAAAAATTGTAACAGCCACTTTGTAGGACAAACGAATAAAAGACTAGGAAAACACATCCATGAACATAAACCAGCAGTCAGGAGGAATGATGAAAAGTCTTTAATTTCACAACACGTGGACAGTCTTAATCATAATTTTAACTGAGACTGAAATCTAAAATGCTAGGGAAGCTTGGTATTCAGACAAATTAACCATCAACAAACACATAGAGATAAACAACATTTACACGGCATTCAAAAAGCAAAAAAAAAAAAGAACACCTCCTTGCCAGTAATCAATACCCAGATAAGCAGGGATTAACACCAGACAAACAAACAAGCAATAAACCACAATCTAATCAAGCAGAATACAACTACCCCACTGATGGGGCAAGCTACTGTGTATAAACAAAGAGCAAACCCCAATCCTTTCTAGCACTGAAGTTTAGTTAACCAACAGTAGTAGCAGTGACGTTTAGTTAACCAATCAAATTAACTTAACAAATAAAACATTATTTATTAAACATGTCTACTGCATTTGCTATTTTGATTGGTTGCACGTGAATATAACTAAGAAAATGAAGACCTTTGAATATCCTTCAGGATCTGGCTTGCTCATAGTAGGGCCAGCTTAAAAGAATGTGACCCATGACCTCTGTTGCCATCTTGCCACATAGACATAGTCTAGTATCTTATCTTTTTATCCAGAAGGACAGAGAAAAGGACTAATGCATGCCCTGGAAAAGGTCCATTTTTGTTTATAAGAAATAAGATTGTGTACATCATTGGCTGCAACACCAGTAATATCTTCCACCAACTTGGGCCATCTCCTTCTGGCCTTCCCTATCTGCTGTCTTCAAGCATTTTCATGGCCTCTTCATGTATACATTTGCATTACTTTTTAATTAATTAAATTTAAAAAGGGAAGAGGGCTTTTTCTGGAGATGGTGCTTTCCTAAGACCACCCAGTTGTAATTATTAAAAGTCATTTGAGTTCCAATTGATGGATTATCTCCAATGTGTCTCATGTGCATGTGTGTGTGTGTGTGTGTGTGTGTGTGAAACCGAGTAATATATAAATGGATAATGACTAATGTTCAAAGATGTATCTCTATGTCTCTGGGTTTTTTTTTAAAACAGACAATGATGCAGACAAGGCATTTTCTATCGTAAGGATGCAAATGCCTACATCTATTTATTTTGCATTAATTTATCCACCCGTAATAATGATTAATGACTTTGAAAGATTAAAGACGGTCAGAAACAAAATTGCATATTTGAGCTACAGGCCTGTAAGCAGATAATAACTATCTCTGCAAATATCTTTAAGTGAAACAGGTAAGTTTGGCCTGTAAGTTACAGGGCTGGCTCAGAAGCTGTGATAAATGCAGTCACGACAAAAAAAACCCCCATTTTTAATTCAGTATATCCTATAAATCTAGATCACCCTTGAATACTAACACCACTTCAGAAGGTAAGGTTATGGGTGGCGGAGGTAGCAATCGAGAGCAGAAGAAATCTGTGACCTAAACAAGAATCATTTAAGAACAAAAAAAATGCAACAGATTAAATGGGAATAATTTTCGTTCTCTAGTTAGGCTTGTTATGTTAATACATGATTTAATTGGAACACTTTTAAAAATGATTACCCAGTAAAAAAAACTTTCATTGGAAAACCTGTTTCACTGGGAGTCTACAAAATCCCTAACTTGATGGTGCATTTGTATTTAAATGTAGATGGGCTGAAGCCAAACCCTCTCCCTGAAATTGAAAACAAAAGTCACTTTTATATCACTCTCGCAGCCTGGATAACATTTTGCAGGATTTAAGCTCTTGCGTGTCGGGGAAGCAAGCAAGGAGCCACAGCGGGCTGTGTGTGCAATGAACCAAAATTAATGATTTGTATAAGAGAAATGTTGTTCTCATTAATTTTTAGTGTAATCTTATTAAAAATGCCACCTGTCCAGAATGAAAGTGTCCAGATTTTAATTCTCTTTCCATATCTCGCAGTAGTTGCATAAGACAGATCTGGATTGTTTTTTTATTATTATTATTTGTTTATTTCTTTTTGTATCTATTAACTTAGACCACAAAACACCTTCCATTTCAGTTCTTTATTGCTACAGCAATTCTACACCGAAACAGTTATTGGGGTTTTTGCTTTACATTTATTAACAAGCTGTTGCATTTCAGCTGGACGCCTATTCCTTGATTTTGCCCTTGGTACACAGAGGTTGTTTAAAGAGATCCGTATATCAAGCCCACAAAATTAGCCTCTCAAACTGTGCAACTGTAAAGTTTTCTACCTACAAAGGCATTGGTTAATATTTCCATCAGAGGAAAAAGTCATCCACACCTGCACAAACCAAATAAGGTAGCATAATAAACAACAGAAGTCCTAATATGCATTAATCTAGCTCATATATTTTCAGTCGGATGGCTGATTAAATTTAAAATAAATTAGATGCTATCCACCAGTCTCATTTTACACTATTAGCAGGTTGTAGGAGCTAAGCAATTTAGCTTTCTCTTCCTTCCCAACACATGGCCATCCATGGTTAGCTCACACTGGCTGAATTTAAGTGACTTGTTTCTTTGATCAACTATAGATCCACCCCAATTACAGAAAATAATTTCTGAGTACTGTATTTCCTAAAGAACAAGTATCTAAGAAGTGGGAAAAGATAAGGACTGTTATTCTGCCATATGAGTTTCATTGTGAGATTTTAATCATTTTTCTTCTATTCGTAACGGCACGATTGAATAATTCCTGCCACTTATTTTCCCCATTGTTGCTGTAATTAATGTACTACACCAGCACGTCAGAGAAGTTGTGTTATCCTTTGATAGAGACAGGAAGTGAGTGCTCACTCTCTCCTTTGTGTGAATGTTGCTCGCTTGTGAACCACTCAAATGATAACAGAATATGAACGAAGAAAAAGCATGCTTCCCCAGACTGTAATGAAACACAACAACGTCAACCCACAACACTACCTTTCTCCATGTGCATTCTTTTGGAGTCATGCCCACCCTCGTGGCCAGCCAGGTCACCTTCTTTCGGACCAGGTAAGACATTTGGAGATAAGCCCATCAACAACTGGTTCATGGAGAGGCCGTTTTGATGGACAGCTGCTAGCACATGCAAAGAAAGAGAACAAAGAACGGAATATTATGGTAAAGACATTCAACTTTGGTTAGGAAACAGTGACTTTAATTATGCCTTGTGTCTGTTCAGGGAAAGGTCTGAAGGTTCTTGACAAAACACCCAACTGCCAAGCCTACCCAGGTCACAATCCCTGATCTCTGCGTTTTCCCAATATATAAGAATTTTTATTCCTCGCTTAAGAAGCTGAGAGATTCCTATTTCTACTCTTGATTTTGATGACTGTGCACTAGTGCAATGTAAGCATCCTTTGTCCACAACCTTTAAATTATATTCAGATTCTTGATGCTTTTTTCATTGTATCCTACAGGGTAGGAGAAAGAGAAAAGAGAACAGATCAGCAAGGTACCTAGGTAGTTGGGAATCCAAGAAAACTTGTATTGATTGAGTTGGGTTTCAGCTGTAGCAAAAAAAAAAAAGAGTAGATCCCCAGTCCAGCACAAAAGGACAGCAGAAGAAGGATATTTATCTCTTTTTCTTCTTTGGTTTCTTTCCTTCCTTCCTTCCTTCCTTCCTTCCTTCCTTCCTTCCTTCCTTCCTTCCTTCCTTCCTTCCTCCTTCCTTCTTTTTCTTTCTTTCTTTCTCTCTCTCTTTCTTTTCTTTCTTTCTGCTTCATATTTACTCCTTCTGTTTTTCATTCTCCACCTACCCTTCTTGTGCTTTAGATAATAGCTTGGAAGACACAAAGAAGTTCTTCCTTTTTGCTCTAAGCCAAGAGAACAACCTGCTCAATCTTTTCATGACAGTTGGTTCTTAAAATTCAAGAGCTCTGCCTTCAGCATAGCTGTGGCTCAATTCAGAAGCACCCATACTGAGTTCCACAAAACTGCACTCTAAACATCCCTTTTAAAGAGCACAGGACTGGTTCCTCAATAGACATCCATACATTTGCTCCATAAAATAATTGAATAAATGTTATTGATCTCTTCTATTTTTTGTTTAGGGACATATAAACGTGCTTGGCCTTTTGTAAATTGGATGTTACGGTTTACACTGGAACACTAGACAAAGGTGGACATTTTCTCCTTGTTGGAAATGGAGCATGACTTAGATTCAACTGTTAGTGTACAGACATATAATTTTGTACAGAATGAGTTTATTCACTTACGACAAAACTGACCAAGCATTTTGCCTCTTCCTTTAAAAAGAAATGACAGGATTTGCAAATTGCTTTTTTCCTCCCCAAACATATGAAGACTGAATAGTTAACTGACCCTGTAAAATACAGAAATAGCTGGGGAAATTCCCACCTTCCACCTTATGTGTGTTCTTCTATCATCTCATCTCCATTATCTTTCCTACCTCACTGTGAAGGCTGCAACTTGATTTATGTACACAGTTAAGGAAGCAGGAATTGCTCCTCTACATATAAAAAGATAGGCAACAACAGCACAAGTTAATTAAACATTTAAGTTATTTTAGATTTGCGTTCTAGGTAGTGATCATGGACAGTAGATTTCTCCTGGACATGTTCTGTACCCTAGGAGCTTATTAACCAGACATAAAACTCCCAATTGTGAATCAGAGATCATGATGAAGAAGCTTCATTTCAACAGCTCACTTTTTTTTGGACTACAAAAACATTCAAACTCCATTTATGGCACTTGCCATCTTTTATCTTTAATGTTTTATTGATTTGATTGTAATTTCTTGGTTTGTTGTGAGTCACCCCGAGTCACCAAAAGTTGCCTTCAGTTTAATAAATTATTGTTACTACTAATTGTTTGTAATATTTGTAATATTTGGATACAGCACTATCTTCACACACTTGAGGGTAGTCTACAAAAAAAAAGTTAGAATAAATAAAAAAACGGCTCAAGCAGCCTGGATCTATCATCCATCAGAAACGTAGGATTGATCTTTGACGGGAAAGACACTTATTAATCTTCTGGGTAGTAGCAACTCTTTTCTTAGCAGAATAATGGAATAAGAGAGTTGGAAGGAACCTTGGAGGTCTTTTAGGCCAACCCCCTGCTCAGGCAGGAAACCCTATATCATTTCAGATAAATGGTTGTCCAATCTTTTCTTAAAAACTTCCAGTGCTGGAGCATTCACAACTTCTGGAGGCAGGTTGTTCCACTGATTGATTGTTCTCACTGTCAGGAAATTTCTCCTTAGTTCTAGGTTGCTTCTCTCTTTGGTTAGTTTCCATCCATTGCTTCTTGTCTTGCCCTCAGGTGCCTTGGAGAATAGCCTGACTCCCTCTTCTCTGTGGCAACCCCTGAGATATTGGAAGACTGCTATCGTATCATCCCTCATCCTTCTCTTCATTAAACTAGACCGACCCAATTCCTGCAATCATTCTTCATGTTTTATCCTCTAGTCCCCTCTTGCCTATCCTTTGCAGATTTTCAGAAGCACTAAAGATATTTTGGAAAACCGAAAAGTCCCTAGCAAAATGTATCTCTCTGAAAGAAGATGTGAAATGAATTAAAACACATTCCATAAGAAATGGGACAGACGTGCAATTTACAGCTTCTCCCTTGCTCCCTTCTTTACATAACTATTATCACTTCATGACAACATCTATTGCTTTGTGCCTCGCGTATGTAAGCATGTCACTGCAGATCAAACAAATTGTCTTAAATAGTATAAGAAAGTGGTAAGAAAGCAAGTGATGCATTTATGCATAACCTGAACTTTCCTTTTAATGCTCTACTTACCATAAGCACCACTTCCTCAATTTCAAAAGTCTACAATGCATGGCCTTTCTTTACACAATAACACTAATGCCCAAACTCAAGGAACATATTAAAGTGCATGTCACAGAGTATTCATTTCACTTTCAGAGAACTGGAAAAAAAATAGAGCAAAGAGAAAACTTGAGAATGTTATGGTTTGTTTTTTTTAAAGGGACAAGGCGAAACCTTATATAAATGGGCAGCCACAAAGTCCCCCAGTGTTAATATCCTTTTTACAGAAGAAAAATAAAAGATTTCCCTATGTTAAGCAATGATTTCTGAAGTCCAATTGAGATGTACAACGGCATGCAGCACAAATAAAAATAAAAAGGATTTTGTTTATATCTGCTAGCCAAATACAGCAGCAACAATGCTAGGGATTTTTTAAAGAACAACAACAACAACAAACAAACCCAGATTTGTCTGAGAAGTACTCCAAACTTATATTAAATTAATCATAATTTCTGTTAAAAGGAAGCGTTGTCTCCCCTCTTCTTTTCTAGAGCTATGAAAATGAAAAGGAATTGAGAACTTGGATCAAACCTGGCTCATAAATCACAACTGGACTAACCTAAAACAAGCTTGTAGTATCAGCTTATGGCACACCCAACATTTGAGACTACAAATACAGAGAAATATTTTTTTGCTGAGAAAGGCAAAAGCCCTTTTGCCCATCATTGTTTTGTTTTGCTTCACAACTGGCTTTTGACCCTGATTGGTCTCAGGATGGTCTCTGTTTCAAGGAGATGAGTCAACTCTGTTCTGGTTTAATTGAAACAACAAGCAAAATGGGTGTTTTGTTTTGAACTGCTGCTGTTCAGGGCCAACACGGCTTCCTTGGTTCAAAGTAGACCTTACTGCTCAGCTTTTCTGTCTGGCAGCCTTCTGCCCACCCCAAGAGCTTTAGACGCTTCTCCTTGAAGATGCCTTTTCGATACGTCTGGTTGAGAACTTACATCTCTTCATCTTCCACACAGACACTACGGCGATGTACAGCTGTTAACATCGTTATTGGGAAAGATGCCTGATGCCATAATTCCCACCACATTACCACGTAACCTTCCCAGTTCACTTGGGCCTTTAAGTACAGGAAGGAATTTGTAGTGAGGAAGCTTGGAAAAATAGGAGAGGATTTCAGTAATTTTGTTCACCTTTTTTTGCAATTAACTTTCTCTCGTATCGTTCCCTACCTCAGAGTTCTCTCGATTTTTGTTTTTAGGTTGCAAAATCACTGGACAAAGGCTCACCCCAACATGGGTGGAAGTGTTATCCTTTACAGTAGTGGCCAAAATTGTGGAAACCTTTTGGGAAAAGTGTATTTTTGAAGTTTGATGGCTAATAACACCACTTTTCTTTTGGAGTAGTACCATAAAATTATATATCAATGGAAAGATAATTTAATCAAGAATGTAATGCAACATAGTTTGTTCAATTATCTGTATTCTATAAAACGTTATAGCCAAATAACCAGAAAAAGGAAGCACAACTTGCTTAGGTTGATATCAGGTAGCTTTCCTTCATCTGATTGTAGCCAATGAGCGTGAGTGTTTAGAGAGCCAATCAGGTGTCAGCTTGTTTTGGCAAGGAGCCAATCAGATCACAGTAGGATTCAGTTCTTGATGTCATATATTGAAGCTGAGAAGAGGATATTTGTCAGTGTGTTATGTGATCGCTATCAAGTTGGTTGGGTTTTTTTGTGTTCTTTCATTTAGTGAGCTTGTAAAACGTAATAAAATTAAAGTAATGGTGCAAAGAGTTGACTGGTTGCCCAGAAAGCGATGTAAAATAGTATTATTAAGTGAACAAGGCTACAGTTATAAAGAAATTAGAAGAAAAATTGGTGGAAACTTAACCAAAGGTGGCATTTTTACTGTACACTTTTCCCAAAAGGTTTCTACAATTTTGGCCACTACTGTATGTGTGGAATGGGGTAATCTTCAGGAGGTTAGGAGACAGGCCACTACACGTCTAACTCCATTCTCTCCTTGGAGGAGTGAGGAAAAAAATTGAGTGGATACTGGTTGGCGTAGCCCAACGAAAGGGTTTGAATTGGCTTCACACTGTTTCATGGGGAGGATGGAGATCCTGGTGATAGCAAAGGGCACATTTATTATTGCAGGGGATTTGAAACAGTGGTGGCAAAAGGAAATACCCAGCGACCTACGGATTCTGTCTGAAGAGCTTTCGGTTCTGGCAGGGGAGCTGGATACGCTGCTGCTACGATGTGAGGATGGATGGCTACCAGGCCTTCGACCGTCTTCGAGAGATGGAGCAGGGGAAGGACTATCTGGAACTCGTTCCTGTAAATCATCAAGACAAAAACAAAGAACAGTTAAAAGGAAAGAACCTCTTAAAATTGTCTAAATATTCCAGACGCCCACTGAATGTTGGGATTACCAAGCTTAAGCAAGTTTTTTCATTTTCATGTAATTTCTGTTTCTCAAAAACTCAAGTGGATATGATGTAGCAAACAAACCATGTTACACTGAAAGCAGGGCAGGAACTCAAAAACTAAGTTAGCAGGGACAATTTAATGGGATATCTTTCTCACTTACACCTCACCAAACATAAATAGGCTAATAAAATATTTTAAGACACAGAGCTTTTGATTTAACATACTTATTTCTATCTTTATTATATATGTCCGGGACCTCAGATTACATCAAATCTTTCTTTCTTTCTTTCTTTCTTTCTTTCTTTCTTTCTTTCTTTCTTTCTTTCTTTCTTTCTTTCTTTCTTTCTTTCTTTCTTTCTTTCTTTCTTTCTTTCTTTCTTTTTCTTTCTTTCTTTCTTTCTTTCTTTCTTTCTTTTTCTTTCTTTCTTTCTTTCCTTCATTCCTTCCTTCTTTCTCTTTCTTTCTTTCTCTTTCTTTCTTTTTCTTTCTTTCTTTCTTTCTTTCTTTCTTTCTTTCTTTCTTTCTTTCTCTTTCTTTCTCTTTCTTTCTTCCTTCCTTTTCTTTCTTTCTTTCTTTCTCTCTTTCTTTCTTCCTTTTTCTCTCTCTTTCTATCTTTCTTTATTTTCCTTCCTCCCTCCCTCCCCCCTTTCTTTCTTTCTCTTTCTTTCTTTCTTTCTTTCTTTCTTTCTTTCTTTCTTTCTTTCTTTCTTTCTTTCTTTCTTTCTTTCTTTCTTTCTTCCTTTCTTTTTCTTTCTTTCTTTCTTTCTTTCTCTCTCTCTCTTTCTTTCTATCTTTCTTTCTTTCTTTCTTTCTTTCTTTCTTTCTTTCTTTCTTTCTTTCTTTCTTTCTTTCTTTCTTTCTTTCTTTCTTTCTTTCTTTCTTTCTTTCTTTCTCCCACAAATCAAATCTAATTGTTGAGAAGCAGTCTGGGCTGCCCACAGATTCCTTCCTGCTATCAAATATCCTTGATTCCGTTGGGTCAAAACAGAACCCTAAAATCTGCCCATCTTGGTGGCGGTTGACTGTTAACTTAAAATTTCCACCAAAGGCAAGTAAGCGATGTGGGCTTCCTCCCTTTGCTTTACCTTGTTCCCATTCAGTATTTCTGCAGTCCTTGGGGCAGGATAAATTGCAAGGGTAGAAAGAAATCATGAGTGAACACTATTGCCACTATTACAACATAAACTTTTCTGTAACGCGATCATGGTCAGCTGACGAAAGACAAGGCGGGCATTGGGAACCAGGAAGCAGAGCTGGTAAGCCACAGGAGCAAAGGTCACGTAGCCCGTGGGGATCGTAAAAATGGGCTCTTGAGGAATGCATCCCATTGTCTGTGCCTGAATGTTACATGAAAAGAGACCTCTTCCAGTGCATGTTTTCGTTCAGGATCTGAATTCACAAATATCTATAAAGCAGTGTTAGAACCAGGGGCTGTAAATTGCCGGAATTGCTTCAAACAGGTTTTGTTTTGTTTTTTGCAACTGTGGATTAGATTACTGTAGTCCAGTGATGGCGAACCTTTTAGAGACCGAGTGCCCAAACCGCAACCCAAAACCCACTTATTTATCGCAAAGTGCCAGGGCCGCATCAGCATTGTGGTGCCCTCAGGGGGGCAGGGAGGTGCCTCTGAGTGCTGCCTCTGGCACGCAAAAATTGGGGGGCACAAAAATGGGCCACCATGTTGCAAGGCGCAAAAACGGCCACTGCCGCACCGCGGAGTGCAGATACAAGGCGCTGCACCACACAAGAACGGGGCAGGGCTAGTGAGTATCACGCAGGCACTAGCCCCACCCCATTTGCAGCACGTGTGTGCTCACAGCCCCATGCATGCATGCACGCATGTAAAATGCTTCCCCCTTCCTTTTTCTTCCAGTCCACCAATCGACAATGGTTGGTGACCTCTGCTCTACCACCTCTACTCGAGCTTGCTAGTCGGCGCTTCGCCTCCTTTGTGCTGGGCGGGGCTCCTGCTCCGGTGGCGGCCTGATGGACCTGCTGCTGGCGGCGGTGGCGCGCGTGCCAACAGAGAGGGCTCTGAGTGCCACCTCTGGCACCCGTGCCATAGGTTCGCCACCACTGCTGTAGTCTATGCTAATTAAATGCTTTTAATGAATTCCATCAAAAGCATCTCCTTTATTTTTTTATCATTCCACATTGCATTGGATTCTGGATTGAGCTTAGGTGGCATCATAGAGTTGAAAGAGCCCCACTACACATTATCTAAAAAGCCATGTTAAATATACATGGGAAAGAGGGAATTGATCGTGGGAACTACCCATACCCCAATCTTCTAACACAGAAAAGCAAAAATTCAGATGTGTACACTGTACATGATAGTTGCTTCACAATGCAAAAGTGTTCATTCCTACCCTGATTATGGAGTATTTATTATTAAATATCTCTACTTTTTGAGACTTGGAGATGCATCATTTGTCATGCGATAACTCTAAAACTGATTATAGGTTATAATCACATAATCTATAGAATTAATATAGATGTAATGCCACGTCCAATAGCACTGGATGTTGCTTTCTTAAGGAGAAATAATATTTCGCAACTGAGCTGAACTTACAGAAAAGTTGTTCCTCGTATTATTGAATAAGTTACGGTGCTCCTGAGCTGAACTCAGTTTCCTGCTGACAGCATCCATACAGTTTTCTTGGCAATGTTATGAGAGTGGTTTGCCAGTGTCTTTTTCTGGGATGGTTTTCAGGCTTTTGAGGTTAGCCAGGAAAACAGTAAAGCAAAGCTCTACCCTTTGCTATGTTCATTTTCTCATTAGGAATTAATTCTAAGCCCGATAAGGCTGCATGACTTCAGAACGCAGGCGGAAATTTACATAGCTGAATAATAACTTGACAAAGGAAATCCATGTTAGCATAATTCTGAAGGTAGAACTCGGCCTCTCAATTTCCACCTGGATAGGTACCATTCCCTTAATACAAACATCTATAGAGAAGAAAATTTTCAGGTAGTTCTCGACTTACAACCACAGTTGAGCCCAAAATGTACATTGTTAAGTATGACATTTATTAAGTGAGTTTTGTTGCCCCACTTTACGACCTTTCTTGGCCCAGTCATTAGTAACCCAGTTGTGAGGTAAATCTGGATTCCCCATTGACTTGGCTTGTCAGAAGGCCGCAAAAGGGGATCGCGTGACCTTGGACCACAACAATGGTCATAAATAGGAGCCAGTTGCCAAGCGTCCGAATTTTGATCACTTGATGCTGCAAAAGGTCGTAAATGTGAACAACGGTCATAAGTCACACTTTTCAATGCGGTTGTAAATTTGAACGGTCACTAAACGAACTGTTGTAAGTTGAGAACTATCTAGGTTCTCTGACATTGTACCCACCAGAAAGAGATCTCCCAGCTCAGTGAGAATTCACCCTCGCGAGGTGTCAGGTTTTATTCAATCCCTACAAACGTTTGGCAAAATTGAGCCTAATATTGTCTAAATGTTACTTTCCACCGAATGAAAAGCAAAGTATATGTGGAAGAGGTCAAGAGGAAATATATGAGTTTCAACTCTTTTGGTCCAGCACAAATAGAATCTCCCCCCCCCAAAAAAAAAAATTGTCAGAAGAAGTTATATTTTTGAAAGCAAATTGCTTATTTTTTTTAAAAAAAAATCCACGGGGATTTTTAAAAATGTTTTGAGTGAGGGTTATATACAGTGGTGGGATTCAGCCAGTTCGCACCAGTTCGGCAGAACCAGCAGCTAATTTTTTGTTGCCCAGGCCCAGAATGGACTTCCGGAAGCGACATCCACACAGAGAACCGGTTGTTCACACACACACACACACACTTTGGGCATTTTTTTTTCCTGAATATTGAATGGCAGATAACAAGACAGTGGAGGAGATCCAGTTTTTTCTTCAGATTCTGAGGTGAACATGAAGGATTTTATTGCTTTGTTTTCCTATCACAGAAGTTAAACTGACAGTCAGTTTCTCAGTGGAGATACGTCACTTATTTCGACAACCAAGAATTGATAGCATCAAAGGAGCTCAGGCCAAATACAAGAGGAGCAGAAGAAGAAAAAAATACTAGAATTAAGCTACAGGGTTAGCTCAACGTGCCTTATTTTGGGGGAGATTTGACTGAGGGCGCAATTGTACATATCATTAAATAAATCAAACCAGAATTCTCAACTACAATAACAGTTGATCAAGTGATCTTTTAATATGGTAATTTTCCAAGGTTTTTTTTTTTTAAATATGCATCCTTCAGCAAAATAAAATACCAGAAACAATATTAAATCAAAAAACCATATTTTGTTTGCAAAGTTATATCAGTGTATATGTGTACATCATTAAGAGAGGGAGAGCTGTTAGTATCTGATAAATATTAGTCTAAAAAGCTTACGGTAATTCTTTAAACTGTTATAGAACACCTGATTGTATTTCTTGTAGCAAATTAGCAGAGCCTCTTCTGGAACAGTAGGAGAAAGAATAAATTTTGCTTAAATTTAGTTGACTGTCCTTTTACAGCGATGCACATTACTTCAAAAAAGTGCTACAAATCTGCTGAAAAATGAATTGATTTATCAACTCTGTCTTGAACTCCTTTAGGAAAGGGAAGATATAAATATAATAAACAAATAAACAAAGAGCTCATAATTATTTTTGGACCTGCTTGTCTCCTACTGCAATTCTTAGATTTGCCATAAATAATAATAATAATAATAAAGTTGGAAGGGACCTTGGAGGTCATCGAGTCCAACCCCCTGCTCAGGCAGGAAACCCTATACCATTTCGGACAAATGGCTGTCCAGTCTCTTCTTAAAATGGACAACTTCTTAAAATGGACAACTTATATCTGCAAGCAGCATCCAACAGAATCACAGAATAACAGAGTTGAAAGGGACTTTGGAGGTCTTCTAGTCCAACCTCCCCCCTCAAGCAGGAGATCCTGTACAAATGGCTATCCAGTCGCTCCCTGAAAGACTTCAGTGATGGAGCACCCACAACTTCTGAAGGCAAGCCGTTCCACTGGATAATTGTTCTCACCATCAGGAAATGTCTCCTTAGTTCTAGATTGCTTCCCTCCTTGATTAGTAACCCTTAATAATTAGTAATCCTTGATTTACGTAATCCAGGAGAAATAGCAGCAACTTCAGCAAAGGTGAGCAGCCTGCACCTTTGTCACCTGGCAAGGTAGAAGGAGACTGGCCAAATCCAGGGGAAAAAAATGTCAAGAAATTAAAGCTGATGAAAAGAGCAATGTATCTTGTTACTAGCCAAAGGCTCAGTACAGTTTTACTTTACAGGTTGAGATAACCTTGTTCTGTTTCATCGTTGGTCCTCTGACAGTTAAAGACTTGCAACCCATAACATCCTGGAACTTGAATATATAGAAATGTCTGCACCTTTGTTCCAAACATGAAACATTTTGGTCAATGGCTGGAAAGCTGGAAATCCCCTTGACCAGGAACACCCAACAGTGGTCCATTTCTTTAGGTTTAATTTCCATTTTTCACATTTGTCAAGAAGAGGACACCTCAGCGTCACTTTTAAAGCTGAGTTATAGTTTGACTCTTGATCTTTTTCCAAGAAATGTGCAGCTTGGAGTTTTCATTTCTACAAGAAGTATCTCTTCTTCAACGGACAGAATTTGGTTATTGTTAAGCACCTGTAATTGTTTCTTCCTCTTTGTATTTTCTTTTTTTTTGTATTCTTCTTTACAATAATAGACAATAACAGATATATGTAAATTTGGCTCTCTTATTCCTGAGATCTCATTCCTCACATCCAGATTGCGAAACAGCTATCTAATATTTATCTAATTCCCCCAAAGGGTATTGATTAATTGTAGAATGTAGAATTGTAAAGTTAAAAAAGAAAGAAAGAAAGAAAGAACCCTGGCTTTCTTATCTCACTCTTCCTGATTAGATTTCGTTATTTCATTTGCTTCATTCTTTTTGAAAAGGTTAAAAACAGAAATAGAAAGATTTGCTTCCCCAGGAATTTTAGCTTCTTATCTGCAGAAAACGAAGCACTGCTAAATAGCAAGTTGTCATTTGCAAATGTTCAGATAATGCACTGCCACAAAACCACTTGGTGAACAGCAGGGAATGGCCAGCAAGAAATCTGAGCTGAGAAGGACCTTAAGATCAACTTTCCCACTGAGGCCGATTTCATCTTAGAAACTCTTATAACCTACTATGATAGAAAATAGAGACCCTTTGAAATGTTATCCTTTCTGCTGGTCCCAGAATATGAATGGTTTGGTAAAGTAGTAGAAAGTCAAAGCTCAAAATTCTATTACTGATTTCCCATATGATTCTGTTTATTGGCTAAAAGTAGTTAGCAATAGCACTAACGATAGCACTTAGACTTATATAGCATTTCATAATGCTTTACAGCCCTCTCTAGGCGGTTTGCAGAGTCTGGGTCCTCATTTTACCCACCTCGGAAGGATGGAAGGCTGAGTCAACCTTGAGCTGGTCAGGCTTGAAAAATAAAGGTAATTGTTATTCACTCTACCTGACTGACTGAGTGAATGAGTGAACGAATGGGCCGGCCGGCCAGGTGGCCAGCCAGCCAGCCAACCAACCAACCCAAAAACCAACCAACCTACCAATTAATTAATTGATTGATTAATTAATTAATTAATAATCCAAAATTGACATGTTGTTATAACCCTTGGGAATGGCTCTCTATATCCCTATAAGTTAAATTCTAGGACATTTGACAGGAAGTAAATATATTTTGTTACACTGGCATAGGTAAAATGTATTTCCTATAAATTCCCATTTTCATAGGTATCTAAAGAATGAAATTTACCTGGGCATCAGGCAGAACAGAAAATGCTGATGACGCCTTACTATACTATACATGTATCTATTTTTTCTGCATGTATTCTTGGGAGCATTTCCATGACAGAACATGATGCTAATCACTTAATGCTACCAAGACAATGAGGAAAGAAGGGAGGGAGGGAGGGAGGGAGGAAAGAAGGAAGGAAGGAAGGAAGGAAGGAAGGAAGGAAGGAAGGAAGGAAGGAAGGAAGGAAGGAAGGAAGGAAGGAAGGAAGGAAGGAAGGAAAGTCTATATTTAAAATATGGTGAAATCCTGCCTCTGTTCTTTTCTGGATGTTATGACATCCGCACCCAGGCTCACAATCCACGTTTCTCATTTAGCCATCATTCTAGCCAGTTGTGATGCTTCTGTTTACAGCCAAGCAATTAGCTGCCATGATAGGGTCCTGGTGTCCTTTATAAAGAATGGGGGACTTTATCACCAAACGTTCACTAGTTCTCTGAAGCTTCTTCCCACATTAATTGGTCCCACATTTTGAGCTGCAGGAGCAGCTCCCACAGCCATTCCCACTTCCACATTTCAATATCTGAGTCTGAATTAAAGGGGTTTTTAAATTAATGTAATTTGTTTCCAATTGCAAAAGATCATTTATGAACAAAAGACACATATCAGGAAGGAGAGGGCTGAGAAGGCTACCAGTACATTGGGGAGCAGACCAAGGCCATACACCTACCTTAATCACAGATGTCTCCATTCGGGAGGGCGGGCCCTGTACTTGTGCTGCGGCAGCCATGTTTGCAATTGTGGTAAGGTGGTTCATCTGATTCATAGCCATTGTGACGGATGCTGGGGGCAGGCTGACCGGAATAAGCGGATGGGGCATCATCATGAAAGGTAGCTCAAGGCCTGGGGAAGGTGTGGGAGGGAAGCAAAAATAAAGTTTATGATGAATCAAATACTGAAGGGTGCAAACAGTTTTGAGCATGAAACCAAGGTCAAATCAGGACCTACCAGATAAAGCTTGACTCAATTGTTCCTTAGCAAGGCAACATCCTACCCATCAGCATCACAGTATAATACGTTAGACAGGAATTATTTCCAGGACTTTGGAGAGAAATAGGAGCCAGCTTATCTGAGAAAATTGATTCCTCTGGAATAAGGCATATGATATGGTTTAACCTGCCACTTTGATCACAAGGACAGAATGTAACATCTCTCCCTAAAAATAATGAGCAACAGCAGAAGGTTTCTTCAATGGTTTATTCAAGATTCTCTAGGAAAACTCTGTGAGGGTGAATTTGAAATGAATAGAACAGAATAACCTTTAGAGTAGAGTAGAGTAGAGTAGAGTAGAGTAGAGTAGAGTAGAGTAGAGTAGAGTAGAGTAGAGTAGAGTAGAGTAGAGTAGAGTAGAGTAGAGTAGAGTAGAGTAGAGTAGAGTAGAAAATAGAAAATAGAAAATAGAAAATAGAAAATAGAAAATAGAAAATAGAAAATAGAAAATAGAAAATAGAAAATAGAAAATAGAAAATAGAAAATAGAAAATAGAAAATAGAAAATATAGAAAATAGAAAATAGAAAACAAATAGAATATTCTTTATTGGCCAAGTGTGACACACAAGGAATTTGTCTCCAGTGCATAAGCTCTCAGTGTACATACAGGCAAGAAATCAATCATAAATCATAAGATACAATCATAAGATAAAACCAACAAAGTGACAGCCATAAGATACCAATAGGAATAGGTAATAGGAAAGATGAGAAGGATAATAGTAATATAGCCCTACTACATGGATAGATATCCTTAGGCATAAGAGAGGGCTGAGGGAATTAGGGGTTTAGCAGAGTGATGGCACAGGGAGGGTAAAACTGTCTTTGTGTCTGGTTGTTTTGGCATGCAATGCCCTATAGTGGCATCCTGAGCTCCTATTTGTTGCAAAGTACTTTTGTGAAGCCCTGCACAGCCACGATACTGCAAATTACCCTTATCATCATCTGAGTCATGCGTCGTGTACACATAAGTCTTTTTGCCATCGTGCCGAGTTGTGCAAAACAAAGATGCAATATAAATATGACGATTACGACTGTCATCATTATTAATGATGAACATTTTAATTTATAGCAAAAAATTATCATAATTTATTAGCAGAAAAATATGGCAAAATCCACAGCACCGCTTGCACTGTTGATGATTCTATGATCATTTCAAGCTCCTTTGTATCACTGTGAGAAAAGCAGAAAAAAAACCCTCTCAAATAAATAAACACTTACACACACACACACACACACACTCCTACCTGTCACTTCAATTCAAGCACAAACCCAAAAATTAGCCTAGTGAAAATTCAATCCTACATTTCTAAATGCAGCGAGGGAATAATAAAGAGCTTAATTTTGGAATGGACTGAAATTGGAACGGACTGAATCTAAGAGAAAAAAAGATTTCTCATCTGATATTCAGGAATATATATATATATATATATAAAGATATGAGTATGAGAAACACACTGAACAGATTTTTTGTTTTTTTTACTAATTATTAGTTTGGTTTTGTCTTTATTTTCTTTATCTTGCAGGCAACTCCCATGCACCATTTCCTGGATCAGTATAATGAGTTAAATGATAGTTAATCTGGAAGATACATAC
This sequence comes from Azemiops feae, assembly GCA_023970755.1. Lineage (NCBI taxonomy): Eukaryota > Metazoa > Chordata > Lepidosauria > Squamata > Viperidae > Azemiops > Azemiops feae. The sequence continues at coordinate 261,060 of JALGBA010004220.1, forward strand.
ACAAAATTGAAGCTGTAAATAGAAAAACAGAATGAAAACTCATTAACGCAATCATTTGGTTAACTTCAATTTATGTTAGTATTTTAAGCTCAGTACTCGCTGCGCAGTGTACTTAATATACAAATAATATCAGTAAATAAATATCCTAATTCAGTTTATATTTAAAATCATTTTCTCTACTAATGGAGTGAACAATTAACTATTGCATATCTTTAAAGCAGACTTGCAAATCTCATACATAATAAATATATATGCTTGCTTTGCCGTGGCTTATCTAATTTAGGGTAACAGCTTCTTCTATTTACATCTATGCTTAGCTCCCCTTCCTGCCTTTGACTTGTTAATGTAGACTTGTTAATGTCTATAATTTGCCACTAGTTGTCAGTACAATATTGCTTGCATAGGTAATCATACGGTAGAATTACCTAGGCCAAAATTTATTCAGCTCTGTTATAAGGCAATGTTTTCTGAAAAACAGCCATCCTTTATTCACAAAGACTGGAAGAAATCCTTTTACATGTGGACAGACCAAGCCACCTCCAAACCAGCCTTTTGGAAAGCCTCAAAACATCTGTAATAAAGGAAATTTCTACACCAACCGACTTAAATAACCGTCATTGCCAATCCACTAAAATCCGTTAGAAAGCACGAAACTTCACTGCAATGTCTTCTGGATGCCAGGGCTGATATTGCTGTTTTATCCACAGCATTATCAGAAAGGTGTCATTAAACCAATGGCATAAAATGGTACAAATGACACAATCTACTTCATTGGTGTAATAATGTTGCTGAAATGACATTCTCTGAAACTGACAATAACAGAAATGGAGATTAACAGACACCCTCTCCCCACCCACAAACTGTCTATTTGACTGAGATTCAGCTTCGCTTTGACTTCACATTATGTACATCTGTACTTAACACAACTTTCACGAACGAAGGCGAATATACATGTCCCAGCATAATGCTGCAGGATCAAATCTGGGTCAGTCACCGGGACTAGAGGTTTTTGTCTTCCAAGCTTTCAGACTCCTTCTGGAGCCCATCTTCAGGGAACTTCTCTCTAGCCACTAGTCCCAGTGACTGCCCCAGATTGGATCCTAACACAACTTTATTATCTACTATTTAAAATGGAATAATCGTGTCCTTGGAAATCTCAGTATGCATGAGATTTACATTTTTTGTTGATATTTTAACTACTTTATGTAATAAACTAAGGTGAAAAATGTTACAAGATCAATGGATTCCCAACAATTAAGGGACAGATAGAATTGAATAACAATGCCTTTGTTCTACTCAAAGTTGCATATCTTTTAATCAAGGAAGCTACAAATGAAAAATTCATCAATTCATGATATGCATCAGAGGTCCCCAACCTTTTGGGCACCAGGGACTGGTTACATGGAGAGAGGTTTTTCCACGGACCAGAGGGGGCGTAGTTTTGTGTGCTGCCTGCATCCTGTGGATGGGATTTTCCTTGTTTATGCGGACTGGTTACTGGCATGCCGCGGCCTGGTACTGGTCCACGGACCGGGGTTTGGGGACCCCTGATATATATGATATTTTTAAAAAAAAAACAGACTACCATTTGGTTAATTAACAATCTTGACAATTTTGTATTGCTTAGCTTAAACTTTGGGAGAAAAATAAGAAGTTATCATAATGATAACATATTCACCTGGGACGACCTTGTTTTTCTTAGTAGTACTTTTAAACTTTCCCTCTTGTCTTCAGAAAAGGTTGTTCATAATCTAACTAGATCAAAACTCAGGCCCAAGTCAGAAGCCTTCCTATACACTAGCTTTAGCCAAGTTAATCTTTAAGGTTGGTCTAGTATGTTTTGGCTGAAGTTCTAACTGCTTCCACTTTAATTCCCCCCCAAAGACTTCTGGACTGTGGAAATAAGCCTGCACTTCAGATATGCAGAAAGTTTATTGGGCTCTCTGCCCATTCCTTACAATCTCTTCTTTGCACTTTTCCTCTGATGCTCTATTTCTAGACCAGAATGTCTAGCAGTGTGACCAGAATGCATGTTTTTGTTTTTAATGGGCTTTCTATATTTATTTGTTAGAGGACTTGAAGAACAGACACAGTACAGCTTGCTGTTTAAGCCAAGAGAGAGACAGACTTAAAAAAAAAAAAGTTAAAACACAAATAGTAAGTAAATAAAATCATAACCATCGAAAGTCTGGCAAAATATATCTGTATATATTTCCTGAAAGCAAAAAGAACAGGGTCAAAATGCATCCCTAGATAAAGAGCATCCCATAAACCGGAAGAGACACAAGAGAGATCCTTCTAGATTTCCTAGAAAGCGCCCTCGCTTTTGGAAGCATCTTCTTCTGCTGATCTTGACCTCTGAACAAAGAGTCTTTGGATAGCCAAGTTCCAAGATATTTAGGACTTTAAAAGGCAAGTCAACACTTGAATTATGTCCAACTTGACATTTTGGCAACGGGATAAAATGTTTGGCATAAGTACGATTCCAACACCTTGCAGCAATTGGCAACCCCGGGATTGTATTTTATACCACCTGAAATTTCCAGATACTTTCCAACTCAGGTTCATGTCAAGAGGGTTAAATGAGCTAGAATTCTTACCTTTCTATATATATTTTACTCACATATTTTGTATCATTGTATGAGCTCTATTTGTCATGGAGAAATTCCTGCATGAAACGTGACAGGTACTTTCAGCACTTCTGGGTCACTTAACACAACCATAATCCCAGTCTTGGCCTTGGAGATCATATTCCATTTTTTGTGTGATTATCATCTACGACAAAATTGCCTGCAATCCATCTGCTGAAAGATAATCACTTTGGTGCTTCAATAAATGATGGATCCTCTTCAGTATAATCATCCAAATCAAACATTTGGTTCTCTTTCCTCAAAATGTCAATATATATTCCACTTCACTTCTTTGGGATAAAGCTTAAGCATTAGCCATTCTGTCACCATATGGAAAGAGAGAGACTAACCCTTTTTAATGCTGCAAGATCTTCACAAAGCCTGACTGTACTGAAAAATATGTATTAGAGCAGGGGTGTCAAACTCAATTTCACTGAGGGCCGCATCAGCATTGCGGTTGTCCTTGGGGGGGCCGGGTAGGTGTGGCCAGGGTGGGCGCAGCCTACTGGGTGGGCGTGACTGGAGTGGGTGTGGCCTACTGGGTGGGCATGGCCAGCTCTACATCGTTTACGTCAAGGGTGCCTCTGGGGGCCTGGGCAGGAGTGGGACAGATCTGAGGGTCTCTGGCAGAAGGGGGTGGGACCAGGGCAAGCGCCAAGGCATGGTCCACTGGAAGAGCCTGCTGAAACCCCTCCCCCGGAGCCCATCAAGCCGGATATGTGAAGTAGGCGAGGGCCATTTGCTGGCCACTTCCAGGCGATGGTGCATTTCTTCATTCCTCACAAAGGGTGACACCTCCCCAGCATGCACCCAGGGGGCCGGGCCAACGCGGCAGGGGCCGGTCCCTTGCTGTTTCCAGATGGGCTTGTGGAGCTAAGACTGAATGCGTTTCAGCATAGATGGCCACCACAAAATTGTACATTGGCTCCCGGGCGGTCTGGGCCGGGGCCAAGACAGCGGGAGCCGTTCCCTCACTGTTTCCAGGATGGCTTCGCGGGCCACATGAAACCATGTTGTGGGCCGCATCCGGCCCCCGGGCCTTGTGTTTGACATGTCTGTATTAGAGGAACACCTTGACTTCAGAAATATGTTGTGACCTAAAGGGCAGATATCAAGAAAGATTGACATATTAGAAACCAATTGCATTTACGTTTGTTTTGGAGGTCTCCACCACTTGCCATAAATGAAAGGAAAACATTTTGTGACCAGATGGATGTTCAAACAACTATATGGTAGCGGTAATAGTTCTCACATCCTAGTGTATTACTAATCACAGCTGATGAGTTGCAGGAAACTTTGTACGTTGCAAATCATACATCTTGAAATTATTTCCAAAAAATAGATGTGGAACTACAGCTCCTTACAAGTCATGACTTTCAATACCCAATTTTATCCTATTTCTTATTTCTCTAGACTTCTTTGATCAAACTAGACATATTCAACTCCTAGCAACCACAAAGATACATTTTCTACATAACGATCTATTCCTGACTTCTCCCAACAGTACACCCACTATAACAGAACCCATCCACCTTTCTGCTGACCAGCCTCTTCTTCTCTATCCTTCTACCCTTTCTAGCACTCTCTTTTTCCAGAGAGTCAGGTTTTTGCATAATATGTCTGAAGTAGCATAATTCGAGACTGGTCATTTGTGCCTTGAGAGAGAATTCTGGGTTGATTTGTTCAACCGTCCATTGCTTTGTTTTCTTGGCTGTCCAAGATATTCTCAGGAGTCTTTTTCAACTAGAAGTCTTCAGAAGTTAACAAATATTTTCAAAGAGCTTACATAGTAGACCTGGGTATGAAAACACGCTGACCCTATAAAATTTTCAACAGACGTAAAAACAAACTTAAATTGTGCAGGTACAGGACATTAGTGTTCTGTCCCAGCCTACGCAAGTACTTTCTCAACTGCTTTACTCGTGAGGAAAAACCCCTCTTCATGGAACCAGGCAAGACCCACAAGAAAAACAAACCCCATTTTATTTTTACACACCTGACTCAATGTCCAAGACTTCGGAGGCAAACAACCCAATCAACAAAACACAAAGCTGCAGCATGAATGGTTGCCTTTGGCAACCAGCACCTCCCACACCTCCCCCTTTTATAGTCCAGCCAGGGCGTGGCTTCTTAATGACTTTTCCTTTGCCTCTGGAGCCGCCCTCTGTCTTGCTCGCCTCTCCTCTCTGTGCATCTGCACATCCGGGATTGGCCCCAGCTGTTCCTCATCGTCGCCCAACTCAGGATCCCAAAACCGCTGTGTCTCTGCCCGAGCATGAGTAGAGGGGCCGGGCTCCTCATCTGATTGTGAGTCTTGGTGCTCCTCAGAGCCTTTCTCAGACTCTAATGTTATTTCAGGCCCCTCCTCCTCATCTGAGTCCTCAGCTGCCAGATCCACTGGCTGGTGAGGAATCACAACATTTAGATCAGACAGTCTAAGTGAAGAATTATGATAGCATTCAAAGAGAACTTGGAGTTCTCCATACTTAACAGATGATATCAACTATTCCATCTATTTGGCAATCAATCTGTGGCAAGATAAAGGGATATGTGACTTGTAATAGTAAAGTAACGATTAACTAATAATTAATCATATCCTGGATCCAGGAAGATATTCCTGCATTCAGAGGTTTTTTTTTTTGTGGTTTGCTTCCTGTGGAATTCCTAGAATCACATGGACACTTTAGATTGTAGCTCAAAGTCCATTTATTTGTTGCATATATCTAGAGGGGAAATTTCAGCAAGGTTAATTCCATGGATATCTGTCTAATTTGCTTTAAATATATTCAATAACTATCAATTTAAAAGGCAATCTTCCATGTATTTAGAGTGGGGAAATAGACATAATTGTAAGTCTTCCTACCATTTTGGATTTCTTGGTTGCTGTGATATAAATAAAACTCCAACTGACTTTTTATTTAATGGACCAAATTTCCATAGTGATTTGCCTAATTTGTGTAATGTCATCATGCAATGGATGTATTTTCTGATTTATTGAAAATTTGAGAACTACCGACGTCTTCCTTCCCAATTAGTCCATTAGAACAAGATTTCACTGCATTAGATTAATTGGATTGTAACCTTTATTTTTATTTTAGGAAATATAAATTGATTCTGGATTTCTGAGAGATAAAATATGGCTTTGTTCAAACATTAAACTATAATTTGATGTTAAGCTGAAAAGTGTTTGGGTCTTGCACTCATCCATCCCCTCTCCTCTGCTTTGGTTGCAAGGAAACAATGATAAGCTTTTAGTTCTATGTCTAATTAACTACAACTTACTGTGCTAGACTTTATTTTAAAAAAAATGAGGCACCACAGTTCAAGAAAAGCAAAGGAGAAGAAAGAAGGAAGATCAAGAGCATCGCACTGTCAATGGTAAACTGAAAGCTATATCGTCAAAAGCTGAGCTGATATGTAGGAGCATACATGGACGTGTATGTGAATCGAAAAGATAATGACCACTTGATCCTAATCCTGCACCTTTTTAACATGCATTATGCACAATTTATGGGCTTCAAAGCCCCCATGTGGACATTTGTGCAGATACGGTAGAGTAAGACAGGTCCAAGGATGTGTCTTTCTTCCAAGAACTCAACTTATCACTTAAAATTCACTGGGCCAAATTTTAATGTAAAACTAAAGCACCCAAACTTTATATTAATGAATATCTTGGCTTCTTCTGCTAAGACACACACTGACAATATACACAGAAAATTATTAGACTTCAAGTTATGAGCAGGACATAGTGAAGATGGAGAATATGACCAAGTTTTGCCCCTCCTTAGCTATGAAAGAGATCACTGGGTTTAGGTAATAAGGGTGATTTATTCACCAGCAATCTGTCACTTTTCTTGATCCAATAGAACAGCAGCATGGGAAAATGTACTTTATTATTTTAATAATTTTAATCACATAAGAATTAAAACATGGACAATCTTTGCTGTTGGCTGACTTGTCTTTAAGCGTCTTGGTTCATAAATTACAATTTTACCTAACCTTCAGATGCTGACATCCTAAGATATCACACACCAAAAGGGTCAAATGTATGTGGTTTGGTATTGCCTCCTTCTTAGGGCTAAGAGAGTGTGATTGGCCTAAGATCACTGCTTTGTGCCTAAGGCAGGACTAGAACTCATGGTCTCCCAGTTTTAATCTGGTGCCTTGATCATGACACCAAGTGTATTATTTACCCGGTTATTTATTTATTTCTTTAATTAATATTAAACACCTTCTTTTCCACAAAAATATGGAAGTGCAATCCCTGTAAACTCAGAGCATTTTTTTTAATAAAGATATATTCCCATTTATTTGGACAAAACATACCTTGTCCAACTGATTGTGCCATACTTTTGGAGGAAAATGCACTTTTGAATGTGCATTTCCCTGGAAAAAAAAATCATGCAAAATAGACAGATGGCAACCACAATCAATAAACATTGCAATAATTTGGGTATGCATGTGATTTGCTTTTATTGTTCTTGATCAGTAAATAGCATCTGGCAATCCTTTCTGTTTTATGGGGAAAGCCTTGCATTTACTTTTCCTTGATTTCACCAGTCATCTGTTGGACTATTAACACAATATATTATTAGAAACATTTTTCAAGCAGCCGTTTTTGTATAGGATGTGTTTAAATATTCAAAATACTAGAGGTGGCAAATGTCATTTCTTTCATAGTTACAGAATGCAAGCGCCCAGTGTTTTATCCTAATGAATAAATGAGTTTGTCCTTTATGTATAAAATATAGTTTGTGTTTGTTGCAGAAGATTTTTTTAATAATAGATGAATTTTAGGTTTGCTGCAACATATTCAATAAAGTGTGATTAATTTGGTTTTTAAAAAATGCAAACTAGACATTACTATATTACTTTGCAAAATGCACAGCTTGCAACATTATTGTCTCAGTGGGAACTTAAATTGAATTGTAAAATGTGTCTTATTTCTACTTTGATTTATGTAAGAAATTGCAGCGGAGAACATCCCTTTTTTGAATTTTTGTGCTTCTTAAATGGGATAAACATTTATGCTCAGGCAGAGACATCTTTATTTTGCAGAGAATTTTCAAAATTTGAAGAATATGAAGATTCACATACCGAATGAAGATAAATCTTTTTTTTTTAATAGTCAAAACTCTGTGTTTCTTACTTTTCACTTAGGATTGCATGCTGAGGATGTTTAAATTTAGATTTTAAACGTAGTTAAAAGCCAGACCCCATAGACCAATCATAATCTATTTTATTAATGTTATTTCTTTTTCCCAGAGGAAATGATACTGAACTTAGGAATCTTCAGACAGTTATGCGTCACAACAAGAAGTGTTTAGAAGAAAAAGGCAAGCAATTTTAACCTTTAATGCAATTTATATAATAAATTGTTTATGGGGTCTGGCTTTTATTACATCCAGAATATCATCCATTTCTATGCAATTCCATGCTACCCCCAACTCTTGTAACAGAACATACAATAGTAACATTTTTGCAACACACTTGATCTCAGCTGAAATACTAAGAAATGTCTTATGAAAAGTTTTAAAGCATTTGTTTCTTCATGATTTACCTAAATGTGCCATTTGGATAAATTATAGTAAAACTGCCATTGCCACTGGGGAAAGAAAGATAAATAAATAACCCAACAATATATATCCCAAAGGTGCTTTTTCAAGAAGCAACTGGACTTTCTTTGGTTTTTTCCTTGAAGATGTTTCACTTCTCATCCAAGAAGTCAGAACTGAAGAAGTTTTTTGGATGAGAAGCGAAACGTCTTCAAGGGGGGGAAAAAAAGTCCAGTTGCCTCTCAAAAAAACACCTTTGGGATATATATTGTTGGCTAATTTGCCTTTAGAATACATAATTTTGGCATTCTGAGTAGGAACATCTGTGGCAGGTAAAAAAAAAAAGTCTAAGATGGCATCACGTGTCCAAAATTTTCAAAAAAAGGTTTGAATTTTGAACATATAGGTGGTGATTTTGTTGTTTTTGATCCTACTGACAACTTATAATAGATTGTTCTTTATATTGTGGTTCTGAGCACCAGGAAATCCAGATTCCACCTTGCAATGTCCAGAAAATACTTCCTTTTGTGAATTCCCCCCACCCAAAACCTTACAAGGTGTTTCCATTATAACCAACTCCCTATTATGCCATGGGCTGCAATTTTATTGCAAAATTCTAACTCTTTTTTTTCTGTAGTAATAAGTTGTCCTCTGCCCCAAATTTAATCTATGATAGCATTTAGCTTGGGTTTTTGAAGTAAATATCACTAGATAAAAAGCCATCTGGTCCCGAATAATGGGACACTTGAATGCCCGTATTAGTGTTTGAAAATGAGAGCACAAATCTTCTAAAAGGATTAATTTCCATAAGAAAGATAGCTTACAGATCTACAAAAGGCGTAAATTCAAAACATAATAAACTGCCAAGAGGGAAAGGTAGATTAAAGTAAGGGAGAAATACCTCGTTACTCTTATATGGCAGAGATTCTCTATCAATTACATTTGCTACAGGAGAATTGTTCAAAGCTTTGAATATCAACTACAACCTGGAAGATATTGTGTGAAAGATGTAATAATCCATCCGAGGATGATATGTGCGTGTGTGTCTAAATATATATATACATAAAATCAAGCTTATCGTTCGGATATTCAACAGGAAACACAAAGAAGCTCGGAGTCTTACTGTAATGTGGAGAGCTAAGCAAGGTTTGTATATTTATTAAAGATTTATATTTGACAAGAGCTTTGCTTTATGATAGTCTAAAAATACCGCCGTTGCCACGCAAAGCTATTTTTGCTGCCCTTTCGACTATATTTCAATATCCTGTTTCAAAATAAGTTCCTTTGAATGGGTCCCTGGTGTGACGCAACCAGTTATTTTTGACTAAATTGTTGAAACCAACTCCCAGTGTCCTACAGAAAACCGAAACCAGATCTTGATGAGCTGCTGCTTCATGGCACCTTCCAAGCTCTGTTTACCCACAAAGTAGTGGGGAACGTGGACTTGAAACCATTGGTCTTGGAACCATAAACCATGTAGATTCTTCAAACAATCACCTTCCCCTTCATTGCATCTGAAGACAAACCTACGACAAGATTCTGCCATCTGCTGCCTCTTCTAGACTTCATGCATAACGTTCAGACTACTTGAAGTTAAGTCCCCCTGAGCTTAAAATGATCCTAATGATTGTCTCTCGAATTTCAGTGGCACTTCTCTGGATCATCAACTTCATCACATGCAACAATATGAATGTTGAAATGGAGCATTAAAGGAAAACAAGACAGCTGGAGAACCACAGCAGTCTATTGTGTAGAAGCACAATTCTTAAAAAGTTTCAACCAGAGAGCAGATTAAAATTTAAGTTAGGTTTTGCACTTCTGCTTTTGTTCTATGACCATTCTTGGTAAGCCTGCCAGCATGTAGAAGTAGCTGACCTTCATGAGCCCCAAATCAAAATTCATACTCGGAAGAAATTCTCTCTTGATGAAACCAGCGAGGTATGCAAAAGGGCGGCCAGTGTGAATGTGCATGCAAGGACATCACTTTCCCTGGATCTGCCAATAAGTGAAGCAAAGGTGTGTGCAGACACAAATTGGGCACAACTACAAAAAGTTCCACCTCAGCTTCTTGAGGATCCAGCTGCTTTAATGCTTCCAGAAATTAGGCCCTGCCAGAACCCTTTGCAAACCACTACCTTTGCACAAGCTTCCTAGTTATGTCAGGATTGTCTTTTTATTTGTTTTGTGTGCGTGTATGGGGGGGTAAATATTTTTACTTCCAGTTTTGCATTGTTTCTTGATGTTTTCTTACTCCTGTCTTAAAACAACCTGATTCCTTTACCATTAAACTGCACTGAAAGGAATGGAAACACCAGCAGTGATGACTTGGTTTGAATCATGCCATTTTAACTAAATGCCCTTTTTTTTTTTAGTGGTCAAGAACTTCTTGGACAGAACACCTGTTATCGTAATTATCACAAACACTTATCCATGTAAAAATATATACCAATTCATAAAACTTTAAACAACGAAAGACATGTAATCCTAGGGGTAGGCAACCTTGGCTCTTTTATGACTCGTGGACTTCAACTCCCAGAATTCCTGAGTCAGCCATGCTGAGGGGAAAGGGAGAGGCTTCCAAGCTGAGCCATGCTGGCTCAGGAATTCTGGGAGTTGAAGTCCACAAGTCATAAAAGAGCCAAGGTTGCCTACCCCGTCCTAGACTTACAACAGTTCATTTAGTGACCGTGATAAAACGGCCCTGATAAAAGTGACTTATGACCTTTTTTTCACACTGACGACCGTTGCAGCATCCCCATTTACATTCAGAGGCTTAACATCTGACTCACATTTATGACAGCTTGCCGTGTCCCAGAGTCATTCAATCCCCTTTTGGGACTTTCTGACAAGCAAAATCAATGGGGAAAGCAAATTCACTTAACAACTGTGTTACTGATGTAAGAACCACAGTGATTCACTTAACAAATGTGGCAAGAAGAGTCATAAAATGGGCAAAACTCACTTAACAAATTTCTCACTTACCAACATAAATTTGGGGCTCAATTGTAAGTGGTAAATCGAGAACTACTTGTACACTTATCTCAGAAAGAGCATAGTAAGATCAACCTGACTGAGGGGAACTAAGCACACATTTGTAGATCTGAACACGATGAAAATTATGCATGTCTCCTTGCTAGGGAACGAATAAAGTACAAAATGCTCATAACATATTTTTTTTAAAGAAATATTAAGTTAAGGGTCTCTCTCTCTCTCTTCCTATTTCTCTCTCTCTCGCTCGCTCGCTTAACTGCTCTAAGAAAGCTTCTTTTATTTAAAACATAAAGATGGTAGTTACAAGATTTCTGCAAGCATAACTGCTATTCCATTAAGGAAACGGCACTGCAAACAGTAAATACTGCCCCCAGGGGAAATGTAAGTATTGATTTTATTACTACGTTGGTTGGTTTGTGTTTGCAATTGTCAACTCTCGTTTTAGGCTGTGCATTAAGTGCACTTATAATAGCCTTAGAAAAGAGTAAATATTAATTAGAAAATATTGGTAATGCTTTGATAAGTTTGGGGCTTGGTGAAGAATACACATATTTTAAAAAGGGAGGAAAAAGAGTGCTGTAAATAAAGCTTAGACGTTTAAAAGACAAAACCATAATGACGATGCCATTTCTGAGCTGCGAATATCTGGATGAAGCAACAATTGGCTTCTGTACCTTTTGCTGCCGTCTAGCAGTTGGTATGTTAGAAATAATTGCCATGTTTCAATTATTTTATAGGCCTAACGAAGTTTTAAAAAAAACCAAAACCAAAGAAAGAATTGATGAACACATTTTATTTCATGCATGTAGTAAGTGACGTAAGGCACGATATTTTCAGTGGTTAGAATGGCGCAGTGGTTAGGATGCAGTACTGCAGGCTGACTCTGCCCACTGTCAGGAGTTCGATCCTGAACAGCTCAAGGTTGACTCAAGCCTTCCATTCTTTCCGAGGTCGGTAAAACGAGGAGCCAGATTGTCGAGGATAATATTCTGACTCTGTAAACCGCTTAGAGAGGGCTGTATATAAGTCCAAGCGCTATTGCTATTTGCCAGTTAAAGTATTCCCATGGCAAAAGTTTTGATTCCATCCATTGTTTGGATTTCACAACCAGAGTCTTGGGCTCTACACTGAAACGTGTTCAGGCAGATGTGAACATGACACCAGCATGACTCCCTGCTTTGTTTGGCCACAGCTACTAGATTCAGATGCTTGAATCCATCAGAGATGAACCGTAAGGCTCTTAGACAAATCAGACTGGCTCTCCAGCACTAGTGATCCAGTCCAACAAAAAAAAATAATCCAACATTCCCTACAACCATAACAATATTAAAGCTGACATTTTAGAGCAGGGGTGTAAAACTGTCAGCCTGTGGGCCAGATGCATCACACAGAAATTGTGCTCACCCCAGCTCCGGCAAGGGGGGAAAAGTTGTGATACATCGCGACACGTCACGTGATGCAGCGAGTTTGACACCCCTGTTTTAGTGCTATGTATTTGGAAAGAGAACTTTGCAAAGTGTGTCCTTGAATTGGGGCAGCCTCTGGAAGGCTTGGTGTGGCTGCTTCAAGAGTTTTCACCATCTCATGTCTATGCAGGTGCACCATATCATGTTTTTCCCAAGGACGTGGCTGCTTTAATGAGACCAAGTCTTGCTTTGGAACTCTGCACACAGCTCAGAAAAGAAGTGCTTCAAAAAGGTGGTTTTTCAGCCTATCCAAACCTGCTCTTTTTAACAGGCAAAGCAAATGCATAAAATATTCATTTTTGCCCTGTTTGAAACTGGGAAGGTGGCCAGGTCTTCCTCAACCGAAGGTGGAGAAATCCTCAATCTGTTCCAATGTTTCTTTGTTTGTTTGTTTTGCCCCCCAAACCTGGAGTCCAAATTGGGTTGTAAAAGGACATTCAACCCAGAAGCAGTGTATCAGTTATATTTATTCAATTAAATAAATACTTATTGAACAAATGAATAAATGAGTGAACGAACAAACAAACAAACAAACAAACAAACAAACAAACAAACAAATAAATAAATAAATAAATAAATAAATAAATAAATAAATAAATAAATAAATAAATATTTGGTCTGTTAAATACGTCATAATAGAATGTAAAAGAAGATTTCTTTCTACATGTTTGCTTAAAACTCAGCTTCCTATGAGAAGCAACATATTTGGTTGGAAAGAAACTAAGGAGCAAAATAATATTAAGGAGACCAGGGCAATCTGAATCAGTGAACTGATTTTGCATGTTCTAATCTTTGCACATGCACATTTTCATCCGACGTGAGCTTTACAATATTTTCATTTTCTATGACTGTGCTATTATAAAAAAACAACTTATATGCGTACTGCTAGATTCTGATATGACTTGGGGGTTTTTTTAAAAGAAATATAATCCAGACACTATTAATATCACACAAATGGCCTTTCACATGTAAACTAGAAACATTTTTCCCCAGTTAATTTTTCCGGCCATATCACACAAGCCTGACTAGTACAAAGATTCTGAAATAATGTGAGCAGGTTTCTTTTTCTTTTTCTTTTCAGTTGCATGTAACCCCTTATTACAACATTAAGAGACTTAAAAGGTAGACCACAAAAGGAAGACATTGCAGAGAGGTTGCAAACCTCCATGTGGATTAAGCAAAATAACTACACAATGTTGTATTTCCCCCAGCATGTTTCAGTAATAAGAATTCACTTTTGAATATGGAAGAAGAAGAAAAAAGAAATAGATTTTCAGCTTTGGGTTGCATTGTTTTAATAAGACCACACTTGGAATGCTGTGTCTAGTTTTGGTCACCAAATTATAAAAAAAAAAGATGTTGAAGCTCTGGAAAGAGTGCAGAAAAGAGCAACAAAGATGATTGGGAGACTGGCGGTTAAAACATACGAAGAAGGGCTACAGGAATTGGGTATGTCTAGTTTAATGAAGAGAAGGACGAGGGGTGACATGATAGCAGTGTTCCAATATTTCAGGGGTTGCCACAAAGAAGAGGGAGTCAAGGTATTCTCCAAAGCACCTAAAGGCAGGACAAGAAGCAATGGATGGACACTAATCAAGGAGAGAAGCAACTTAGAACTAAGGAGAAACTTCCTGACAGTAAGAACAATTAACCAGTGGAACAGCTTGCCTCCAGAAGTTGTGGATGCTCCATAACAGGAGGTATTTAAGAAGAGACTGAACAGCCATTTGTCTGAAATGGTATAGGGTTTCCTACCTGAGCAGGGGGTTGGACTAGATGATCTCCAAGATACCCTTCTTACTCTGTTATTCTGCTACTGTGTTAAATGGTAGGTGTGTATTTTAAATTTTGGAATGAAAACTCCAAAGATAGAGAAGAAGAAAAAATTCTACACTTTTTTTCTGTGCAAGGATGGAGGACTGTTCTGAGGTTGAAGTAACACCGACAAAATACCGATAATTTAATTACCATTTTCTTCTAATTTCTATCATCGTTCAGTAAGGAAAGTATTAGGATTCTACTTCAGAGCACATAACACATGGGACAAGATTCCAGTGTCACACTCATGCAAAATCTGTCTTTGGTGGTTCTATGACTTACAAAAGTTTATCCATTATTTAATAAAGTTTTTTTTTAGTCAGGAAAAGCACAATAAGACTCCTGATTTTTATGTGCCCTGGATGTGCCTGTTAATATTGAGAAACAATTGTGTTGTCATGCACAATCAGTTGTGCATGTTTCTGAAGACAGAGAGTGCAGGAGAGGCAATGCCTTCTATAAGAATTAAGCTATGAGGAGGAAAAACAAAGCAAAACTCACCACGAATTCTTCTCTCTCTCTCTCTCTCTCCCCCTCTCTCTCCCTCTCTCTCTCTCTCTCTCCTTCTTTCTCTCTCCCTCCCTCTCCCTCTCTCTCTCCCTCCCTCTCTCATTCTGTTTCTCTCATTTCTGTCTTTCATTCTCCCTCCCTCCCTCCCTCTCTCTCCCTCCCTCTCATTCTCTCTGTTTCTCTCATTCTGTCTCTCTCATTCTCTCTCCCTCTCCCTCCCTCTCTCTCTCTCTCATTCTCTCTCTCTCTCTTGAATCTCTTTGCAAGTGGATCCCCAATCTCTGGCACTCCCAATCTGTGATCAGACTGTAAAGCTTCAATGACGACTGAATATTCAAAGCCTGGACCTCATCTACTATTAGACTTCTGTGTGAACAACAGAGAATTGACACTCGTCATCTTCACACCAATTATTGGCTTCTGGGCACATTTTGACCCAATATTTTATAGCAATCAAAAATTATTTTAAACCATTCATCTGCTCCACTATGTAAAGTCTAATGATGGAATAATAACCATATGTTTAGATATTAAACAAGTGATACATATGGTATGTACAGCTATTTGTATATAAAAAAAAATTCTTTTACAGAAAAGATGTTTGTTTGGAGTGCTCTGAACCCTTTCAGATATTGATGCTAGTGGCATGTGTCTCCATATACACATGAAACCTATCTAGGCCTCCAGTCTAGGAGAGGAACAGACTATAACTTCAGTGGCTAAACTGATAGAGAACCACACAAGCACAATCCAGTGGTGGGATTCAAATATGTGAACAACCGGTTCTCTTGTGGATGCTGCTTCCGGAAGTCCATTCTGGACCTGGGCAACAAAAAAATAGCTACCGGTTCTGCCGAAGTGGTGCGAACCGGCTGAATCCCACCATTGGCATAATCCCAATCTTTGGGTCTCCTCGGGAGAAAGGAAGCTTTATATTCTGTGGTTCCTCAAGGGTGCTGGGCACACTCAGTCTCATTTAGCATTCTGAATGTCTCTCTTGAATTTGCTTTTAAACTACACATCTATGTACTTCTGCATTCCTGGGAAGTCTCTCAAGTGAATGAAAACATGACCTTTATAGTAGTAAGTTAGCTATAATTGAATCCAATTGATTTCAGTGACCTTCACTGGACCAAGCTGAGGTTTCGTCTGGTGACAACATGTGTGTGTGTGTGTGGGGGGTGAGATTTGAACTTCTGTGCTTGTATACAAAGTGGATGTGGTTCATACATCCACAATGGCTCTTAAAACATTCCTGAGGAGCGAGGAAGACGGCATAGAGCAGGGGTGTCAAATTGCTGGCCCGTGGGCTGGATGCATCATGCCGAAACCGCGCCCACCCCATTGCCGGCAATGGGGGAAAAGTCACGATATGCCGCGACACGTGACATTGTGAGTTTGACACCCCTGGCATAGAGCATTTGGGATGCTAAGCTTTTCTTCCCTTCACTGTAAGGGGGGGAAAAAAATCTCTGAAGGGCCGGAAAGAAAGCAGGGAAGTGACAATCCCTGTTGAGTAGACTTCCACCATTCTGTGTCATTAAGAAGTGCCACATGGGAAGTATTCACCGCTGATGTTCATTTGGACTTTTTTCCTCTTGGGAGAGACTTAGGGAAACAGGTGATATGAGAAGAGGCCACCAAACTCAGATGGAGGGCGGTGAAAGGGAACTATTTCAAAGACCCTTTGCCTTAATCGGCTGGAGAACTGACACCACCCTTCCATCAACTGCTTGTCAGAAGGATCTAGGAAGGGAGACAAGGGTAGGAGAGAAAATCTCAGAAGTTTCTCAGCTCCAGAATTCATCTCCCTTTCCATAGCTTTAGCCCCAAGTACTTTGGGGGAGATTCCCTAAACAGAGGGAGAAAAGCAGGAACAGCTGGCAGATCCCTTCTCCTGGCAGCTGGGGGATCAGCCTCCGATTTTTGGAAAGAAGCCTAGAACTTCATTCCCTTGATTCCGTTCACAGTCTACACTTTATGTGAATGTATATATCAACTTATGCACAGAGTGGATTATATCAACACATGCGCGGAAAAAGGTCCATGTAAAATGTTCTCAACTCAAAACATCTCTACTGCTTTTTCCCCGAAATGGGAACAAACTCCAATGTTACTTTTACAGAAAGAAAATTATGGACTATCCTGGGGTCTCCTGAACCACATTTCTCCATCTCTGAGACCTAGAAATACCAGTGTTGCTCAAATATATATTTTTTTCTTGAGATTTAGTTATCTGGAAAAGTTCCATGACGAGAATCTTGTTCTATCTTCTTCTATCTTGTTCTCTTGGATGCTCTATATCAGGAGTCTTCAAACTTGGCCCTTTTATGACTTGTGGACTTCAACTCCCAGAATTCCGCAGCCAGGCACGCTGGCTGAGGAATTCTGGGAGTTGAAGTCCAGAAGTCATAAAAGGGCCAAGTTTGAAGACCCCTGCTCTATGTCATGTCAGAATACTTTGGACCATGGGACCTTTGCCAGGAGAAAAACAAATGTTTTACCTGATCACCTCACGGACCAAATCTTATTGAGATCTTTTTGCTTATTTGTTTTCAAAATCGACGTAATGACTAAAATAAACACATTTTATTTTAACAATATGCATATAAATATATGAATCTATCTGCCGTGGCTAAATTCGTCTTTTTCATTAATCACTCGGAAATAACACCATCTCCGTTTACAGTTGTTAATATAACAATGCTGTTTTCTATAATGAGGTGACCTTCTTTTCTCCTTAACCCTTTTCTTAGCCAAACCACCTACCTCAACTTTGCCTTCTGTTTCTCTAATCTTCAATTATTTATGTTTTCTTCATGCTGTTCTGTCCGCCATGGGAGCAGAATTGTGTTTGGTGAAATATAGAGCTAATTATACCAAGAATCCCAGCAAGAAAAAGGCCAAACAGATGTTACTTCAGACGTGCTACGAGGGCCTGTGCACAGAGCCCGCCCAACAGAAGGACTCAACAAGCATCTGAAAACAATATACCATAAAGGCAGTTTAAACGGGCAAAATATTTTAAACGGAAGAAAATAAAAGGGAAAAAATGTCAGTTCACATTGCTCCTAAGCACTTACCCGGCTAGTCCCCAGAGCTACTATGTTCAACGTGAATTTTGTGTTGTTCTATAATACAAATATGGAGGGTTTATATTCTTCTGATCTGAGGAGAAATTTACATCAGCTAATGACTTGAAAATTGCTTCAAAACCTGATGCTTAACTCAACCTTTTTTCTTTAGAATGAGGAACACACTCTATTTAAGGAATGGGGCAATTTTTTTTCAAACGTGTTTACAAACAGAAGAACAAAGAGACTCACTGCCAATGGTAAATATACTTATTTCATTTTTCTGTCAAACATTCAGTCTAACCTGAAAAGCTTGAAAGATCCAACAGTTAAAAGTACAATTGAGCAATAAATTAAACTGATTACTTTTCGCATTCAGATGCTCTAAACTAAGCTTCTGCATAAGGATTGATGTGGCCTTTGGGGTTTTTATATATAAAAATAAAAATAAATAAAATAAGTTTGTTATTACTTATCAGTCTGTAGACAATAAAACCTGTGCGTGCATGTATGTATGTGTATGTGTGTGTGTGTGTATATATATATATACAGTGTATATATGTATATATGTATGACTATGTATATATGTATATATGTATGACTATGTATGTATGTATGTATATATGTATGACTATGTATGTATGTATGTATGTATGTATATATGTATGACTATGTATGTATGTGTATATATACACCACTCTTCCTTTTCGCTCCTTCCTTTTGTTGGAAATACTAGAACAGAGATTCCCTAACTTAACAATATTTGTGTGTCTTACAGGATTTCAAAAGAATTTAGGTCTCTTTCCCAAACCTCCAAAAGTCTCTTTTTAGCCTGTTTTTGGTGCAAAAGGATGGAAAAAGCTGAACTCCAAACCAGGTTGAATTCTGACCATTATTCAGTACAGAATTAACAGAGTGAATATCAAACAGATTAAATCTCTGCAAAATAATAACAATAAAAACCTTTCTTGCAAGCACCAGCCTCTGATCCAATGCCAAAGCGTGGGAGTATCAGCGCAAAAGGAACTGTGGAATTATAAATATTGATCAATATTCTAAATAAGTGATGAACAGTTTGTTCTAAAACTACAAAATGGATAAAGGGGAGATACAATCCCTGTCTGGTTGTTTAAATATAAGACTATCAAGAATGGAATGAATGTTGAATTTATGTTGTGGAAAATTGATCCCAAGTTGGTTTTTCACTTCATCAGAAAGCACTTTTATCTTGTGTGCAAAGAGTTAATGAAGCATATACAATTTGCTTTTTTTTTAGTCCTAGCATAGTAAAACTAACCCTGCATTAAACGTACTTTTTCTGTCCTAAACGTGGGCTGAGCACTAGGCCCCTTCAACAAATTTTACCTTCTCCAATTATTATTTTTTTTCTTCACTACAGGTCCAGCACAAGCAACTAAGAGCTAAACCAGTTTTTTGAGGGGAGGGGGAGGGATCTTTGCTGTTCTCTGTGCTTGTTTGTGTGTTTTTTTGTGTTTTTTCTTTTGCAGACATTTCATTACCCAAACTAAGTAACATTATCAGTCCTAGCAAGAAAACAACCAAGTTAAAAGAGCACCAAGGATCTCTCATTTCAACCATGAGCTACAAATATTCTCCGTTATTGGTACCACTTTTTT
This sequence comes from Azemiops feae, assembly GCA_023970755.1. Taxonomy (NCBI): domain Eukaryota; kingdom Metazoa; phylum Chordata; class Lepidosauria; order Squamata; family Viperidae; genus Azemiops; species Azemiops feae. The sequence continues at coordinate 280,741 of JALGBA010004220.1, forward strand.
TGAATTCTTCAAAACGTTTTCTTGAATGCTACATACAGAGACCAGGGTCTTTCATTTCTTGAAATTTTGTCTCCTACCATAGAGGCTTTGAGGGATTAAAGAATTACAGAGATTAGCAGCATCTAATCAAGACCTCAGTTTGTCCAGAAATGGAACCCTTGGTAAGATTTAGCTGTTAACCAGAAGTTCATAATTCTACAAGGGCTGAAAGGGGGCAGAATCCTTTGTTTTAATGACCAGTGTTAGGCCTATAATAATCCTATTTATATTTTTCAAACAAATGACTTTTTTTCCTGACATTCAGAAAATGGGAGGAAGAATGAGACAGCGGTTTTTTCCTTGTATAGTTAGAAATGATGGAAAATCAAGAAGATGTATGTCAAGGGTCTTGTTGCTATGAGTAGATTAAATTAATGAAACAAATGAAGAGATAAAGTGGATCCTGTTTCATTTATTTGATGCCAATATTACCATCTACTCTTGTGCCTGACATTAATGAGGGGTAATGCAAAAGAAGTCAACTTCTTCATGAGCATTTTTGCAGGAAACGGTGGCACATTCTGTCCTCTCTCTGATGCATAAATGTATTAATTTGCTTTTGTGGACATTCAATCTTCAATTTGAGAATTAGTAAAAAGATTACTGTATGCTTACAGTATGTATCCCAGTTTATATTTATCCTTCTCTTTCTACATACAGTACACAAGATTTGAAAGCAATTTTTTTGGACAAACCCTTTCATTGTGGCAGGAGATAAAACTTAAAATCCCTAACAAGCCATGAAAAGTCAACATAAATATTACATGGGAAGAAAAGATTGAAGGTGGCCGGAAAAAGTGACCTTTAATTAGGCAGAAATAATAGAGGAATCATACTCAGCAATGCCCACCTAAATAAGCCAAGAATTGAATGGATATTTTTATACTGTAAAGTTTACCAATATATGCCAACTGATGCTTTTTGATCAGTGAATGAATCAAAAAAGCACTGATTACCCACTTCCCCAGGATGAATAATGTCCCCCTTCTAAATCTCTCTTGTTATTACAGGTAGAAGTCAACCAGCTTGAATTGCCATGGAGTTTTCTGAGAAATAATGTTAATTATTGGGAAAAAACATGTAACCAAGATTCTACATTTTGAATGTATCAGGGGTTCTTTGTTTATAATATGTTAAAGTTACTATCATTCAGCCAAACACAGTGTTGTTTGTTCACTTTGCAAAACAGTCCTCCGCTGATTTAAATTGAAATTCTACATTTAATCAATACAATTCTCCACAAAAATCCAGTTCTTCTGAAGGAGATAAAAGCAGTCACAACTGGCTACCCTGCCCTAGTAGTGTTCCAATATTTGAGGGGCTGCCACAAAGAAGAGGAAGTCAACCTATTTTCCAGAGCACCAAAAGGCAAGATAAGAAACAATGGATGGAAACTAACCAAGCAGAGAAGCAACCTAGAACTAAGGAGAAATTTGCTAACAGGTATCAGACACCAAAGCAAGGATTCCAGTTATTGGACCACCTTGTGGTTGATGATATGTTGACTAACCTCTAGACCAGCTTAGAGGGCTACTCCTAAGCTTGTTGGAACCATCCTTCTTCCTTAAAAATGTTACAGTTTGCTTTGTAAAGGATGGGATTTGCTATTTTAACGTGAAAGTTCAGGAAGTCACTCAGCTTAATTTCTGGCAATACAATCACCTCTGAGCCAATAACTCAGGTAAAAGGTTGTTTTTGACAAAAAAAAAATCTACTCAGCTCAAAAGTGCATTAAGAAAGGAAGAAGCACCACCAAAAATATTCATTGACTATGTAGGACTTGGAAAGAAATACTACTGTATTTCCCTTAAAGCCCAGTTAAACCAAGCTTATTAAGGACCAGTTAAAATAAGATTTGTGTAACCAGAACAGGAGCATAATCAATACAGTTTGGAGACAAGCCTTTATGTCAGCTGACAAATAAGTCAAATATAGATTTAACTTTTTCCACATCTAATAGTAGTGTTCCAATATTTGAGAAGCTTCCACAAAGATGAAGGAGCTTAACCTATTCTCCAATGCCCCTGAGGGCAGGACAAGAGGTAACAAGATCCATCCTAGAACTAAAGAGAAATTGCCTGACAGGGAGAACAATTAGTAGGTGGAACAGCTTGCCTTCAGAAGTTATGGGTGCTCCATTGCTGGAGGTTTTTAAGAAGAGACTGGACAAACATTTGCCTGAAATGGTATAAGACAGAGGTCCCCAACCCTTTGGGCACCAGGGACCAGATCCGTGGAGAGAGGATTTTCCATGGACCAGAGGGGGCATGGTTTTGTGTGCTGCCTGCATCCCACAGATGGGGCTTTGCTTGTTTGTGCAGCCTGGTTGCTGGCATGCCACGGCCCGGTACTGGTCCACGAACCAGGGGTTGGGACCCCTGGTATAAGATGTCCTGCTTGACTATGGGATTGGACTTTTCAACAATGTTATTTTGTTAATCTTGGAATAAAAGGCATGGAAAACCTCTTGTTTGGTTTATCCCTTCCTACAAAAGCAAAATCTTCAGCCCAAAATATACTGCAATGCATACAAACATTCATATGTGTATTACTGGGCTAAAGTCTTAGTGATTTTCACTGGAGGTAAATTTGTGTGATTGAACAGTAGAACATATAAGACCAGAATTGGCTCAAATGTTTTTTAATATATGCAGGTGTAAATAGATATCTACCAGTTTTTACAATAATTAAATCAATGCTAAAGCAAAATTGGTTAATTGTGGTATGTTCTCCTTTGGCGTGGACTCTGGACAAATAAAGTTTGTTTAGATCAGGGGTCTTCAAACTTGGCCCTTTGATGACTTGTGGACTTCAACTCCCAGAATTCCTCAGCCAGACACGCTGGCTGAGGAATTCTGGGAGTTGAAGTCCACAAGTCATCAAAGGGCCAAGTTTGAAGACCCCTGGTTTAGATTCTTGGGAGACATTCTTGGAGGTCTGAAGCACAATATGCCGATGTGCAGCTGAGATGTTAAATTAAAACCATTATACAGACTGTGTCTTTTCAGGAGTACCAAAATTTGTCTAGTTTTGCCTTGTCGTGAATGTTTTGGAATGCAGCCAAGGCATTTCCAAACATTTTTAGAGTTCACTTTTTTTTTTTTCAAGGAACTCTTTTAAAAATCAATCAGTACAGAAGCTCAGCCTAATTTCAGTGTTTTTAAAATGTCAAGCTTGTCTTTCCACCCACCCTGGTTACGTATAGTTCCATAAGGATATTTTGAAATCTTTTTTTATAATTATTTAATTGATCATATTTTATAATTCAGTCTGCAAAGAGAATATATGCACGGGGTTTAAGAGAGGCCCTGATTGGGAAACTTAATCTTTAGGAGAAAATCAAGAGATGAGACAGGAAATATTTGAAGGGGGAAAAAAAAGGTTCAAATTCCCAAATGGAACTATCCAAAGCGGTTGCACTGATCTTAGGATGATAAACTATTTTGTCTCTTCCTTTTCCATCTCTCCGTAAATAGTGCTTCTGGCACTCACAAAATAAAGCAGGAAAGTGTGTTTAAAATGTCCCTGATGTCCATAAGAGAGAAGAGAAGGGATGTTTTTAATCCCTTGTAGTAACATGGGGGGGGGAGATCTTTAGGTCTTTGGGAAGTTGATCTGATCCATGAACATTTGTTCATCTTTAGAAAGAATGGTTTTTAAAGCCAATATCTCCAGGGTTAGTCCCAGCTGTCTTTATTTATGTATAAGGTTCTTTACATCGATAGCCACCCCAGTAAGATGAAGAAATGGACTCTTTTGTGTCAAGTACCAGAATACTTGCATATTTTCTTCAATTTCTGTCTAATTGCTAGGAGATTTGAAATCCTATTGATATGAAAATAACAAGCATTTAAGATTTCTTCCAGGTATTGCATTACCCATGAAAAAATGAAAAAAAAAAATCTTCTTTCAAGGTCACTTAAGAAACTCAGAACTCAATAATAAACCTCCAAGGGTGGCAAGATCACATAAACTGTTTCCTTGTGATTAAAAAACCAGATGAGTATGAATGAATAGGTAATCAACAGGCGATTGATAGATGACAAAGACATGCAACAATTAATATTATGTCTGTTCATGGGATTTTTGAACAGATGGTTAAAAGAAAGATTACTTAGCTCATCTTTCCAAACACGTTCTATACCTCTCTGGTGTGAGGAAGGAAGGAAGGAAGGAAGGAAGGAAGGAAGGAAGGAAGGAAGGAAGGAAGGAAGGAAGGAAGGAAAGAAAGAAAGGAGGGAGAAAGGGAGGGAGGGAGGAAGGAAGGAAGGGAAGGAGGGAGAAAGGGAGGGAGGGAGGGAGGGAGGGAGGAAGGAAGGAAGGAAGGAAGGAAGGAAGGAAGGAAGGAAGGAAGGAAGGAAGGAAGGAAGGAAGGAAGGACGGAAGGAAGGAAGGAAGGAAGGAAGGAAGGAATTGTCCTACTTTTGTGGGGATTATTAATTGCTTTTGGTCAAATTTTCTATTGAAATACACCTTGTAATATAGGTCTCAATGATACCAAAACAACAAACCGCACAATGATAACTAACAACTGCACATTGTGACCCTTGTACACTCAGATTGTGACTTCACCAACAAGTACACAATGCTTTTTTCTCCCCACCCCTCGATGAAAATGTATTTTCCAGATAACTTTCTGTATCTGACATTAAGCCTGATAATGATGTATGCAGATTTTCACTGTCTTCCCTCATAACAGATTTACCAAAACTGCATGCCATTTCTTCTCTCTTTTTTTGTTTCTATATTCTTTCTTCTTAGAGGCACTGAAAAGGTTTACATAGATAGCAGTGGACTCAAATCAGTGTTATGCGCAAAACATTTATATTAATTGGTTTGTCCTTTCAAGTGGTGTTTATCTCTCTGTTTCCATCATCATTTCAAAGGTCATTCTGTTCCATTTATAAATCCAACAGGACAGAGGTTAGCAAAAAGAAGAAGAAGAAAAGGAACAACTAGTAACTCTTAATAACTACACATCTCACAACCCATTTTCTTTCTGAATATCCTAAAAAATTAACTCAAAAATTGCTTGCTACCTTCAAAGGTGTTGTTACCAAGAGGACAGCTCAAAGCAAAATGAATTTGAAATGGTACATTATGAGCACCGAAGGCCCGAAGTTAGTGAATTCTACAATGGACATGAACTTTTGGGGAATGGGGAGAGACAGAAGCTATATCAATACATACCTAATATCAGAATAACAGAGCTGGGAGAGACCTTGGAAGTCTTCTAGTCCAACCCCCTGCTCAGTCAGGAAACCCTATACCATTTCAGACAAATGGTTCTCCAATCTCTTCTTAAAAAGTTCTAGTGTTGGAGCATCCACAACTTCTGGAGGCAAGTCGTTCCACTGATTAATTGTTCTCGCTGTCAGGAAATTTCTCCTTAGTTCTGAATTGCTTCTCTTCTTGATTAGTTTCCATCCATTGTTTCTTGTCCTGCCTTCTGGTGCTTTGGAAAAGAGGTTGACCCCCCTCTTTCTTTGTGGCAGCCCCTCAAATATTGGAACACAGCTATCATGTCACCCCTGGTCCTTTTCTTCATTAAACTAGACAAGCCCAGTTCCTGCAATTGTTCTTCATATGTTTTAGCCTCCAGTCCTCTAAGGAGATGTAAATGTGCATTAATTTCAATCAAGGGATGAATATATGTGGGATTGCGACTCCCCCCCCCCCAAAGACCTTCCAATTACTTCCTGGGTGTCTTTCTCTCTCTCCTAATTTTTTAACACTGGGCTACAATAAATTATCCAGTGCTTTTCTCTTGAGTTTGCAATTGATTTTTCTCAAATTCAACCACAGAAAACATTAATTCTGTAGATATTGCTATATTTATGCATATGAATATATATATATATAATCCAAGGACACAATAAATAGGGGAGAGAAAAAAATCTCAAGGACCCCTTAAAACAAATACAGATAGTACTCTTTTATTTAGTGACCGTTCAAAGTGACTTATGACCGTTTTTCACACTTATGACCATTGCAGCATCCCCATGATCATGTGATCAAAATTAGGATGCTTGGCAACGGATTCAAATTTATGACCGTTGTAGTGTCATGTGATCTCCTTTTGCAACCTTCTGATAAGCAAAGTCAACAGGAAAGCCAGATTCACTTAACAGTCATGTTACTAACTTAACTGCATTGATTCACTTAACGACGTTGGCAAAAAGGTCCTAAAATGGAGCCAAATTCATTTAACAACCGTCTTGCCTAGCACCAGAAATTTTGGGTTTAATTGTGGTCATAAGTCCAGGGCTACCTGCAGTATTAGCAGGCAAATTCTGTTTAAAAACAGGAATTGTAAACATGTGTAATTTTGCTTATTTGTTGTTGTTGTTTTTTTAAAACATAATTGGCATTCCAGCTCTTAAGTTCTTGGCATTTGAAAAAGTGAACAAAATTAGGCAGTATGAGATACACCCCAGATTTAATTAGTACAAATCAAAAAAGAATCGATTTTGTTTTATTCTAAGCATATCACAGTCTCAGTTTTAAATGTCAATCTTGTTTCAGTGGGTTAGCAGTGTGGGTTTCAAAGATCTCAAGAGCCTGCCAAGGATCTCTGAAAACCAAACAGAAGCTGGGAAAACATATTTTAAATATATAATTTATAAGATGTCTTTTTTTGGTGTGTGTGACAGCGATAAGGGAAACAGCAGGAAATGCCAGAGGGGAGATCATGATGTGAGATCACGAGACATCTGAAGCCAACATCTGACTGACGAGTAACATCTTAGGAACAACTGAGCACAAAATGAAAAACATGTTTGGAATAATGGCATCTAGGAAAAAAAAATTGAAAAGTACTATCCCCTAAAAGTTTTAAGATGGTGGTATGACTTTTTGCCTTATTGTGGTATCAAGGTACGGATTGCAAATAATGTCAAAAACATAATGGTGTGGGAGTACGAATAGATTTCCAGAAAAATTGCAGGCTGCAGGATATCTGTGACTTTTGAGGGCAGAGATAAATCTTCAAATGGCCTCAAAGTGTGCTAATGACCAAGATGACTGCAAGGAATATAGCTTCTTCTCTTCTCCACTATTCTGTCAGAACTGAAGAAGCTTCTTGGGTGAGAAGCAAAATGTCTTCAAGAAAAACAAGAAACTCTAGTTGCCTTTTGAAAGAAAGCACCTTTGGGATAATCACGATCTGAATGACTCCATTGGCAATGTCAAAAAAAGGATCTCAATTCCCTCAGGTAGGATTTGGATCCAGCTTACTTGCTATCTCTTAATAAAACTAGATGTTGTTGGAATAGCATTACAGGATTCACAACCAGGTTTAGCTTAATTTGCTTCTGAATTAGCCTAGTTTGCTTCTGAACTACAACAAAATAATGGCTTCAAAAGCCAATGGTAATAGTTCCATTCTTTATTCTCCAGTAGCTAATTGACTAACTAGGTTACGGAGTTATGATTTGAAAAGTCACCGATAAATTAACGTACCCAACTGGTTGCACCGTTTATCACCTGCTTCACATCTAAAAGTTTATAAGTTTAAAAAAAAGCAAAAGTTACAAGGATATGTAAGTTTGCTTAATTTATTTTACATAATTGGCATTTTAGACATTAAGTCACGGGCATCTAAAAAAGGGAAGAAATTTATACATCATAAGATAAACTCCAGAAAAGAATCCAGATTAACTAGTAGAAATCACAAAGAAATTATTATTTTTTCTTTCTCTAAGCATATCATAATCTCAGTTTTAAATGTAAATCTTGTTTCAGTGGGTTAGCAGTTTGAGGCAGTGGTTAATGCAGGCATGTCAAACTGCCGGCCCGTAGGCTGGATGCGTCACACCAAAACCGTGCCCACCCCATTGCCGGCAATGGGGGGAAAGTCCCAATATGTCACGCGATGTCACGTGATGTCGTGAGTTTGACATGCCTGGGTTAATGTATCAAGCTAGAAACCAGGAAAATCTAGTCCTGCCTTGGGCATGAAGCCAGCAAGCTAACCTTGAGCCAGTCACTTTCTCTTAGCTCTAGAAAGTAGGCAATGGCAAATTTCTGCTGAAAACTTTGCCAAGAAAACTGCAGGATTCTCCTAAAATCGTACATGATTAAATGGAAGAAAAAGAATCTTATGGATGGTGTTATGATTAGGGAGGGGAGGTGTGGTTCTTTGGATTTAAGGCCAACATTTGGTTTAGAAATCCTCACACAACATCTGTCAGCAACCCCTCAAATCCAATTGTGTTTTCCCAGCATTGTGCTACAGCTGTTGATGGATCCCTTGTGGTTTGCAGCAAAAGATGCACCAACTTTACGGAATTGTGCACTCTGATGAGAAATTAAAGGAAACTTATTTCTTTCAGGAGTTCAAGATACAAAAGTGTCCACAGTGCGTGTGTGAACGCAGGCTAAAAAACAGGCAAGATGACAACTGATTGAAGACTTTCCTCTTTACCATGCATGTAAAAATTGTGTGGGGCTTCAACTGTTTGATGGCAGCTACCATTTTAACCTCTGTTTCTTTTACTATACGTACAATACACAAACACACAAACCCCCTCTGTGGTTTCCCAAAAAACTTTTTGGCCTCTGAATCCAAAACAATTATGAGAACAGAAATGTCAGTAGCTCTGCGATAAAAGCTACATATTGGATAAACCATGACATAATCAAAAGTTGGCTTCTGGTGCAGACCATTTATCCAGCTAAGAAAACATTTATTTCTAAGAGGGAACTTGTTTTGTTTCTGTGGAGTTTTTAATTACCATTTTGTATTAAACATTTACAGAAACAAAGACATAGTAGAAAACTGCGTTGGAAATTACAAATGAAAGAATTGAATGATCAAGTTTTAGGGGTCTACAGTGGGCAACATCTCACTCTGTGGTTGGAGATAAAAGTTGGCCATTATGGGAAGTGTAGGGGGCCACAGAGATGCCAATAACATAAGCACATTATGGGGGAGAAATATAAGATTCTGAAACTGATGTATGAGTTAAGGATTATGAGGCTGATAATTTTAAACATGTGATAATTGTAGAATTATGACCAATGCAATTTAACCTCAAAAATGTACAGCTCCTGGCCTGTTTTGGTTGACATAGAAAGCAAAAATGGGTCCAACTTGGTTAATAGTTTGTTTAATGGGAGAACACTGAGAAATCTCAGGCTGCAGGCTGGAAGCATTAAAAAAAAATCCCACAAAGTCTTAGAAGAATACAATGGAAAACCATATTATACCAGAAAAAATGATGTGGGCATCTCCAGGTAAGTTATCAGAAGTCAACCCTGAGACTATTTTTTTTTAATCAATGTATGCAAGCTTGTTTTTAACTGTTTATAAAATTCCCCTTAGTTTTATCTTCAGGCATTTTTGATAGTTTGCTTTCATTCTCTCTCTCTCTCTGATTTGCATTATTTTGGAACCATAAGGCTTTTTAATTTCCCCCCATTTTAACGATACTAGATTTGAAGTTTTCCAATACAAATTTAAAGAGCAGGAGTCACAATTTATAGTTACCGTAAATTTTGTGGAATCATAACATTGCTTATCCCTAAAGGGAACAGTGTCATGGCGCTGTGTGTGTGTGTGTGTGTGTGTGTGTGTGAGAGAGAGAGAGAGAGAGAGAGAGAGAGAGAGGTGTATGTGTAAAAAAGCTGGATCCATTTTTTTAATACTTTAAATTCTAATGAACTTCTTTGGGGGGGAGGATGAGGAGGAAGAAGAAAACATGGGAAAAGGTGCAGGAGAATAAGAGGAGGAAGGGGAAGAAACAGAGGAGAAGAAGGAAGAGGAGGAGAAGGGGAGGAGAAAGAGGAGGAGAAGGGGGGAGGAGGAGGAAAGAAGAAGAGGAGGAGAAGGAGAAGAAGAGGAGGAAAAATGGAGGAGAGAAGAAGAAGAAGAAGAAGAAGAAGAAGAAGAAGAAGAAGAAGAAGAAGAAGAAGAAGAAGAAGAAGAAGAAGAAGAAGAAGAAGAAGAAGAAGAAGAGGAGGAGGAGGAGGAGGAGGAGGAGGAGGAGGAGAGGAGGAAGAGGAAGAGGAAAAGGAGGAGGAAGAAGAGGAGAGAAAAATAAGAAGAGAAGGAGAAGAAAGAGGAGGAGGAGTTACTAAAGGAAAATAGCAGAAGAAAATATGAGGAGAACATGGAGAAGAAGAAACAGTAGCAGTAGGAGGAGAGGGAAGAGAAAGAGGAAGAGGAGGAGTTGGTAGAGGAAGAAAAGGAGGAGAGAATGGAGGAGTAGGAGGAGTAGGAGGAGAAGGAGAGAATGGAGGAGGAGAAGTCAGAAAGAACCACAGTTTTGTCTTCTAACAGCAGCTTGCCCTGGACCCATCGCTCTCCCCCAGCAGATTAAGTTTCCCTCTCCTGTGGACCCCAGACAACCAGTCCAGTTCTTGGCAACCAGTCCAATTCGTCAGCCCGTTTGAAAATGAGAGCAGTGATGATCTCATCTTACACCTCAGCAGAGCGGATGCGGGTCGCATTCCTCTGTGCGAGCAAGGAACCCAGAGCGAGCGAAAGAAGCCGCTCGCCTTTGCCCTTTCGCAGAGACGGAAATATTATTAGAAAGGACACAAGCAGACTAATTAAATCACAGCAGTATGGCCGAGATGACAGCTGGTGCAGTCTGTGACTGAGCCGATCCATATCGCGAGCAGAGAGGCACTTCACTTCCAATGCGCTCGCTCTTAGGCGTGCGCCATGCTGCTTGGGCAGACTTTAAATAATAACATTTCCTTTGCAAGGGCTAAAGTGACTTAAAGGATATAATAGTACTGGAGGGAAATTTTCTAAGCAAAAATGTCTTCTGTGCCACCAAGGAATAGAGAAGTAAAGGGGAAAGGGAAGCATTTATGCCACAGTCCTGAGTTTGGAGATAAAGGTGTAACAATACCGTTACCTGTGGCCAGCAGGACCCTTGAAAATCAGCCCTCTTTGCTTGGCCTGCTGCGATGCACAAACAGAGCTGAAGGCACAGTCCACGAGGCTCTGCGGCAGCTACATTAACTAACAGATCTGCCCTTTGTGAAAGAAAGCGTATCCGTTTCATTAGTGCAGACTCTAATTCAAAACTGTTGAAAATGAACCGCGCACACTGTTTTAATAACAACATTCCTAGTCATTATCAAACGGGCAATTCTCTCAGCGCCGAATAAATGGAGAGGTCCGTCTTTCCATTAAAGCCTGCTGTTCAAGAAAGCCATATTCAAATCCTTGGTTCCCTCTCCCTGTTTGTTCTTGCAGCCGTGGCTGGTTTCTCCATCACGGCTGTCAAAAGACCTGCCCAGTTCTTCCCAAGGCACCCAGGTACGTTTATTCATCACTGCCTTTTAAAAAAAAATAGCAAATGAAGGGATTGTCTGTGGGATCTCACATCTGCAAAATGAGACGCTCCGTTATTTTTTTTTTCTGGAGGATGCTGGATCTTTAGACAGTTTGGAAATACTGCCTTTATCGAGTGCAAAACAGTCTGATGCACTGCAAACAAATGACACCTGCCAATCTCTTCCATGCAGGTTGAGAAAACATTAGAAATAGGAATCATTTCTGATGCCTGGATCCCTAAAGAAGGATGACCAACATTCTCACATGGTTTCACAAGGGTTTGTAAGAACATAACATTGAATAGAACTTATGGATCTATGCATTACCTTCTGGGTAATGCATAGACCGACTGGATTTAAAGAACAAAACCAGTGGTTTTGTTTTTCCTTTTGAAACCGTTCCTAATATAACTTTGTGGCTGTTTTTTTTTTTTTTTAAAAAAAGAGAAATATTCAATTATAAGGAATTGCTCTTTTTAAAAAGCGAAGCGTGTAAAGAAATTTAATTTTGTACAAAGAGGTTGCAAGCTGGATTTCTATCAGCTACATCTAAATCTGTGATTCTTTAATACAGATCATGTTGTGCTAAAAAAAAAAATAAGCAATAAAAAATAATAAGATATGTACACTCTTTATTTTTGTTTTTATTACGGGCTTTCTTCATTAGCAGATTACAAACTGAGCTTCTGCTCTGTTGGTCCAACTTGTATCTCTGTGGTTCGTTTGCAGCCAAACGAACTTCACAAGATCTTCCTCTGAAATCTCTTTCTCCATCAGCCATTTAAGTACATTTCGCCCTCCCCAAGCCTCTTTCCCAACCAGAAGGGGGGAAAAAAAATACCTTTATATTTACTTTATCCCCATATATGAAAACCAAAGAGGGGAGTTCTTTATTGAGCAGTGCAAAGGGAAACGTAAAGCTGTTTCCATCTTTCAAAGCTGAGAAGAAACAGGGACGAAGAGATGATTAAAACTCTGCAGTAGGAGTATAATGACTCATGTCATCAATAGTCTCCCATCAGGTCATCAGCGTAGGTTGACCAAATAAAAGATAACCTTTATTGCCATTTTTTTTACTGTGGGCACAATGGCACACATCAAAAATGAAATTTAGTTGCCTGCTCTCAAAGTGAAACACATACATGACACACACCTAAACATACTACGTACAACGTATGTATAGACCCACACCCCTACATATATGTACCAAATAAATATTAAATACTGTCCATCTTGAATATATAACGGAAGGAGGAAGCTTGAGAGTTCACAAGGTTAAATGCTGTATGGAATGAAACTATGGCTGAATCTGGATGTTCTGCTACGGATAGAACATTTACTCTTTGGTACTCCCGTCCCCATTTCTTGCAATTCTCACCATCAGGCCCTTTTGCCCCGCACACACACCTTCTCTGATGAATTTTTGCTTCTGTGTTTAGATCACGTTAGTTGGGTTAATGATTAATCCGTAAAGTTTGAGCTCCAGGGATAATTAAAAACTACAGTACTCTCTCTCTCTTTTTTTTTTTTTACAACAGACCAGAGCAATAAATTAAGTCCTGATAGCAAAAAAATATCAAACCTTACCCTTGGAGATCATTTTAATGTGAATACAGGTAGTCCTTTACTTAATAATAATAATAATAATAATAATAATAATAATAATAATAATAATAATAATAATAATAATAATAATAATAATAATAATAATAATAATAATAATAATAATAATAATAATAATAATAATAAGTTGGAAGGGACCTTGGAGGTCATCGAGTCCAACCCCCTGCTCAGGCAGGAAACCCTATACCATTTCGGACATGTGGCTGTCCAGTCTCTTCTTAAAAACTTCCAGTGTTGGAGCATTCACCGCTTCTGGAGGCAGGTTGTTCCACTGGTTAATTGTTCTAACTGTCAGGAAGTTTTCTCCTCAGTTCCAGGTTGCTTCTCTCCTTGACTAGTTTCCATCCGTTGCTTCTTGTCCTGCCCTCAGGCGCCTTGGAGAATAGCTTGACTCCCTCTTCTTTGTGGCAACCCCTGAGATATTGGAATACTGCTATCATGTCACCCCTAGTCCTTCTTTTCATTAAACTAGACATACCCAATTCCAGCAAACGTTCCTGATATACTTACAATCACAATTGAGACTGACATTTCGGTCTCTAAGCAGTGTGATCGTTAAGCATCCAAGTCATCACATGGCTGGAGTTTTTTTTTTTTCCCCACCATTTTTACATTGGTGAAGTGAAACGTGTGTTCATTAAATGGATCATGCGGTCATGAAGTGAACCACATGGTCATGAAATGAATCACATGGCTGGTAAGTGAATCTGGCTTCCCCAGGTCACTTGGCTTGTTGGAATCCACCCTGGAAGGTCCAGAAATCACAGTTACATGACCACAAAAGATGGGGCAACCGTCATAAATGTGAGCCAGTTCCAAGCACCCGAATTGGCAATTGTTCGGCTGTAAGAATGGTATAACGGTTATAACTTCAAGGACGTGCTATAAGTTACCTTTACTGAGGCCATCCTAACTTTGAACCATCATTAAATGAACGGTTGAGGACTACCTGTATAAATGCATATTTATCAATAATACTAGGCCAGTGATGGCGAACCTTTTAGAGACTGAGTGCCCAAACTGCAACCCAAAACCCACTTATGCATCGTCGAGTGCTGGGTGGGTGTGGCCAATTGGGTGGGTGTGGCCCATTGGCTGGGCGTGGCTGCAGTGGTAACGGCAGACTGGGTGGGACTAAAAAGTTCAATCAATCAATTCCAACTTTGCAAGATCTTTTTTTTTCCCGTGAGAAGTTGAAATTGACTGATTGAACCTTTTTTTTTTTTTTGCACATGGCAGCGGAGGCCTAAAGCGAAAAGTTTTTATAAAACCCAGCTGAAGGCTTAGGACTGGGGTGACGGCGCGCATGCCCACAGAGAGGGCTCTGAGTGCCGCCTCTGGCACCCGTGCCATAGGTTCGCCACCACTGTACTAGGCAGACAAAAACAAACAACCAAATAAATGCACTTTCAATTTTTATCCTGGTTCTGCTCATCCTTTTAAATAAACTCTGCCACCTATCAGATCAAAGCCTGCCTAACTGATCCAGCTGTGCAGCCACCAATCACCTCTGTACTGATCAACCTGTTATTCAGTTCTCAGTTGTTCCAGCGGAGATGGGCCTTCTTCACCCCTAAATACCACCAAGGTTTACTGAGCAGCCATATTTCCTTGCAGGACACACTCACACACACAAAAATGCGACTGTTCAAAGTTCATCTGCCAGATATTCAGAAGTAGGTAATTTCTTCATTCTTTAATGGTCACCAAACAGGCTTCTTAGACATCATTCTGTCCCAAGGAGACCAGCTAGGGCAGGGGTAGGCAACCTTGGCTCTTTTATGACTCGTGGACTTCAACTCCCAGAATTCCTGAGCCAGCCATGCTGAGGGGAAAGGGAGAGGTTTCCAAGCTGAGCCATGCTGGCTCAGGAATTCTGGGAGTTGAAGTCCACGAGTCATAAAAGAGCCAAGGTTGCCTATCCCTGAGCTAGGGAGAAATTCATGGACAGAAGATCTCAAATCTGTGAAAAAGCAGTAAAATACCTAGAAAAATAGAATTGGGGAAAAATGGATATTGCCTGTCTTCCTTCCCACCTCAGTATCGAACTTATTATTTGATCTACTCTAGGAGTTGAATGATGAAGGTTTCCTTTTTTTTTCTTCCCCTTAGACATAATAACATCCCTGTGATGTAGGCTGGGGTCAGAGAGTAAGTGACTGGCACAAAGTCATTTGGGTTTCTATCAAAGTTTCATATCAGATACATCACTTAGATTTCCCCCTACTCCATAGTCACAACAAAGTTAGGTAAGTAGACTTCTTGCAGAGAATTAGACAGTCATTTATTCAAGAAATTTTCCAGTGTGATAGTCAGGAATGGGGGTAATCGTGAGGTTTGAATCCTGAAGTCAACAACTATACGGCTATTCATTTTCTGCATTTGAAGTTTGTTTTCTTTTTGTCCCTTGTTTATAAAGCGTCTTTCTCTGAGAGACAATGACTACAGCATGATGTAGGACAGTGGTGGCGAACCTATGGCACACGTGCCAGAGGCGGCACTCAGAGCCCTCTCTGTGGGCACGCGTGCCGTTGCCCCAGCCCCACCTCCCCCCGCGGCCCCCTCCTCACCAGCAGCCCCCCCCAGAGGAGAGTCACCCCCAGGTGTGGCCCGCGTGAAGAGCGCAGCCAAGGACATGGCAGCCGGGCAGCAGGGACAAGACTCCGCCCTTGTGCACTGTCGCGTGCAGATGATGCTGCGGGGTGTAGGTGGAGGGCGTGGCCAATCTGGTGCTGCAGGGCCACCTGGGTGATCTGTTGCAGCGGGCCGTGGAGGCGGTAGGTGGCCCTGTGGCTGGGCAGGGGGCGGGGCGGGAGCGGGGCAGGGGGTGGGCCAGTTTTGGGGCACTCAGTGTCTAAAAGGTTCACCATCACTGATGTAGGAGATGACCAGGCTGAGCCCAAGGGAGGGATCAAACATGTCATCAGTCTCAAATCCCTTTGCACCCACAAAGAACCCAAGTCCAGTACACCTTGAATTCCACTGACTCTTATCTACCGCCAATTTGCTTGGACCATTAGCAATTCAGATTTTTTTATAGGGAGCGTAAGTTTGCAATAAACCTTTATGTTCATTTGAACTGCCTGGATTTCCTGATTTCCTGTGCTTGACACATATTAATCCATTGTTTGGGGTAAGGGCAGTAGAAAGGTTAGGGAGGGTAAATGTCAACCTCCAGCTCCAATATCCAAAGTTACTTTCATTTCACTTTTGACAGTATAAAGTCCATACAATTAAAAGTATTTATAGATAATACTCTTTTATCACATAGTTGTTCTATCTATGTAATACGGGCATTCTTTCATTGATGACTTGACTGACTCATATAGTATGAGGAAAACCTTGTCCACAGTAGAATCCATGAGAAATAGAGCCCACACATCTAAAGCACTCTAGATCTGTACTTTGGGATGGAATCCGTTTTACAAAACTTGTGTTCAGGGACAACTAACTTGAGGTTGGAGACGGGAACTCTGGGGAACTGAAACATCTGGGATGATATTTTTGAAGTCCAATTTGCTTCTATTTAGTCTCTTGTGTCTGAAATATGGATCCTCATAGGTGGAGGAAGACTGGCATAAGCTTGGCCAGCTCACTTTGGAAGGTGAATGGGGTTATGCCCCTAATGATTTGGGTAGCCCCTGTTATCAGGTTGTGCGAGATGTCAGGGGCAGAAGCTTTGGTATCCAAGTCTGGCACAATGTATGATTCCTCCTTGGGTCTCCACATTCTATATTCCCACCCAGATTTGCTCTTATTTCAGAATAGCACGCCCAGCTTGCATGGTTCATAAAATTAAAATAGCATTCTATTTAGTTGAAATGCTGTAGTTCTGCAATATACCACATTTAAGCGGTGAAGAAAGCCCACCCACCAATGATAAATTCCTGTGAAATAGAATGGTGTCTTGTCACATGCACTTTTCTGAAGTGAAATGGGTTTGTGTGGTGTAAAGTTAACTATGTTCTGGTATTTAGTTATTTCAGAATACTTCCTTCCCTACATTGGTGGAGAAAACCCACAGAATTCTTTAGTATGATTTAGCAATGGGATACCGTCAAACCAACACACAATATCACAGCATGCTAAAACTAACATTCTACTAAAACTGTGAAGGTAATTATACTTATACCCAGAACTATAGCAAAGCTCTTCTTGAAAAAAAGAAAAAAGAATGATAAATACATTGATTGAAAAAAGGAAACTACATATTACACAAAGGGGTTGGAGCTATAACAAATAAGCATGACAAATAGTTGCTGAACTTCATAAATAAATCTTAATTCAAATTTATTATGTAGATCTAGCCTATTAAGTTATATCTTAGGAATCACTTATAGCCCATTTGAATTTTGTTTATAATAAATACAGGTTTCCTAAGTTAGAAAAAAAAGTTTTTCAACAGTTACAATTTTATTTTTAACGAATACTACTAACTGTAAGTTTAACGCAAAAGTGGGAAAACATCTCCCCTTATTTTAAAACATTATTACTTTTCAATAATGTATTAGGGTGTTTTTTTCTTCATTGTTTTATAAATTTGCTAATTGCTGCTAAGAGTATTACATCAAACTAGTTGTCTTCAAATTCTCAACAGTGGAAAACAAAACAAAGAAAACAATTCCAGAAATCTGAGCAAAGAGAATTCAAACACTGTCTCTTAACTCCTTAATAAGCCTAAATTCACAGTACCTTCCCCACCCCCTCCTAAAGTCTGGTTTTTCAAAATAATGACTGAATAGGGTAGCCTTTTCCAGGAAAAAAAAAAGTATGAATCTGTGTGTTCAACAGGACAATTTTATGCTTAACACAAAATATAGTCTCTGGAGTTTTCAATGTAGTGCTTTATAATGATTCAGTGGTAGCAGTTTTAGTCCTTGATCTTAACGAGTCTGATAAAAAGACCCTGAATGATTCAGGTCATATGTCGGAAGCAACTTATTTGAGTTTTGTATTATTCTTCTGTTTAAAGTTCTTTAGCCCAGACACAAGTACATATATTACACCTAATTAATTTGTCTTGGAACATATTGATTTTTCCTGAAGTTTGAATTGGACACCGATGTATTTTTAATTACAAAATCTGCACAAAATAAGCTTCAGTTCTTTAAAAAAAAAAAAAAAAAGGAAGCAGCCCCATAAAGGAGAAAGGTAGTACATTTGTTTGACACAACAGAAAATTTCATGAAGTAGCAGCACGGCCATTGAATAGAGACTTTCCGAGTGAGCCTGCTCTCTTGGCTTCTTCACCCTCCAATTTGGAATCTGCTCACAGTACTGCAGCTTAACCAAAAAGGATTAACTCTCATATCCAACTGAGAACACAGATAATTCTCAGTAATTGGTAAAAAATGAAGATGAATGGGGCTGAGCGATAAGGCGCAATTAGCTCATCAGCCTTTACAGCTGTGCACTCAATCCGGATCCATCTCTGGAGTCTCGGCCCCTTTTAAAGAATCAAGGCAGGAGATACACAGGACACCTTCTTTCCACCCCTCCCTCCCTCCCTCCCTCCCCCCACACACATACACCAAAAAAAAACCTGGGGGCCTCTTTGCCCCTCGTCCTCCCCTCTCCGTCTCCTCCACTCTCAGAAAGATGACACCTGTCATAGCATTCGGCGTAAATTGCTCTCTCTCCTAGGACCCAAGTCCACCGTTCATCTTTCTTTCTAAACTTCAGAAGGTGGGAGGGGGGGAGGCCCCAACCAAATGACTACTGTAGACAATCTTAAATTCCCTGTCAATCGTTTCATTACGGCAGCATCATCTGTTTGAAAATATAAGCAATTCCCTCATCTAATTATAGAGAGGATTTGAGGTTCATTAACATTGCCAAGAAGAGATTCAGATGTGCAATCACAGAGATGAGTTCCTGGCCAGCATGTGTTCTTTCTGCTTTCTCAAGGACTCCCAGACTTTTATTTTCTCCCCCTTTTCCCCACCCCCCCTTTCCCGGAGCCGTAAAATTAATTCTTCCTTCTAAAACAAGCCCGCAAAATGAAAAAAATGAAACGATTGCGTTTAGTTCTCTTTTACGTAAGTGGTTCACTTGAGGAAATATTTGCTGCTGCTGCTCTTCTAAAACAAAGTCAGAAACAACATGTGTGTGTGTGTGTGTGTGTGTGTGTTTATCTCAGGCAACAGATCTGGACTTATCATAAACAGAGCTCTTACTTTTGGGAATACTGTACATTTGTGCAGATAAAAGGAAGTCTCGTGTGTCAAAAGCACCCTCTGTTTTCAACACACCTCGCGGTTGTTATGCATTATTCTAAGTCAATATTACATTTCCTAACTGTGTTTAGAAAAGGAGAACCCTCCGGTCTCTGGGATTGCTTCATTTCCTTCAAGAAATAATAGCAAAAGTTTTTTTTTGAAAAGTATAATTGCAGTTCAAACAATGACATTTGTTTCTGGAACATCTGTTTTGAGATCATATTATAAATGAACTCATTTCCGACCTTCAAGTAATTTACTATTGTTGATCATTGTTTACAAGACATATACAGTTCACCCGTTAGGTAATGGCAAAAATTCTTTCTCAGATCCTTGGAGAATGCCTTGGAATATTTTCACAGTATTTTTCTGACATTAATGGCTAGAACAGGAACATAGATAAGCCCCGTGCCATAGCAATTGGCTAAACTTTTTTTTTTTTCAAGTAAGACATTTCCTTGTTTCTTTTTCAATAATTTTCCCCCAAAGTAAGCTGTACTTTTTGATATTACAGTATTTATAAAATGCCTTGTTTAAATAGACTTAAACGTTCTGCAGGCCTTTGGAAGGAGAAATTATAATATCTGCTAGGACTAAAAAGTTCAAAGATATAGTCTTGCGGATTAAATATCAGGGATGGTTAAGACAGTATTCCTGGCGAGATCCTCAAAGGTGAAGCAAAGAAGTCTATGCACAGGAAGTTGACAATCACAGCCATGAGGTCTTGTGAACTTTAGTATCCATGGAGTGTTGCTTAGTTAGGTTAAGATTTATGACAGTTTGATAAAGATTACTATCTCAAATAGTAATAGTCTATCAGCCCCATCAGGTAGACCAGATCAGGAATTAAGATTTTTTTTTTTTTTTGCTTTGTTAATTGCTTCGGTAATAGATTTTGTCTATGTCCACCAAGGTCATCTCACTCAACTTGAATCTGGATTGGTACTCTGTCAAAGATGATCTGTGGCTAGAGAAATCAAGATAGATCAATATCTGCTCATGTTGGGCCTAAAATAATGGAGAATGTCCTAAAGGTGCTTTTTCAAAAGGCAACTGGACTTTGTTTTGGGACAACCATGACCTGGATGACTGAGAATCTCCATAGATAGACAAATGGAGAATGTGTTACAACCTTCCACACCAAAAAGCAGATACATCCAGAGAATGCTCCCTCTCTCCCTCTCTCTCTCTCTCTCTCTCTCTCTCTCTCTCTCTCTCTCTCTCTCTCTCTCGTGATTTTCCCGTAATACTAATAGTTCTACCAGAAACATAGTATCTTTTAAGGGTGATAAAAGAAGCAGATCATGGTCATCTTCTACACTATCCCTCTGATCAGAATTATAGAACTTCCAAGGTCCCATGTTCTTCTGAGCAATGGTGGGCAATGAAGGAGGGGTTAATGCCTGAAGCACAGATGGCCCAGGACTTGCTGTGAGCAGTTTGAAGAGAGGTAAGAATCCATCTGCACACGCTTACTCGGTGATGCTGATGACAAAAGAGAAATCCTATATCTCTGTCACCAGTACAAAGACAGGCAGCAGAACGCTGGAAATAGGACATTCTCCACAGGGAAGCGATCAACAATCAGTCTGCATCTAGTTCACAAAACCCTTTTGTGTCTCAGACAGTCCCCCAGGGCATGCCATGGAAATTTAGTAACAAATCACTGACCATCAGCAGTGTGATTTTATGCTGGTTCCAGCAGGAAAGGGAAAAAAAAAAGAAATAATAAGCTCTGGTAAGTCTTTAGATAGGCACACAAAGAGACAAAGTCTTTTCCCCAAAACATATTTTTAAAAACTTAAACCATCGTTCCTGCTTCCTTTTATGACATCATGGCATCATGGACTATGTACACAAATGTTGCCCAATGCTGCAGTTTCATCTATCTGATTTGCACTCTTTGATAAAATCTCTGGTTGCACAAATGTTATTGCTTTAAGGGATACAGAATACATTTAGCTAAGGTTCACTATCTGAGAGTTTTCTGCTTGTTTACCTTGAGGAAGCGAACAAGCTATATAGAATTCATTTGGGAATTACAAGTTGCTGGGGATGTTTAGGATTTAAACCATAGATATTTCCTTCCAGAAGTGTGGTATTCCTGAACTCACAAGAATTCAGAAAGTAATTCAGCCTTCATCCTTCCCTCTGTGGCATGGCTATTGAAAAAGATGGCAGGGCCTCTAGTTAAGGTAGTTTGATTATTTGGATCCAACCCAGTCTAGATTCTGGATTGAAATAGCCTTAGTTAGCCTGGTCCATGAGTGAAAACAGGATTTAAAGGAGAAAACATCATGTGTTCTATAGCATTGCTTAATGGCCACATATATCAAACTGACAATTGTACTTTTCTGGCAAGATGAGATTTTAAGAAGGATGTCAGCAGACACAAATATCTTTCTTGGGGGCGGGGGGCTCCAGATGATTTTGTTGGAAGGTACTGAAACCGTTCAAATCCACATGTGACTCCCACATCTCAGGTTGTGTACTTGAAATATGCATCTCCTATTAAACCTGAATAGGTTCCCATGTAACATTTAAACTTCACTATTGTGATGTGTAAAATTTAGGGCTTCCTTGAAGATGGTTTAAAAGATAAGACTCTAATTAGTTAATGGGAGATTAGGACTCAATAAGTGTTGGATAGAATGCCTGTCTCATATCTCCATGTCAAACTGAAAGCACTCTTGCTATCTTGATCTGTAGGATCTTGTTCCTTGTGGATATTAGCTTCAGGTGTCCTGTATTTGCTGGTAAGAACAATTAGGTCAGGATTTTCTTTCAATGGTGGTTCTAACTTATGGAAATTGCTGGTCTTCCAAAAATTTCTGTTCAGTATAGTCCACTCCAAACATGGCTTTCTTGCCACAAGTTCCTATATTCTACAACTTTGAAGGGATGATGGACTTCAGTCTTTCTTCCTGATGCTTTAATCATTTTAATGCCCTGTTTTATTCTGGACAACCCTTTGTGATTTGTCCAAAAGTCTGCTTATCAAATAATAATGAATCATAACCCCTCCCCCCCCAAAAAAAAACAACCCCAATGATAAGTGAGTCTTTCCCTTAATGAAGAGAATCATATTGAAAAAATATTCACCGCAGAAGTATTCACCAGAAAGCAATATCAAATAATAATAATAATAATAATAATAATAATAATAATAATAATAATAATAATAATAATAATAATAATAAATAAATAAATAAATAAATAAATATAATAATAATAATAATAATAATAATAATAATAATAATAATAATAATAATAATAATAATAATAATAATAATAATAATAATAATAATAATAATAATAATAATAATAATAATAATAATAAAGTTGGAAGGGACCTTGGAGGTCATCAAGTCCAACCCCCTGCTCAGGCAGGAAACCCTATACCGTTTTGGACAAATGGCTGTCCAGTCTCTTCTTAAAAATCTTTTTTTTTTAGAAAGTATATTATGGAAACGGAATTTTTTACTGAGAATACTGTGGTGACAGAGTTGGAAAACTTTCCTAAACTTTCCTGACCCGTTCTTTGATGCATAGGCCCCTTTGGTTGTTTTATTAGTGCTCTTAGATATTGGCTATGATTAGCATAATATCTTCTCCATGCGGGTGGAATATCAGAATCTACAAATCAGAATAAACTGACAGACCTGTTTGAAGTACCCTAGAAGGAGAATCCATGAAAATGATGCATTCTCGCTTTTTTCCCCTCAAGGAATCCCATTGCCTTCACTTTATAATGACCCAGATGCAGAGACCGGCAAAATTATTCATTTTTACAGCAATTTAAAAGGAATGAACCTCTAATAAAGGCTGGGTTTGCAAATCAAAAAGGCCAAATTTTTAGGGTATAGGCAAGCTTTGAGAAAGCCACCTGCGGTAGAAGGCTCCAGACGGAGGCTGTGAAGATTTTGTTAGGCCTACCTATGCAGGTCCGTGCATCAACTAAACTTAGTTGGCACAAAACTATCGAAACAAAGTGGTTGTGTGCACAAATGAGCACGCTTGGCCCTCATCTCATTTTAAATTAAAATACAGGGCTGTCAGAGTTTACATTGAACAGTTCATTGCAGATATCAAATCCTTTATTGGAAATTTAAA
The DNA here is from genome assembly GCA_023970755.1 of Azemiops feae. Classification (NCBI taxonomy): domain Eukaryota; kingdom Metazoa; phylum Chordata; class Lepidosauria; order Squamata; family Viperidae; genus Azemiops; species Azemiops feae. The sequence continues at coordinate 304,026 of JALGBA010004220.1, forward strand.
GGGGGGGTGTGTGTCTTTATTTAACAGGCTTTAAACTTTTCTTTTCAATAAACAATTATATAAATAAGGTGTCCCTTATGCATATAAGAGTTTTATTATATAAATAAGTGTCTCTTATGCATATAAGACTTTTATTATATAAATAAGTGTCTCTTATACATATAAGATTTTTATTAAGTAAATAAGTGTCTCTTATGAACATAGGAGTTTTATTATATAAATAAGATGTCTCTTATGCATATAAGAGTTTTATTATATAAATAAGTGTCCCTTATGCATATAAGAGTTTTATTATACAGGTCGACCTCGACTTACGACCACAATTGAGCCCAAAATGTCTGTTGTTAAGTGAGACATTTGTTAAGCGAGTTTTGCCCCATTTTACCACCTTTCTTGCCACAGTTGTTAAGTTAGTAACACTGCAACTGTTAAGTTAGTTGTTAAGTGAAGCTGGCTTTCCCCATTGACTTTGCTTGTCAGAAAGTCGCAAAAGGGGATCCCATGACCTTGGGACACAGCGACGGTCGTAAGTATGAGTCATTGGCCAAGCACATGAATTTTGATCACGGGGATGTTTCAGAGGTTGTGAACTGTGAAAAATGGTCATAAGTCACTTTTTTCAGTGCTGTTGTAACTTTGAACGGCCACTAAACGAACTGTTGTAAGTTGGGGACTTATAAATATATAAATAAGGTGTCTCTTATGCATATAACAGTTTTATTATATAAATGTCTCTTATGCATATAACAGTTTTATTATATAAATAAGTGTCTCATGCATATAAGATTTTTATTAAATAAATGTCTCTTATGCATATAGGAGGTTTATTATATAAATAAGTGTTGGCTTTGCCTGTCAAAAGATTGCAAAAGGTGATCCCATGTCCTTGGGACACAGCAACGGTCATAAGTATGAACCCATTGCCAAGCACCTGAATTTTGATCACAGGATCATGGGGGTGCTACAAAGGTCATAACTGTGAAAAATGGTCATAAGTCCCTTTTTTCAGTGCCGTTATAACTTTGAATAGTCACTAAGCGAACAGTTGTAATTTGAGGACTATCTGTATAAATAAGGTGTCTCTTACGCGTATAAGAGTTTTTTATTATATTAATAAGGTGTCTCTTATGCTTATAGGAGTTTTTATTATATAAATAAGGTGTCTCTTATGCATATAAGGGTTTCCAGGGCTGCCTTGGCTAGGTTTGACTTTAAATCACCGAGCTAAAATAATTTATCTCTGCTCGGTGCTATGGGAGAAGTTGCCACTAAAAAGAATCCCAGACATTTTTCCTTCTTATCTGCAGGGCTGCTGGTATCAGCCAACCTGTCACAGGACCGTGCCTGATATAAACAAGAGATTGCAGAGACATCTCAGTAATCAATATGAAGAAGGCTACAGTATGGAAGCTACTCTACTGCATATCATCCGTCTCTGCATCTATTTCTATGACCAAATGAAGCATTAATTCAAATCATAAATCTATGGTGATTTAAAACTGAGAATGAGCACCTGCCTGCTTTAATGATTTATTTTGTACATTTCAGTAAGCAGGAGATTTGTCCATACGAAATGACAGGTCACCTTCAGATGCCAGGACCAGACTGTTTATCACCATATAGACGAGCATCTCATCTTAGCAAATAAATATTAAACTAAAAAGAATCCGATGAATTGTGGAAAGGAGAGAGCAAGTATTATAGTCATATATTTCACCCTGCCTGCCTCCAGAGCTTCCTTACATCAGAGAAATGCACATGAAAGATGGGTTATTATTGCCAATTACCCCATTTAGACCAAGGTTTCTATTATTTTTAGAGTACCTTTATTAAGAGATAACAAATGCATTGCATTGCTATACAGAGTCAGAATACTGCAGTGGTTAAAATGCTCCCCATGGGACGAGGGGGGGGGCAGTTAAATCCACCTTCAGCCACAGAAGGTCACTGGTGATCCTTCCCACTGCTCTGCTAACATCAGAAGTTCATCTTAAGTGTTGGAAATCACACAGCACAGAGCACAAAGAAGCCCAAGAGAGGAGAAGCTGAGGATTAGGACTCCTGAATGATTAATCTGAAACAGCCCAAAATATCTAGAGATGTCTCTATCTCCTCTTCCTAAATGTGTCACTATTCAGACGTCCTGGCTCCCAGAAGTACCTTTTCGGGGACCAAATTTCACCCAACTTTCATCAAACACTAGAGGAAGTTTATCTCTAACAGGTTTTATGCTCTGAAAAAGCCTTCAGAATCACACAAGGAAATGATGAAGGGCTGTACTTTCCTAACAGAGTTTTGTTTCCATTCTTGATTCAACAAAAGTTGGAGGATAGTGTTTTAATTTCTTCTTTAATTTCAGAACTCCTGTGCAAGCTTTCTGTTCAGATCTTTAGAGGAAAAACAAAACAAACCTTCCCTCCAGGTTATTCATAGACAAAGAGAGATGTCAGAAGTATACCGGTAGTCCTTGAATTCAAAAGTATGAAGGTGCTGAAAGAAACTTGATTTATGACTGGTCCTCACATTTATGACTGTTGCACGTGAACAAAATTCGGGCACTTGGCAACTGGAGTGTATTTTTTACAAGGGATGCAGCCTTGCTGGCAATCACATGGTTGCCTTTGTGACCTTACCGGGCAGCTTCTGACAGGCAAAGTCAAGGGGGGGAGCTGGATTTAATAATAATAATAATAATAATAATAATAATAATAATAATAATAATAATAATAATAATAATAATAATAATAATAATAATAATAATAATAATAATAATAATAATAATAATAATAATAATAATAATAATAATATTGGAAGGGACCTTGGAGGTCAGCTAGTCCAACCCCCTGCTCAGGCAGGAAACCCTATACCATTTCAGACAAATGGCTGTCCAGTCTCTTCTTAAAAACTTCCGGCGTTGGAGCATTCACCGCTTCTGGAGGCAGGTTGTTCCACTGGTTAATTGTTCTAATTGTCAGGAAATTTCTCCTTAGTTCTAGGTTGTTTCTCTCTTTCATTAGTTTCCATCCGTTGCTTCTTGTCCTGCCTTCAGGTGCTTTGGAGAATAGCTTGACCCCCTCTTCTTTGGGGCAACCCCTGAGATATTGGAACACTGTTATCATGTCCCCCCTCATCCTTCTCTTCATTAAACTAGACATACCCAATTCCAGCAACCGTTCCTTATATGTTTTAGCCTCCAGTCCCCTGATCAGCTATCCCCCGCCCTCACCTGGGCTCCTCTGACCATCTCTCAGTGCTGCTTATTCCAGCATATAAACCTTTACTAGTCAGAGTGAAACCTACAGTAAAGCAGGTGAGGATTTGGACAGAGGGTGCTATAGAAGCATTACAAGACTGCTTTGAATGTACAGATTGGGGCATGTTTAAGGAAGCAGCTACTGATAACCAACATACAAATGTTGAGGAGTATGCCACCACGGTGTCTGCATATATCCTAAAGTGCATAGAAGATGTCTGTGTCCTGAAAAGCTTTGTTGTGAGGGCGAATGAAAAACCGTGGCTGACTTATGAGGTCCGCAAGATGCTGAAAGCACGGAATGTGGCTTTTAAATCTGGGGACATGCTGGCACTTAGAACAGCCAGAGCAAATCTGAAAAGTGCCGTAAAAGGTGCAAAGCAAGCCCATTGCCAGAAAATTCAGAACTTTTGTCAGGACCAAACAAACACCAGGCAAATGTGGCAAGGGATCCAGGCCATTACGGATTACAAGGTGGCTCCATCGAGATGTAAGGATGACACAGACTTCCTAAACAAACTGAATGCATTCTTTGGTAGATTTGAGGCATCAAATAGTACTCCTGCTAGGAAAGCTGTGCCCCATCCTGATGAGCAAGTGCCTAGCTTTGATGTCACCTCTGTCCGGAAAACACTGCAGACAGTTAACATGCGGAAAGCAGCAGGCCCAGATAACATCCCTGGACGTGTCCTCAGGGAATGCGCAGAGGAGCTGGCTTGTGTTCTCACTGATATTTTTAACCTCTCATTGCAGCAGGCAGTGGTCCCATCGTGTTTTAAGATGGCCATCATCTTGCCAGTGCCAAAAAAGTCCACAATCACAGGCCTCAATGATTACCGTCCGGTTGCACTGACATCCACCATCATGCAATGCTTTGAGAAGCTGATAAAAGACACTATTGTATCTAGCCTCCCGCCAGCATTTGACCCGCTTCAGTTTGCCTACCGACCAAATCGCTCTACGGAGGATGCTATTTCTTCCGTTCTCCATCTGAGCCTGAAGCACTTAGAGGAAAGAAATACTCATGTGCGTTTGCTGTTTGTCGACTTCAGTTCGGCGTTTAACACAATCATTCCCCAGCATCTAGTAGACAAACTGGGCCTTTTAGGCTTAAACACTCCTTTGTGCAACTGGATTCTGGATTTTCTTACCAACAGGCCCCAATATGTGCGAGTTGGAACAAATACCTCTAATACCATTTTCTTGAGCACAGGTTCTCAGGGCTGCGTCTTAAGTCCGCTGCTGTTCACCCTGTTGACCCATGACTGCTGTGCTAGGTTTGCCACCAACCATATTGTGAAGTTTGCAGATGATACAACAGTAGTGGGCCTTATTCAGGATGACAAGGTGGAAGCTTGCTGCAAGGAGGTTGAGGGGTTGGTGAACTGGTGTAAGGAAAACAGCCTAGTTTTAAATACAGGAAAAAGCAAAGAGATCATTGTTGATTTCAGAAAAGGCAGGCACAGCCACACTTCTCTGTACATTAATGATTCACCTGTGGAGATGGTTACCAGCATCAAATTCCTGGGTGTGCAGCTAACGAGTAGGCTGACTTGGTCGCTAAACAGTGAGAAACTGGTGAAGCGGGCACAGCAGCGCCTGCATTTTCTGCGCCGCATGAGAAAAGCACATCTTCCTTCCCCTGTCCTGACCACTTTCTACAGGGGGACAATCGAGAGCATCCTGTCATACAGCATCACAGTCTGGTTTGGAGGCATCACTGCTTCAGACAGGAAGGCGGTGCAGAGAGTGGTGAGGATGGCCGAAAAGATCATTGGCAGTTCACTCCCTACCATCCAGGACATAGCACAGAAGCGTTGCTTGAGCAGGGCCCGCAAGATTTTCTGGGACACTACACATCCTCTTCACAACCTGTTTTCCCTGTTACCTTCTGGGAGGAGGCTTCGTGGTATCCGTAGCAGAACATCCAGATTCAGCCATAGTTTCATTCCATACAGCATTAACCTTGCGAACTCTCAAACTTCCTCCTTGCGTTATATATTCAAGATGGACAGTATTTAATATTTATTTGCTATGTATATGTAGGGATGTGGGTCGATATATATGTTGTACATAGTATGTTTAGGTGTGTGTCATGTATATGTTTCACTTTGAGAGCGGGCAACTAAATTTCATTTTTTTATGTGTGCCATTGTGCCCACAATATAAAAAATGACAATAAAGGTTATTTATCTTTATCTTTATCTTTGTTGCTCTTCTCTGTACTCTTTCTAGAGTCTCAACATCTTTTTTACATCGTGGTGACCAAAACTGGATGCAGTATTCCAAGTGTGGCCTTACCAAGGCATTGTAAAGTGGTATTAATACTTCACGTGATCTTGATTCTATCCCTCTATTAATGCAGCCTAGCACTGTGTTGGCTTTTTTGGCAGCTGCAGCACACTGCTGGCTCATATTTAAGTGATTGTCCACTAGGACTCCGAGATCCCTCTCACAGTTGCTGCTATTGAGCAAGGTACCACCTTGCTCAACAACCGTGTGATTCACTTAACACCGGCAGCAAAAAGTAATGAAATTGAGTGCAACTAATTTAACAGCCACATGCTTATGAATGGAAGTTCCAGTCCCAATTATGGTGGTAAGTCTACCACAATTGGTAGACTATTTGCAAAGAGGGTCTCAGAGGTAAAGGGTATCACGTTTTGAGTTGGCTCTAGACCCACAATTCTTCCACCCTTCCAGTTCTGCCCTTCTTGTAGTCTTTCATAAGGAAAACGAGTTCAACATCTGGATTTCAATTTCCATCTGAGCATATTGTCAACTCTACAATGAACCTGGCTGCAGCCCTTTTTGTCATTCTAGGTTGCCCTAAGAAAAGGAGGGTGGCAGTGGTGGGATTCAAACATGTGAACAACTGGTTCTCTGTGTAGATGCCACTTCCGGAAGTCCATTCTGGGCCTGGGCAGCAAAAAATTAGCTACCGGTTCTGCCGAAGTGGTGCGAACCAGCTGAATCCCAGCATTGGAGGGGGAAAACGGTATTTATGGTAGTTTAAACATGAGCAAATCTTGTGGGAGCCAAGGTCATTCCCACACTAGGGTGGAAGAGGACGATCATTTAATCAGAAAGCCTGCCAAGTCATTCTATTGGATAGCATTAGTAGAGGGGTGGGAATTGTTACATTGCATTACTTTGATTCTTGGAGGGAAAGTTTAGATTTGGTTTCACTTTTGACGGTGCTGATGCCGTGTATCCAATAAATACAATACAAAGAATTGTATCCAAATTCTTTTGAGGAATTTTCCTGCCTGATTTATTTGGTCTCATTTGTCGGAACCATGACACACATTCCACAGTTGAACTGAACTTACTACAAGAAGGTGTTTCCTAACACTGAACCAGAATTGGTTTACATGTACGATATGCTTTGTAAGTCCCCATTACTATTTGCATAATACAGTTGGCAAGACTTCAGATTCTAAGGCAAGCAAAAAATGGTTTCAGGAGACAGAGGAGCATTCACTCAGCACCTGTGGAAGCTCCTTAAAGCAGCTGCATCCTTGCCCTTGCAAAAGGCCCATTTACTGACTGATGCTTACAATGACAAGAGTAACTCAGAGTTCTACAGTCAAATACTGACTGAGTGAAGTCCATTATTATAATTTATTCTCAGGACTACTGGAGGAATGGGACCACCATGTAAGCATATCATCCTTATAGGAATGCCCTCATTATACAAGTTGTAAAGGAATATAAAATAATACAAGAGAGTCTCACAGGAACGATGATGTAATTTAAGTATATAGAATGAATGGACTTTGAGAAGTTTAAGGCATGAAGACAGGAAGCACTGAAGGCTCCTTCAAGTTAAGCTCTACTCCTGGTGACTATTATGCTGTTTCCTTGGCCAAGGTACAAAAGAGATTCTCCACTGACTTTTATTGAAGTGCTTTTTACCACTTCCCACTCTGGTCTTTAGGTCTGGAATGTCTTGGTAAGTCTCCACATCCAAATACAAATCAACCCTGGTTTACCTCCTGAAGGCCAGCCAAGGTCAACTAAGTGATATCTCCTGATGAGTTGAGAAGCTAGAATGGAAGTTTCCTTTCTTGAAAACTATTGTTTACATAGTAGCCATTCTAAAAACATCTCCAAGTAGTGATGGAGGAATGATAGGTTTATACCTGTCCCTGAAGTGAATCTCATTGAATTCGACTTATTTTTGAGCAGATGTATCCCCACCCACCGCTAAAAAAAAGATGTCATTCTATGCTCATTTTATCCTTCTAAGCCTCTCAGTAGGATCGCTGTGCAGCAAATTACTTTTAATTAAGACTGGAATTTGATCAGGAGTAAACACTGGAGCTTTGCCTTCCTTCCAAAAAAGGCACTGCAACCATGCAGGATGCTGAAACCTTGGGCAAGATAGTGTCATCCCATGAGATCCCATTTAATAAGGCTAAAAACTGACAAGGCTTTTCTGGCATCTTGTGTGATGTCTGGCATCTTTCATGTTGGCGATCTTGCTCAAGAAGAGACCTTGGGAGATTTCAGACATTTCTCTTTAGCTACAGTTTTGTACCAAGATTAGAAGGTCATATCTGGCTTAGAATACTTATAAAAGGGTCAGTTCCATGAAACTCAACATAGGGTGTACCACCAGGCTGCACAAATGTTGACAAAGACATACTATGGCAAGACATGCTATGCACATCAGTGCCTAAAGAGGTGTTCTCCTCTAACCTATTAAGCCACTGTGGCTGCTCTATGTTTGTTCTCCTAGTGAAGCAAAGAGTTGTCCCTTTTCACACCTACAAGACAGCCAGGACTTGCTTACAAAGCAGATAAAAGGTATTTTATGTCATCTCCCACATAATAGAATAACAGAGTTGGAAGGGACCTTGGAGGTCTTGTAGCCCAATGCCCTGGGCAAACAGGAGACCCTATAATATTCTGGACAAATGGTTGTCCAATATCTTCATAAAAACCTCGAGTGTTGGAGCACCCACAATTTCTGGAGGCAAGCCATTCCACTGTTTAATTGTCCTCACTTTCAGGAAATTTCTCCTTAGTTCTAGGTTGGTTCTCTCTTTCATTAGTTTCCATCCATTGCTTCTTGTTCTACACTCAGGTGCTTTGGAGAATAGGTTGACCCCCTCTTCTTTGTGTCAGCCCCTCAAATATTGAACACTGCTATCATGTCACCCCTAGTCCTTCTTTTCACCAGACTAGACAAACCTAATTCTCATTCTTCCTGTTTTTCAGCCTCCTAACCATCTTTGTTGCTCTTCTCTGCATATGAGGTGAAGCATCCCTTTTCAATCCTACACATACACAGCAAGACCTACATTCATCTCATGCATATTTCCCCAGCATTTCCCCATATCCTACAAAATATAAAACACTTATTATAAAGAAAATTATTGTACTTAATATTATAGTTTTGGTCTCTGACTAGAATCCAAACACTCCCTAACCGTCCTCCTCAATATGTAATTATAAGCAAATGCTTTTATTCTGCAGGTTAGGAAAAAAAAACAGTAGATGCTCTCCCCTGCTTTTCATTTCTCCATTGATTAAAGAGATTCGAGCTAAGCATCTTAAGTTTTCCTCCTTCCTTTTCCCTCATGTTTAAATAATTTTGGGGGGACTGTTGTTAGATGTCCTTGTTCCTTCACCCATCCCTGAGGCTAGGTATGTTATGCAATTTTGTTCAGTCGACCTGTAGAATTTTCTATGGCTGAAATATTAACAACAAAGAGGGGGGAAAATTGCTTGAAATTTGCTGACATGGGCATATGTGCTCCTTTTGTTCCTGGATAGGAGTTAAATAATAAATATGTACAGGGAGATCCAGAACAAAAAAGTTGTCAAGCTGTCACCCTTAAGAATAACCTCAAAAATTTGCAGAATAGAAAAAGTATATATTAGATTGTCATGTCTGGTTTACGTCTATGCAACCTCTGCCTTGAACAGCAGTTAACAGGACTCAAATTCAGCTTTCAGTTCACTCACTAATTCATCTCAGAGAGCAGAGAGCCGCCATTAGAAGGAAATGCCCTTAAAGTCTGTGGTCACTGAAGGAATATTTAAGAAAAGGAAATTGACTACATGTAGAGAAGCCACATCCTGTGTATCTCTCAACTTTTAGGAGACCGAAAGTGTTGTCAAATATGAAACACGGAGAGGAAAAACAAACAAACAAACATAATTTTAGGCATCCATAAGATCAAAATAGTCACTAATTCAATTTTGTTCAGTCAACCTGGAACATTTAGATAGACAGGACTTGTTCAGTTGACCTGGGATTTAAGCAGGCAGGACTTTGTCATCTATAAAGAGAATCTGAATTCTGTATTTTAACTGGTCCAGTTTAACTCAACTGGTTAACAGAAACAATGAATATAAAGAGGGTGGGGTTTTTGTTTTTATTTTTGAAATGCTACCCTGGAAATGAGTAGGCTTTTGATTAGTTCCATAGGATGGAGGGATGTTCTGATTTGACCTCTTTACAATGCATTTTCAGATATATTTAGAGTGTGTTAATGTGAAGAAAAAACACACTTGGAAAAATAAGTGTTTTATATTTTGTAGGAAAGGAAAACAAAGAAGAAGAAGAAACTAATTTTTTACCCTGCCTTTATAAAAGCAGGTATCTTTGTAACAATTCTCTTTTAAATCAGAAACTTCCACTTTCAAAAATTTTATTAGTTTATCACAATGTAAAATAAAGAAGTACAAAGAAAAAAAGAAAAAAGGGAGGAAAGGGGGAAGAGAGAAAAGTGTAGGGTAAGAAAAAGAAAAGCATTGACTTCCGACTCCTTTTTTAAGGTAATAGCATAAAAACTCGACTTTTTACTTTTTACGCTGAACCTGTCTAACTGGCAGAAGCCAAAATCAAAGTTTCATTATTATTTTTTGTCCATCTCAAGAACAAAGTCCAAAAGCGGTTTCCAGGTAGAAACAAAATTAATTGTGTCTTTTAGATCAAAAACTTACCCACAGCAGAATTTAGGTCCCCGTTTTCAGACTCTGCTGCGTGCTGGTTATTATTGGCATGATAGTTTGACATTGCTTCTAATTTAATTTTTTTCACCTTCATTGCTTCCGCGATGGCAGCATTGGTGGCTGCAGCCGCAGCAGCTGCCGCAGCTGTCAGACCTACAATGAAAGAGGGATAACAACCATGAAATCACAACTTCTATCCACTGTCCCTTTGACATCACCCTCTTCCAGGAAACCGTGATCAAGTTCTCAAGGAACGAACACGCCGGCAGAAAGGGACGGAGGAAAAAATCATCATCTGGAAGTGACAGCAAACTTCTCAAGGCTTTCGTGGCCAAATAAGTTGTGTGTAAAATAAGGCCTCCTTGTGTTTTTAGTCTATTAGCTTCAATCCTGCTTAGCCCTACTTAGACTATACTAGTTGAAATCATGGAGATTACAGATGGTCATCTTTAGTTAGAATAAACTAAATTAGTTTATCTCTAAGTTAACTGATTTCAAGAAATGTTCTCAAGAATTAAATCTAGTTTGTATTTGCTCAATTTTGGAAAAATGAAAATTTACCACACGATCAGATTATAATTATGAAAATTTTAGAATGTGCAGAAATGGACAGATTGACGTTGGAGATTAAGGAGAAAGAGGATTCAGTGTATTTTAGGACATGGGAAAATTTTTATCAATGGTTAGCATTACGTTGGAGCTAAATTATACTTAATTAGTAAGCTTTTATTTTATGACTATTTTTAGTATTAATGACTATAATTGTTTAGTATTGTATTAATTACTGTTATTCAATACGTGTACCCGGACGAGAGTCTGTTTGTGTAAGCGTTGGATTTTTTATGTGGGGGTAACCCCACTACTGTACCTATCCCTACCCCTATTCCCATCCCTATCCCAACTCCACTCCCTAACCCCATCCTCTACCCATATTATCCTTATCCTTCCCATACCCATATAAAATTTAATAAAATATATTTTTAAAAAAAGAATTAAATCTAGATTTGGGCCCTTGTGTTTTTAATCTGACAAGGGGTAGACACTGTTCTCAGTTCCACATTCGAAAGAAAACATACCTCCTAGTCTAAACCAGGAAATGAAAGGAAAGAGTTTGTTTCCTTGTTTGTCTGTTGTAAACTATGTTATGTATAAGATAGGCCATTTGCTTAGGCTCTGTCTGTTCCTTTCCCTTCTCTGTTAGTCCAATCTTAAGGTTGGTTGTTATGCCATCTGAACCCAGATACCCTTTTTCCCCAGCTACTGGAAATCAGGAACACTGAAATACATTAGAATTTACATGCAATGTAAACTTTAAGATAATTTTAAAAAAAAAATAAACAAAACCCTCATAACCCTCCAAAAAAATCAGAAGAAACTGGAAATTCTGGGATATGAGGGACTGAGTTCCACATTACTTATGGATTTAGTGGCCTGGATCAAGAGTAGGGTCCAGGTTTACTGATGCCCACAAGAACAGGCCCTTACGTGGAAAGTCCTAAAATTTAGCTCAGGGCTGAGATGGAAATTCTTATTTCAGGAATTGAGCATTGAGAGAATCTGTTCTAAGCATCGTTTTATGAACTGGGTAGAATGTTCTAGGCCAGGGGTAGGCAACCTTGGCTCTTTTATGACTTGTGGACTTCAATATCCAGAATTCCTGAACCAGCCATGCTGACTCAGGAATTCTGGGAGTTGAAGTCCACAAGTCATAAAAGAGCCAAGGTTGTCTACCCCTGTTCTAGGCCAACCCAGAATTCTTTCCTTCGAGGTGAACAATTTTTTTAAAAATAAGGTTCTGTTCTGGGGTATGAGAACTTCAGGGTCCAGAGTGCCTACTCAGCCTACTTCTGAAAAAAAAGGATCAGGACAATAGAGGCTATAATAATATCGTAACTGAAAACAATAATTTGCAAAATCCAGAAACTGGAGACACTATATACTACCAGTGTAGAATAGTCTATCAAGAAGTACATTGAGATGAAATATTTATACAATCTTTTTCAGGAGAGAAAGAGGGAAGACAATCTCACTATCCCAGCTATTTGCCCCTATGTCTCCCTTTTTACGGCCCTGTAATCCCTTAATTCGAGACAGAGTCAGGGCGACTGAATGAAACTGAGCATTTGCTGACCAGATGCCCTTCCTGATGCCTATGTGGGGTTCGCAGCAGATATTTTCTCTTTGCACCCTGATAGAGAAACATCTGCCGCTGCCTAGGATTGAACTCTCAACCTTCCGAGCATCTTTACCAGTAGGCCACCACGCTCATTTGTCCCTATGTCTAAAGCTCACTATTTACTTAGGGTTGTTGTTGTTGTGGGGAAAATAGGAGGAAAGTGCGTTGAGTGTGTTCACCACCTCGAGGTATTTGTAAAAAAAAATAATAACAAAGGAGACAAATTAAATAAATAAATGATTTTCATCATGGGTACCTAGTATATTGCATTAAGCATTTGACATGCCCCCCCCAAAAAAAGTTATTTGCAAAGAGAATTTGAAATTCCTTTTTTGTTGTTGTTGTTTTTTGTTTTATTAATTTGAGTGGAATTGGTGTGGGAGGCGACCCAGAGGGAAGGATGTAAATAACGGTGAAGAAAGCCACCCTATTGCAGTTATCATTAATATCCCGAAATTGATAATCTGTTTATGTCTAGCGTTTTTCCTGCTGATTATTCAGTGAGACAAGCCACTTTATAAATATCTCATCACTCCAGCGTCACAGGAATTTCATCGACAGTGCTTTGCACAGCCATTAGCAATATGAATCTAGCCATTAGGAGGAGGAGACGGCATGTGGCATTCATACGCAGCCCTGCTTCCTAACCATCTGATAGGCAGATGGTGCAAAGTAGATTCTCCAGCTGAAATGGAAGGGCCGTATCATTTAAAACCTTGTTTGCATTCTAACTGATATCGCTGCCATATTGCTATCCAGGATGCATCATGGCAATGTTTGAACAATCTAGTTTGTCTCAGTCGTAAATGTTTACAGCCTTGTTTTTTGTTTTTTAATCTTTAGACGCATGTTCTGGAGCACATAATTTTTTAATTTATGAAACCTATTGTTTACTTCTGTGGAACCGCAAGATTAGCAAGGCAAAGGACTACAAAAATTGCTACTACCCCAACCGACGGATAAAATTATAAAATATTGGCTATGTGTGTGTGTGCGTGTGTATGTGTTTTTCTTCAACAAAGATCGTTAGTAAAGGAATTAAAAAAAAATTAGCTGAGGCATTTTAGCCATTACATTTATTCATTAAACCTAACAGCTTCTTCCCCCATGTGACAGACTTAGAAGTTTAATGTTATCACACACAGCTCTTCATGTAAAGCTCTTACTGTGTGCAATTAATCTTGTTCCATAATTCTATTCACAAAGCAAAACATCAAAAAGTTAAAATCCTGCTCAATAATTGTAGTTCTGAAGGAACCTTCCCTTGCAATGACTCATGCAGAAAACTCTGTTTAAGGAGTCTTATAAGAGCTGAAGTGAATTTGAATTACAACTCTATTCAAGAATCAGGTCAGATCACAACTTCAGCCAGACACCCACTGACAACCAAACAAACACATACAAACACACACAAATACACACACACACACACACACACACTAAATGAGGCCTCAACCAATCTTCTCCTTCACATAACTTAACAAAGGATTTTTTTTTCATCATCCATTTCAAAAGGTTCGCTGCCAGCATTAAACTTTACAAAATTTAAAAAGGGATAATGTGAATGTAAATTCATAATAAAATATTTTTAATACAAAATCAAACTCTCTTGAAAAAAATGTTTCTATCAATGTGCAACCCCTCCCCAATTATTATTTAGCTTGCATTGTCAGCCAGTGTCTTCCTTTGGGATCAACTCTGATATCAAATAATAATTTTTCTGCTCTTATAGGAATTTACAAAATTATTAAAAAATACTTTACTTTTTACAAATAAAGTTCTTTATTCTGCAGTTATTAATTTTAATTAGTAGCTATTCATTTAATTATCATAAAGTGATTTGATTTTCTGGACAATATAAGTAGGCCTACAGAGATACGGCTATATATTCTCACACGCTTTTTTGCGTCAAACATATGCAAGTCTTATTTCAGCTGGTGTTCACAATTGTAGCTTGACCAGCTAAAACATTGTACTAGTTTCAAGGGACAGTCTTAAATTCATGGCCACCTTATTATTGTTATTGTCCATTGAATCAATTCAGTCAACTGAGGATTAAGAAAGACTGCCTGGTCCATTTACTTTTAGGTAAATGTGGTATGTTTCATTTGTTCTTATCAAGAGAACAAGATATGAAGTAGATTTTAAGCAGCTGCTAAATCTCTTTGCTGTGGGCTAAATATTATAAATGTGTGATAATGCTCTGCCTATTTCATTTTGTTTTTTTCTCATTCCTTCCATTATTGGGGAGGTACTTACTTCAATGATAAACCACGCTAACACAGAGGAAAGGACCAAAAAAATGCAAAACAGCAAGTTCAGTGGTCAACCTAAGGGCATCCCATGAAAATCCATGAGATTTAAATTCCTTATGGTCAACCTGTCCCATTTTCTTTCCACTCTGTCTATCTAAAACCTGATTAAATCTGGATCCAACTTGGTGACATCCTTTGGCTGCCCTGTCTTAGAGATTATACAGTATTAAGTTTTAGAGCCTTGATCAGTCAGACAATACTTGATATTCACTTTTTACATGTGCAGATAGAGCCAATAAATACACCTGCGGATAACCTGTTTCCAGCTTAACCCCAGGTTTTACATGTAGATTTCATATGTCTTCTTCTGAGAACAGCTAGCATATCATTCTTTTTTTCATTCTTATGGGAGAGCTTTTCGCCGCCCTATTCTTTAGCATAAATCACTTAATGTAGAGGGCTCAATTCTCAATAAATGAACAGAAAAGGGGTAATAGGCTTCACTTGTAGAAGCAACTTGTAGAAGTCATTGTCGTTGTCAGCCATTCAGTCGTGTCTGATCCTCGGCCACTCTAGGAATCAGCACTCTTATGCTCCTCTGTCTCGCACTGCTTCCTTCAGATCCACCACGATCATCCTGGTGTCATTCTTTATAGTGTTCAGCCAACAGGTATTAGGGCAGCTCCTTCTCCTCTT
Organism: Azemiops feae; assembly: GCA_023970755.1. Taxonomy (NCBI): domain Eukaryota; kingdom Metazoa; phylum Chordata; class Lepidosauria; order Squamata; family Viperidae; genus Azemiops; species Azemiops feae. The sequence continues at coordinate 319,375 of JALGBA010004220.1, forward strand.
TCACTCCCAGCATGTTTGATTTTTTTTAGTGAGTCAGCTCTCATGACATGGCCGAAATAAGACAGCCTCTGGAAATCTTGGCTTCCAGTGAGATTTTCAGTGAGATTCATCTAGGACTTCTTTGGTTATTTTTGCAGTCCATGGGATGCATAATAGTCACTGTCAAGGATGAGACTTTGGCAGCTATGTGCCTCTGTGTTTCAACTTGCCTTTAGATTAAGGGGAGGGAGTTGTTACTTTAAACTAAAGTAAGAAGGAGAAGGAGAAACTAAATTTTGATTCAGCTGAAGACCATGAGAGCCTGAAGCCTTGTCAAGGACACCAGAACAGGTGTGGATTTGAAGCAGATGGTTCCCATAACAAACTGAACTTGTTGATATGGATTATGTAAGACATTGGGGGTTTGGCTGGGAAAATTAATGTTTAAGTTTATGAATTGGTGTTGGAACCTCAGAGTTAGTTTTGCTTCGACAAAACCATGCGGTGTACTCAGTAAACAGTAAGCTTTTCGGAAAGAGAATGAACCTGAAGTTTTATTTGGATTCTCAAGCTGGATGTTGACAGTCACCTCCAGCACCACAGTTCAAAGGCGTCCACCCTTCTCCTACCTACTTTTTTCAGAGTCCAGGTTTCTCCGCCATAAGTGGCAATTGGAAAAATTACTGAGTTAGCTAATCTGCATTTGGTTTTGAGGCTCATGTCTTTATTCTTCCAGATGTTATTCCTGCCAGACATTCCATAAATAAAAGTAAATTTCACTAAAATTTATTTTGGGTAACATTGCCATGTCCAGTCATGAGATGCTATCCAAAAATGAAATGAACGGAAAGTGTTCTCAAAATGCAGTGATATGATATAGAACAAACAAGGAATGCATTTTCTGAGGTCTTACAGATGTGCATACGAAATCAAAAACAATTCAATTAACACCGTCCTCTTTCTAAGCAGTCCTCTCTTCTCCTGCAATAGATTCTTAGTCATTTTTCAAGCTGCTGCATTATTCATTTCACCAGACCCACAAGGTGGGCTATAAATTGTTACTTTATCTAATCAAAGGCGACTTAACTCTAGAGAAGGTCAAAGGTTTAATTTTGTGAGGTATTATCTTACACTAGGAGTTTAACCAAAAAACAGAAGAAGAAAAACAGTCAAGAAATTGATAATAAATGAATCTTTATAGCCTCAGGCATTGGTCTAGTTTAGTTAATAAACTTTCACTGAAGGTTTCTTTCAACTGTTACGGACAAGGAGGTTAAAACAAAAATCTTAAATTACAGCCATGTGTGACTTTTAAAGCAGCTTTTTTTTTAATTTCAAATCCCACCCCCACCCCACAAACTTTAGAAGACAAAGCATTCAGTATATTAAGCAAAAATGCATACTTTAAAAGAGACCAAGAGGAGCAGGAAAACCATCTTTGCAGAAGGGGAAAAACAGTCTGTTGTCAATGTGGAATTTTGTGTCCTGATCTATTGAAAGGTGTACATCAACACTGATCAGCTGATATGGAAAGAAGACTTAAAAGGGAATTTTTCACAGATGCAAACATTTTTCTGCCTTGGAAAAAGACAGAAAGCACCACATACAGTATCTCTCCAAAATCTCTCCAAAATGTCTATTCTTTTGAAATGTATTCTCATTTAATTCAGTTGGATGCCTCTCTAAATAAATTACCAATGCTTCACCAATAAACAAAGATTGTTTTTCTTCCCTTTTCTGATTATTTGACAGTGGTGATCCTTGCCCCCTTTTTTTGCCACACACTTAACTGCAATGGCTTTATGTTGGGTTTCCTCAGAAAGTGGACCGCCACAGAGTGGCCTGAAGGTCAGCAGAGAAAACCCAGTTTGTGCTTGGGATAAAATCCATTTATTACCTGACTGCTTGTGGTCCCAGTTCAAAGTAGTGGTCATTTCATTTCAACCCCTTTGTGGCACAGCACAGAGATACATAAAGGACTGCCTCAACTAATATTGTTCTTCTTTTGTGGACATCTAGAGAGGGTCTGTTCATGGTCCCACCTTGGCAAGAACTGAGGACAACATGGACTAGGGAGCAAGTCTTCACTGTGGTAACTCCCATAGTGGGAAGACATGGTCCTCTTTTCAGGAAGTCCAGAAGCTTCTGAAGTCTTTCCTTTTAGGCTTTTGGACCCTATGCCAGTGGTTCTCAACCTTTTCTTCACCATGGACCCCCTTTAATACTTTTGTGGACATAGACCATGACCACAGACCCCCCCCCCAAGTCTTAACTCAAGACTTAAATTATAACATTTCTTCAAGCCTTTGTGGACCCCTTGTGATGACATCGCAGCCCCCTTCCCCCGAGCTCCGCAGGGACCACAGGTTGAGAACCCTTGCCCTAAGATATTTTCAGGAGCTAGTGTGAATTTTATAGCTGCCTTTTAAATGACTGAGTGAATAAATTCACCCAATATATAGTGTGGATTTTATAGCTGCATTTTAATTTATGGAGGCAATTCAGATGCCACTTTTATACTTTTTAGTATTGGGCAGTATGGATATGTACAGTGACAGTGCTACAAAAGAAAAAAAAAAGAAATGATATTTCTATTGTGTGACTTAAGGTGGATAGCCTTCAGTCTATGGGGTCCTTACACGTGATGACTCTATCTCAGCTTTCCTAACCTTCCACCACCAGAATTATCCAGTCACTGGCTCTATTGCTAGGGATTCTAGGAATTGAAATCCTCACATCTGGAAGGAGCCCAAATTGGAGAAAGCTACTTCTCCAAATCCCCCTCCTCCCTTCTCCTCAGCAGAAGGCTGCAGCTTCAAGGCACTCTGTAGCTACTCCAGAGGAAATTGAAGCCCGCTCAACCATGGAGCGCTCCTATTTGCATTTAGAGCATCCATGAAATCACGATGCCCTTGTTATTACAAAGCAAAGCTTCCCCCCTTTTCAGAGTGTTGTCCTTCCTCTGGCATAAAACAAGGAGAGAATGCAACTCCTTCTCTCCCAACCCTTGATGCCGTTCATCTTAACACAATGCAGAAAACAGAATTCTAATGAACAGCGGAAATGCAGTTTGCCAGAAGGTGAAAAGGGATTGGGGAAAAAAAAACCCAAAACTCATGAACCCCAGCTCACCAGTCCCTGAGCACCCCTTGCTGCCTCCAAATCCCCTCCCAGAAGGTGGGCTGGATTTCTGCAACAGCGCAATCTTGCAAAGAGACCCAGCTGCTTTAATGAGTTGCAGAATAGTATTGCGTTCCTGCTGTTGCTTCTCCTGAAGCACCACTTCCAAACTGACCCAAAGCACTGTATGCAGAGTCCTTTCTGCTGATCCATGGGATTAGTCCAACGTAGACAACATTTCTCACACAATTCTTAATAAATGAACAAAATAAAGATAATAAGCTTCACTGGTTAAGTGGACACACATGGGAAGTAAATTTCACTAAAGAGGAGGGGGGGACTTCAACCTGAAAATCCCTGCTCTTAATCCAGTACCTTCCCCATTTCCAAGAACATTTTCCTTCTTGACTTAAAAAGCAAAACAATTATTTTGGCAGCTTGCCTCTAAGCCAAACATTTGGATATGCCACTTACAGTTGGCTCTCTGGTTTCTGGAATTTGGACAGCATCCTGGATGATGTAAGAATTTCACCTGCCACAAAGCTTCCTTATTTTTTTTTCCCATCAAACTACTATGTAACTAAAGAAGAAGTAATTAAAGAACAGCCCAAACTTATCTGCGTATGATTAAACAATATGTTTTGTTTTTCCGCTGCCTTTTTTCCCTGCTGTGCATTAATTATGCAATTTGTTCCCTGCACTATTAACAACTCATAATTGGGAGCAAGAAGCTGAAACATGATAAACACACTGAATTAAAGTGTCCATTGGAGAGAGTGTGTTGGAACAAATGTCAGACTAGAAAGCTACAAAACAATTGTTTATATAAAACTGGAAGGTTGATAAACCCCTGTCTTTGGCCTAATTTTGTCATTTCTGCTTTCTGATATATGCCCCAAATTCGGAGTTGACCGTTAGCTACTAAAAAGATAGGTCTTCTCCAGGATGATCTGTTCCCAACCTGGACTTTTAGATCTTCTGATAATGTAACAACTGTCTCTTTAAAAGGAAATCAATCCACTTGGAGGTTGTTCCCTTCTCCTCTTTCTTCCCATCTTTCCCAGTTTTATAGACTTCTCATGAAAGCTAAATCTTTGCATAATGCGTGCTATTTTGAGCCTAGTCAGTTTGTGCCTCAAGAATGTATTTGTTCCGTGGTCCATTTGTTTGTTTTCTTGGCTGGCTTCTCAAGCGCCTTCTCCAACTTCAGAGTTCAAAAGTATTAACTCTCCTGCTTTTTCCAAAGTCCAACTTTTGTCTTCCTAGATTGCCACAGGAAAAGCCCTGCCTGCCCTGTTGATGGATGGGTCCAATTTATATGCAGCTAGTCCTCAACTTACCACCACAATTGAGCCCAAAATTTCTGTTATCAACTGAGATGTTTGTTAAGTGAGTTTTGCCCCATTTTACTACCTTTCTTGCCACCGTTGTGAAGTGAATCACTGCAGTTGATAAATCAGGAACCCGGTTATTAAGTGAATCTGGCTTGCCCATTGACTTGGCTTGTCAGAAAGTCCCAAAAAGGTGACCCACATGACTTGGGACCCAGCAATGGTCATAAGTATGAACCAGTTGCCAAGTCTCTGGATTTTGATTGCATGGTTATGGGGATGCTACAAAAGGCTGTAACTGTGCAAAATGGTCATGAGTCAGCTTTTTTTCAGTGCTGTTGTAACTTTCAACGGTCACTAAATGAACTGTTGTTAAGTCGAGGACTGTCTGTACCTCTTATTGAATCTAAGTGACTCTGAGCAGTTCACAAGTAAAAAGACAATGAAATCCTTTCAGAAATAGACAAAATTTAAAAAAACAAAAGAAAACAGAGAGTGAGTTAATAATGATAATGATAATGATAATGTTGGAAGGGACCTTGGAGGTCATCTAGTCCAACCCCCTGCTCAGGCAGGAAACCCTATACCATTTCGGACAAATGGCTGTCCAGTCTCTTCTTAAAAACTTCCAGTGTTCACAGCTTCTGGAGGCAGGTTGTTCCACTGATTCATTGTTCTAACTGTCAGGAAGTTTCTCCTTAGTTCTAGGTTGCTTCTCTCCTTGATTAGTTTCCATCCGTTGCTTCTTGTCCTGCCTTCAGGCGCTTTGGAGAATAGCTTGACTCCCTCTTCTTTGTGGCAGCCCCTGAGATATTGGAACATGGCTATCACGTCTCCCCTCGTCCTTCTCTTCATTAGCCAAGCCACCAATCACCGCCCCTCCCCCCGTCCCCCAGGGTTGCCTATCACTGCTGGATCCCTTTGCTAGTTGACAGAGCCAGGTCTTAATGGTCTTCTGGAAGACCACGAGAGTGAGAGCCATACTCACCTCAAGAGGCAAGACGTTCTGTAGGGCAAGGCAACGGCAGAGAATGCTCTAGAACCCTCAGTCAGAATCCTTTAGCTGACAGGGTCCATAACATGCTTTTTCCTGCTCCATAGAATGGTTCTATACCTTAAGGTTCCTCAACTTTTGATAAATCCCTACTTTTCCATTTTCTCCCCTTGCATAGGTAAATATAGGATTTTGCCCCATTGATAAACTACATGACATAGCTACTTCTCGGTTTTCTGTTTTGAACAGTTCTGCGTAAAGTTCTCAAAGTTTTCTTCAAGGACTCATGCGTGATTGTACCTTTTTTCCATCAGGGAAAGCTGATCGAAGAAAAAAAAATATTACATTGCACATCCGCCTCTTGGAGGCAAGGTCTATTTCCTGCTTCCCTATAACATTTATCAAAAAGGGAAGCAACCTAGAACTTTCCTGACAGTTAGAACAATTAATCAGTGGAACAACCTGCCTCCAGAAGTTGTGGCTGCTCCAACACTGGAAGTTTGTAAGAATAGACTGGACAACCATTTGCCTGAAATGGTATAGGGTCTCCTGCCTGAGCAGGAGGTTGGACTAGAAGACCTCCAAGGTCCCTTCCAACTCTATTATTATTATTATTATTATTATTATTGTTGTTGTTGTTGTTGTTGTTGTTATACAAACAACATTTTGAGGAATTTTTGGATAGGACAGCTTTCGAAAGGAAATATAAATTCATAAAGCATGAAAACCTAATACGGATGTGTACGAAAGCAATGTGTTTATTAACCTTTCCCCATCTCTGATAACAAATGAAGCTCTAACATACTTTTTCTCTTAAAGCAAAACAAATCAATTGACCTCAGGTTTTCAAATCTTAAAATTCATTCAGAAGTAGTCAAAGCACATTTCTCTTCAATTCCCTGCTAGTCAATAGATTGAATATTGTTATCCCGGCTTAAGCAGAATAAACATGGAACAGTTTAAGTCTTTAGCCAAATTCTGTCAAACATTTAAACATAAGTGAGTAGAAACAAAGACTTCTTAACCTTTAGCAGCCAACAACATATATTAGAATACAGCGTACCACAAATTGTCTTTGGAGCCATAATGTCTGTAGATATTAACTTTGATAATAATACCTATATTGATTTTAGACCGTTCAAGTAATGAAATTCTGTTACACAAATCAATGCTTTGACGGTAGGGCTGAAACAAATATTGTCTGTTTTGTGCTCTGTGGAGACATCATCTTCAAAGGACACAAGAGGAGAACCATTGACCAAGTGTGCTAAAACTCCACAGATATTTCATCATGTTCACTTGTGGCTATGTATCTTGCCACGTATCCAGTGGTAGGATTCAGCCAGTTCACACCAGTTCGGAAAAACCAGTCGCTAATTTTTTGTTGCCCAGGCCCAGAATGGACTTCCAGAAGCGGCATCCACACAGAGAACTGGTTGTTCACATATTTGAATCCCACCACTGCACGTATCTTTTCTTTACAGAATCTGTTGGAACTGATCAATAGAACTCATTTGCTAAGATCCTAAGCAATTTCCATTTCATACCCAGCTTTAGGAAAAGCGCAGTATTGCTGCAGTTTCCACAGATTGTTGTCTCCTGAAAGAGCATTTTTGGTCCTACGGATTAACAAAAGTGGAAATGAAGAGGACTCATGTTACGGGAGGATCCTCCCTTAAGAAATCCATATGATGAAAGTATCAGTTCAGTTGCCAAAGTGCCATTTCAAAAGGTCCATTTCTGGATAAGGAACATGATGGCTAAAGTGGTTGGAACTCTGGGCAGGTTTGCAAGCCTGTGTTCGAGACCCCAAAGCTGCCATGGGGGGTGAGGTTGAGCTCCTGTCCTTCACTCCAGCTCCTGCCGAGGACATGGAAGGACCCCCCCCCCAATCGGACATCCCCAGGGCAACGGTGATGTCACCAGCTAATCCTTTCAGCCCGGAAGCACCTTGGTACTTCTGACACGAGTGCAAATAAATAAATAAAATAAAATAAAACCTGGGTAATAAAATATTTTACAAATTAATAAAACACATCCTTTGTATACAAGCCAAACTAATTAATCGAGTTTAGTTAGCAATGAAGCGAAAGCTGCAATTTTTCCACGCATTTATTTTTAGGTGTGCCAAAGTGGATTAGGACGATGCAAGTCTTGCCACTTTGCCACAAAGCAACAACTTCCTGATTATTCTTGAACCTTACGATATTAATTGCATTATAAATAACGTGCTGGAGATAAAGGAAAAGTTGCTGTATAATCAAATTCGCCAGATACCACTCCTTTGAACAGAACTAACAGCCTGAACTGAGTAGCAAAACTTAATTTCCATGACAAAATCAATAAAATTTGAAAATTGGCTGTTATTTATTTATTTATTTTCAGCAACAGGGTGACAATCATTTATCGGTAGTAAACTACACAGCATCCTAAGTTTATTCATCGAAGATCCCAGATCTCAGTTTCTCTCTCACAATATTGACCCCAAATGTTTGCCTATGAGATCTAAGTAACAAGTGTACAATCATCTTGCTCAAGATTGAACCCCTTCCCCATTTTGGGAGGAGAAGGGGAGGTGGTAAATCTAAATAAAAGAGTAGCTGTGGGATTCAAGAGGAGGGAAAAAGACATACTGAAAATATAATTAAAAATTGTGGAGGCTGCCTATGACAAGAATAACCATAAAAAACAGATACAAACCAGCTGGCTGTTAACAACTTCAGAGTTATAAAAACCTTAAACCTGCTGTAAAACAGTCCATTCCATTTACATAAGGAACAAAAACCACCGGCCTTTCTTTCAAATTCCTCTGCTGAGGACTTATTTTGACATGTTTCAAAGCAGCATAAGAGGCAACTGTGAAAGAAAGACATGCTACATTTTACCTAACAGTTCATTTCTGACCTCTGACTGAGCCGGTGCACTTTAATCCAAATACATGAAAAATATCTTGCAGGCTACCACCACTATTTCGATTTAATTGCATTCCTCCTTGGTGCTCTTACCTTTTGATAACAACAAAAGTATTCTTTATATAGGCATTCCTCGACTTAACGATCGCAATTGAGTCCAAAATTTCTTTTGCTAAGCAGAACAGTTGTTGAGTTAGCTTGGCCCCACCTTATGTCCTCTGTTGTTAAGTAAATCACTGTGGTGAAGTAAGCAACATGGTTGTTAAGGGAATCTGACTCCCCTTTTGTGAAGATCACAAAAGGTGACCACATGACCCAAGGACACTCCAGGCGTCATAAATATGAACCGGTTGCCAAGTATCTGAATTTTTTTTAAAAAATATTTTATTAGTTTTCCAATTTTACATTTGAATATTTAAGGACAAGAAGCAACGGATAGAAACTAATCAAGGAGAGAAGCAACCTAGAACTAAGGAGAAACTTCCTGACAGTTAGAACAATTAACCAGTGGAACAACCTGCCTCCAGAAGCGGTGAATGCTACAACACTGGAAGTTTTTAAGAAGAGACCGGACAGCCATTTGTCTGAAATGGTGTAGGGTTTCCTGCCTGAGCAGGGGGTTGGACTAGATGACCTCCAAGGTCCCTTCCAACTTTATTATTATTATTATTATTATTATTATTATTATTATTATTATTATTATTATTATTATTATTATTATTATTATTATTATTATTATTATTATTATTATTATTATTATTATTATTATAAAAAGCAATGTGGTGACTGGGTTACAATAGCTCAATAACAAAATCTTAGTGCAAATCTCAGCTTACAGCATCAAATATTTCTTCTCTTTTTCCCTTAACATTTACTGTCTCATATTCAGGTTAGCACATTTCTAATTATATCAACTCAATAAGAACATCATTATTACATTTATCAATAGATTTTTAGCTTATACATATCTTAATTACCTTCAATCTTCATAAACAATCCATATCCTGTTATTAATTTTACTCAGTTTTTAATTTCTTATCAATATTCCAATTTAACCTTTAATATTTATAATTTCCAGACTTTGGGTAACCAAAATTTCCCTTATCTCACTTCATAACGAACTGTAATATCCAAAATGCATATTTTATCTATTTGAATATAATCTTGTTCTATTTCCTAAGAGTTATCTATTTCCCATCTTATTTAATCATTTACTTAATAACACAATATCCCCAAGTATCTGAATTTTGATCATGTGACCATGGGGATGCTGCAACCGTCGTCAGTGCGAAAAATGGTCACAAGTTACTTTTTTCAGGGCCGTTGAACAGTCACTAAATGAACAGTTGTCAATAGAGGACTACCTGTACAGACAGAAGTTCTTCCTCCGTACCACTGTGACTGTACCTTGAAGAAAAGAAAGGAAAAAACAATATATATTGTTTTTTTCAAATGGATTGCCATCTTTGCAAGCTTGAGCAAAGCCTCTATGCTAAAATGCATTCTTTGGAGAGCCTAATGATGCAAGGAACATTTTGCAGGACAAACCGAGCTTGCTACGGGGAATGAAAATAAACAAAATGAAACGAAATCCATCTTACACTGAGTGAAGTTTTGATGTATAAATACTGTCAGCTTATATTTGCCCCAAGCACCGAGCGAGTGTTGCCATTTTGATAATTTCCTTGAATCACTCCGCTGCCTCATGCCGGGCATTTGATGCTGATTTACGTTTCGTCAAATCACCTGCTTAATGTTAAGCAGGGTCACACAGCAAGAGACAAGAGCGGGAAGGATTTCTGCCGATTCCCCCGCAAGATAGGGGGTGCAAAATGCCCAGTCAACCCTTTGTGATTTTTATTTAATGTTCTCTACGGAATATTGCATAAAACATTTATGTACCATGGAACCAATTTGACGTCTTGATGAAATACGGTAGGCCAACGTGCATTAAAGTCTCAAAATACAGAACGGATAAAGTCAGAAACTACCTTTCCAAAAGCCTAAGTGTTGACTGCCCGCTTCTGAATCTAATAGAACTGAAAAATATTCATTATTTAGACATCAAAACTCTGCATAAATTTAAAAATAATTTGTTACAGTTTTTTATAATATAATTTGATGTATTTAGAAAAGCAGATTTTATATGAATTATGTAGAAGTTATAGAATATGCTCTCTCTCTCTCTCTCTCTCTCTCCATCTCCATCTTATCTCTCTCTCTCTATCTCTCTCTCTATCTCTATATATCTACATCTCTCTCTCTCTCTCTCCATATATGTTTGTGTGTGTGTGTGTGTGTGTGTGTGTGTATAATATTTCATAACCCATATCTTAGTGACAGACTTTATCTTCCTGGACTCCAAGATCACCACAGATGGGGACTGCAGCCAAGAAATTAAAAGACGCTTGCTCCCGGGGAGGAAAGCTATGGCAAATCTAGACAGCATACTAAAAAGCAGAGACATCACCCTGCCAACAAAAGTACGTATAGTCAAGGCCGTGGTTTTCCCAGTTGCAATGTATGGCTGTGAAAGTTGGACCATAAGAAAGGCTGAGCGCCAAAGAATTGAGGCCTTTGAACTATGGTGCTGGAGAAGACTCCTGCGAGTCCCCTGGACTACAAGGCGATCAAACCGGTCAGTCCTAGAGGAGATCAACCCTGACTGCTCCTTAGAAGGCCAGATCCTGAAGTTGAAACTCAAGTACTTTGGCCACCTAATGAGAAGGAAGGACTCACTGGAGAAGAGCCTGATGCTGGGAAAGATTGAGGGCAATAGAAGAAGGGGACAGAGAATGAGGTGGCTGGATGGAGTCACTGAAGCAGTAGACGTGAGCTTAAATGGGCTCCAGAAGATGGTAGAGGACAGGAAGGCCTGGAGGAACATTGTCCATGGGGTCGCGATGGGTCGGACACGACTTCGCAACTAACAACAACCCATATCTATATAAAATTTACTCACATGTTTATTGGGTGTGTATTTGTCTAAGACAGTTATATAAATATATAAATATAGCATCGGCTATAATGGCTAAACGCAATGCCGATCAACCAATATTTTAGCTTTGAGTGTTTATTAATTATTGAGATTTCTGATTTTCCAGCTGTGAGTAACAACTACATTTCAGTCTCTCCATTTAAAGTCCACTTGATATTGTTCACTTAAATAATTTACAATGCTTGGTTACTCAGAAATAAATCTGCCTATACCCAGTCAACTGACTTCAATGCTGGTATACGTGCAGCCTTTAGAGAATGGGAAAGCCGTAACACGGTATGAGATTTAGGAGTTTTAACAAGAAATGTTACATTTATTATTAAGCTATTGCATTCTGTATTTTTTCAATGCAAGAACTTCAAGGTAGAGAAAATTCAGCAAAATAAATCAAGCTGAGAGCCAACACTTAGCCAAGTCACTTGGAAAGCTTCTAAGTTTTATGTTGTGTGTCGGGGGGTGGACTAGAAGACCTCCAAGGTCCCTTCCAACATTATTATTATTATTATTATTATTATTATTATTATTATTATTATTATTATTATTATTATTATTATTATTATTATTATTATTATTATTATTATTATTATTATTATTATTATTATTATTATTATTATTATTATTTACACCCAACTCTAAACCAACCAAAATTGCTTTTTCCAAGTTGGGTGGGCATATAAATAAAATCAATAAATAGAACTCTCATAAATATATTGATTAATGTAGAATGCATGAAAGACTGACTGGCTTTGCAACAACAGCAATAAACCCAACAATTTTTATTAATTAACTATTAGATGGACAGAATCAGGTGTTACACATACAAGGAAATAAAAAAGATTCATTGACTTCGTTTAGCATTTGCTAACACAAAAACCCCTAGTCTTAGGGACTTTTCAGTCTTTATTTGGTATAATCCAGGCTTATTTACCCTTAGAATAAATGTAAATGGAATTTTAATTTGTCATGCCATAGCATTACAAATCTGTCTGAATGGAGGATTCCAACCCATGTGAAGAGAAATTTTTAATAACAGGATAACAGAGTTGGAAGGGACCTTGGAGGTCTTCTAGAGTAGACCAACCCCCTACCGAAGCAAGATACGTGGCTATCCAGTCTCTTCTACATGTAAAATTTCTCTTCACATGATTAGCCCTGAGGAGATAGGTCAGAGCTAACATGATTGAGGCATGTTTCATTCCATGTGTCATCCGATAATTTTATAATGGATTTCTTGTTTTTTTAAAAAAAAAGTTCTCTTAAGGATAACTGAACCCATGAAAGCCTTGACGATTTAATACAAACTTTGAACTTCAAAACTTTAGATAGATGATAGCTAAATAGCTGACCAGACAGCCAGACAGCCAGACAGGAGTAAGAAAGCAATAACATCTCTGCAATTGGAGAGAAGGGAATTAAAGCCATTTGGGGGTATTCCTGATAACACACGATTTACTGTCTTGCATTTTTGTAGAGATGGCGAAATATTTGGGGGAACCTACATGTCTACACACATACAGGATAAGAGAAGAACTAATGATTTAGGAAGTGCTATTAAAATCTGAGCATCTGCATGGCTCTGTGTGGTGTAGTGACCATAACAGCTGAAATTCACATATAAACAACAACAACAAAATGTCCCTTTTTGCTTTCTAAGTCCCAACATGGATGCTCAGTCTCATGTCTGCACCATTTAGCTGCTCGCTTTTTGCTTTCTCAGTAAAAGCAAACCAGGTAACTCTAGAATAGGGCTTAGCAGCAACAAACCTGACATCCTCACTACCGGTATCAAGAGTAAGCATCAACAGAAATGGAACAAAAACAGAAATTGTGAATAGAGAGGGAGGGTGAGGGAAGGAGGGAAGGAGAGGGAGACAGAGAGAGACAGACAGACTGAGACACACAGAGAAAGAGAGAGAGAGAAAGAAAGAGAGAGAAAGAGAGAGAGAGAGAGAAAGAAAGATAGAGAGAAAAGAAAGAAAGAACGAGAGAGAGAGAGAGAGAGAGAGAGAGAGAGGGAGAGATGTACTTCAAGTAAATCTCATATCACTTGGAATAGTTTTTAACTCCAAAGAGGCAAAATTCACAAGTCTATGCTCAGCGGCAAAGAGGATAGATTTTGATTCCTAAGGATCAGCCAGAAAATAAAAAAGAGAGAAAACAAAAGCAGTAAAATGCATCTTTCACCCTTTGGGAAAAGATGGATTGATCCATGCTAGACACTAGAAACATTTCAAGTGGGTAAATTTATGTTTCCAATCAAAGGTTTGCTTGATTCTCAACCAGCAGACGTTCTCGCTTCCACATTGTCAATACACACACAAAAAAAAGCAAGTGAAATATTTCCAAACCTTACCTGAAAGAGCAACAAACACCAAGTGTGCGTGGATGTCCTTGGAATGAAATTATAAAGCAATTTACAATCACAGACCCAAGGCAGGAAAACACACAATAAAAACAAAAACAAAAAACAGCAACACAAATAAAGACCCTAATGATTATAATGTAAGCTCTGTTAAGGGGAATCACATTAAGTTATCATAGGAACAACAAGCAAAAGTAAGAAACTGCAAAGAAATGTACAAAACGTTAACATTAAGCAATGGAAATAAAACCAGAAGGCACCCTTGGGAAGAGAACACGGACGTGATGTCAATAAGTAAATAAATTCAATTAAATTGTAACTCTGACTAGAGGTGGTGCAGTAGAAATCAGACGAACAAACGAAAAACAACAACAAAAAATAAAACACAATAAAATTGGTTTGGAAGAAAGTATTTCTCCTGATGTATCATGGGTTTTGGACCCATCTGAAAGGTCCTTCCACATACAACACCTTTAGACTTTCAGGAAAAGGATAATTTTTAACCAAGCAGTCCTACTCAAGAGGCAGCTTAGTGCAGCAGCTAAGGGAATGGACTAGAGACCATGAGTTCTAGCCTCACATAGGCTAAAAGCCAGCTGGGCCTGACCTTGGGCCAGTCATTCTTTCTAAGCCCTAAGAAGAAGGCAATGGAGAACCATTTCGCAAACCTTGCCAAGAAAACTGCATGAATCGGTTTAAGCAGATGCAGAGAGACCACAATGACTTGGAGGTACATGTGTGTGTGTGTGCCCACGCGCACAAACACACTGTCATGGTTGACTTCTCATACATCTCTCTGCCTGCAACCAGACAACAGAAACTAGGGAGGGAGAAAGTGGAGAAATTGGAATCTGCAGGGAGCTGGGAGGGAATTGAGGAATTGGAATGCACCATCTGTGGCCTGGGAGAATTTCTACACCTCAAGGTCGAATGCTGGGAAACTTCTGAAAGGCGCAGACCGTTCCCAAAATGGTGGACAATGGACAGTGGGTGGCCCAGGCGGGAAAGGGGGACTTTTACCTAGGCTATTTCTTTGTGCAAAAACCTCAGAACTGGCTTTGCCTCTTCTGTACCTATGTGGAAGTATCCATAAAGCTGTACTCTTGGGAAAAACCATGTCCCAGGAGTTTCTTTTGCTGCATGTGCCAGTGAGACAGTTCACACACACACAGACACACAGACACTCCTTCACAGGAATGGGTAGATATAATATAAATACATATATGAAGTCCCTTATGTAGTCTTCTTCTGAAAAGACAGGTTGATCCTACTGAGATCCGCCTGTTGAATATTCTCCACTAAGAAAGATATAAGTCAAGAAGCCACAAGATTGGGCTCACTAGCTTCTTTTACACATCTTCAGGCATTAGAAACTGAAAATTATCTCACAAAACCAACAGATGGGACAATGGGGACATTGTAAGTTTCACGATGGAGAAGAATAACTTTACTTCTCAGGTGCACTGCCAGTGTTTGTGGGGTCTAGGATAGCTTTTCAAAGCCATCAAGCTACCGAAGTTAATTTTGTGGATTGTTGAAGATGCAATGTTGTTGCATGATACCACAATAACGAGTTCTAATCTGAACACATTTGTCTTCTGGCTGAGATTTCCACTCTTGGTGCTCCGGTCATCTTCTGATCTGCTTCATTGCCTCTAAGAATGAGGGGGGGGGCTTCTGGGGTCAACAGCAGTAGAGACAGCACTTAAGGGCAATTGTGTTAATGAACTGTCTTGTTTCTTTTAAGTATGACTTTATTTATATTTGTTAACCTCAAACAGAAAAACAAAAAAAACAGATTTCATAGCTTAGAACTCAGAAATGTTGACACATTAGGAATTGTAGTAATTTTAAGGTGGCATTTATTATAAGAAATATTTCTAATCTAAATCATCATCTATTAATTTTAGAATGCATTACAGCTATCTTTCTGATTCTGATGGTAAAAAGGAGGCAGGTGTTTGCCACAAAGATGGGTGGTGATATTTTTGGGGGGAAGAGGGGTCTCCATGTAAAGTGTCCAGTCCAGTCTATCTCCAAAAGACTATCAGTTCACATTGTCCCATTTGAAGAAATAATCAATGGACTGACTGGTTTTTATGCCATCACAATATACCAAGTTTAATTTCTGTACATAGAAAATTCCCAGCTTCCATTTTTTGTTGCAACCAACTTTTTAGCTTTTGTTTTCTCAATGTCCTGAGGGAATGTTTCCAACAAAGCTAATTCACAGTTTATTCTGATTTCCTGATCGATGATTTTACTCATTTCTGTAACGGCTGAAATCCAGAGTTCCTAATCTTGAAAATTTTGTTTCTTCTTTCCTTTCTGTACCAAGGTCGGATGACATAATCCTGATGGTTTCCCATTCTTATAAACAGGGAAGAAGAGGACCACCAGCCCAAACTTCACCTGAAAGTAGTATTACTAAAACTGTGAAAACCTCAGTAAATATTTCAGAAGAGAAAGGATGTTCTCTGTTAACTTTCTAGCTGTCTAACAAAAAAGAAGCAAATACCAGGAAAATGAAAAATATTTTAAAAATGTATTTCAAACTATGTCCATAGTCCATTTGATGTAGACGAAATTAAAAGGGAATAAAGCTTGTAATGACCAAAATTAGGATGTAAATAAAATAAGAATAACAGTCAGAAACACAACAACACCTAGTACATTTTCCTTTAACATCCCTAATGCCTTCTAATCTCCAAGATTAGAAGGGTCATACGTTACAAGTGGTTCTTTCAAATTTATGACTTTTAGATAACAAAACCTCTGTTTCAAACTTATGCAAATGCTAACTAGGTGTAAATCTGTACCAGTGAACTTTGTAATGTCACGGATATGGATGTTAAGAATGGATGAATTATCCCTGCAAATGAGACCTGATTGCAGAGGACAAGTTCTAGTGATAAGGAAATATTTCTAATTCGTTAGAATAGCTCGAGATCCAACAAGGCTTGAATGCAATGGTACTGAGGTGCCCAACTTCCTTGTGATCTGAACTAACAATTTCACTATCGTCAGATGTATGGTTTCCTCAGTAATAATGTATGGCTGTGAGGGTTGGACCAGAAGGGAGGCTGAGTGCCTAAGAACTGACGCTTTCAAATTGGGGTGCTGGAGAAGATTCTTCAGAGTGTCTTGGACTGCAAAGAGTTCAAATCAATCGATCCTAAAGGAAATCAATCCTGCCTGGTCTTTCGAAGAGCATTTCCTGAAGCTGAAGCCCAAATATTTGGGCCACCAAATGAGAAGAGAGGACTCATTGGGAAATACCTTGATGTTGGGAAAGATGGAAAGTAAAAGGACAAGAGGACAGCAGAGGATGAGATGGTTTAGATCAAGGGTCTTCAAACCTGGCCCTTTTATGACTTGTGGACTTCAACTCCCAGAATTCCTCAGCCAGGCACGCTGGCTGAAGAATTCTGGGAGTTGAAGTCCACAAGTGAAGACCCCTGGTTTAGATAGTGTCATTGATGCAACGAACATGAATTTGGGCAAACTCCGGGAGATAGTGGAAGATGACTTAAGTGACTGAACAATAACAACAAAAACAATTTCACGGTCCCTTCCTATTAATCATTGTGGCTGAGATGGCATTAGCTTGTGAGTAGCTTGATTGTACACTCTTCTTACTTTTAAAAAGCAGGAATGGGTAGCATTTCGTTTAAGCACCCACTGCTTTGCCTTGTTTCTCTGTGACTTCTAAAATCTGGCTAGCTACTTTGAAGCCTTCCATCACACAGGAAGGCATGACATAAATGTGATCCAATGATCAGCACACGCTGTCAACCGAACCGAAAAGGAAAATCATTTGTAATCCCAAATCATGATTATAATCGTGAAATGACTCAGCCATGCCATCTATTGAGGGCCAAACCCATTCCCTGTATTGGTTTCCTTTTCAGAGGAAAAGGATGACAGATCGGGTTGAGAGAAGCTCTAGAAATAAGGAAATCTTTCTAAATTTTAATCGGAGAACAGTTTGAGACTCGACAAGGCTTCAATGCAATGCTAAGAATCAAGAGGGAGGCGATTGGAAACAGAAGCAGGCTTGGAAGAAGGGAGGACAGGATGGCAAGGAGCAGCTCTGGTGCAGAGAAAGTGGGACATTTCATACCACCAATTAGATTGCTGCCCATTATAGATGGAGAAGTTACCCTGGGCTCTATAATCCCTTCTCCATGGGGAGCTGAGAGCCACAGGTGTTCCTTTAGCTCTTTGCCAGGCCTCAGCCAATTCAGACACATCCTTCTCTCAAGTGATATGGCAACACATCTACTTATCTTCAAAATGGTTGGCTTGCAGAAGATACATGAGGAAGAAACGGCCTCAGAGGAGCCTTAGGAGTTGGTCTCCCTCTTGAAGGCAACCCACACCAGGTATCCTTCAGAGACATGGCAGGATGCCTGTACCATGAATGGATAATATGCAATCACAGCAGCCTTTAATTATTGAATTAATTTGTTTCTGGAGGGCACCACTCACACACAATAAGAATCACTGAACTATTGTCCTGCAACACAGGGCACAGTTCACCACATTAGCTCTCAGCTAGGATTCTGTGCACAAATCACAGTTGCTGGAAATCATGTTATAACCCTCCATTGGTTTCAGTGGAATGGGCAGCTGTGCAGAAAGGACTTTGCACACACCCAAAGAAACCTTTCCTAACTGCCCCAGTTAGAAAGTTCTTCAGCCCTGTCTGGCATTTGCTGGGGAAAAGAAGCCAGAAACCTCTCCTCTCTTTTTATTCTATTATTTCAGTAACAAACTACTGAGTTCTCCAGAATGTGGGCAAAAAAATATTAAGCCCATAATAGGGCTATAGATACTAGAAAGGATTGGCCAGGGGTAGGCAACCTTTGCTCTTTCATGACTCGTGGACTTCAACTCCCAGAATTCCTGAGCCAGCCATGCTGAGGGGAAAAGGAGAGGTTTCCAAGCTGAGCCATGCTGGCTCAGGAATTCTGGGAGTTGAAGTCCACAAGTCATAAAAGAGCCAAGGTTGCCTAGCCATGGTCTAGGGATTTTGTGTGTGGCCTTATTGTCTACAGACAATTTAAAAAAGCAAGCAAAGAGGTTGGACCTTCCATTCAACTTGACATGACCCACAATAAGTACAGATGAATCAATCAACCACTAGAAGGGTTTTATACATGGAGATTCTCCTGTTCTCAATGAACTTTATCCCAAGCGAACTCCAGATTTAAAGACAATTTCTTCCACAAAATTAAACTGAAACTGGGAAATTTCATCTCCAAGTTTATCATTCTGGAAGACTGTAGCCCTCTCCAGAAAAGTATGGTTTACCATCTCCTATCAACAACTCTATTTTGTCTAGATTAAGTTTCCATGAAATCCTGGGCCACTCAGGCTATTGGGAATACAGCAGCATAGAAATACTAATAATAAAATAAACAAACCAATAAATAAATAAACCATCACCCAGCCATTATCCATTGCAGTCCACTACAGATACATAACATTGGTTTGTTTGTGAGTAGGAAGCATGGTTGTAGAATCCTGCTCTCTGAGCTTGGTTATAGACATTTCATAACCTGACTAGGGACCATCATCAGTGGCGGTGTTTTGGACTCCATGCAGGATCAGCATGACACTCATCAGGAACCCTTTAAACCAGGGGTCTGGCTGAGGAATTCTGGGAGTTGAAGTCCACAAGTCATAAAAGGGCCAAGTTTGAAGATCCCTGCTTTAAACTCAGGAGATCTTTTCCTAGGCTGACATCACTCAGGTGCTCCATTTCCATTTCTCTTTTCAAGTTTCAAGATAATGCATAGTTATTTCAAGGTGATTTATTATCTGCCTATAGCTTTTGCAACTGTACTCATGAACTAACAGCTCCCTGCTTTTTTGACTATTTCGGAGAAGCTGAGATTTTTTGCTTTGGTACACCGCCCTTCATCACTCTGTAAAGGAGATGGGTGGTCTTTAAATATGATAAATGAAAATTAATAAAGAAAAGTTCCTCTTTAACTGCCTGGTTGCAACTGCATACCAACAAAACCCAGAAACATTTCTGAAAAGCAGATGAGTGAAAACAGGCTAAAGAAATACTGCCAGTAGTCCTTCCTTGAGATGGGGCTCTCCATGGGAATTTAATGCAAGGCAATAGACTTATGAGTCTCATATACTCTCTGCCTTCAGCTGCCTACATATTGTCTATTTCTGAAGAAAGGCTATTTTTACAAAGAGCCATAAGCCTCTAGTAATCACTCCTTGCCAAAGAATGGCCATAATAAAAACAGCCCTGGAGCTTCATACTTCTGGGGAAACAGAGCTGTGTAATTCTTACGTCCCCATTAAAGGACGGACTCTGGTGTGTCTCTTCCATCAGAACTGTAAAATGTTCCAGGAGAAGCTGTTAATACCTCTTTACAATGCCTTGGTAAGGCCACACTTGGAATACTGTATCCAGTTTTGGTCACCACGATGTAAAAAAGACGTTGAGATTCTAAAAAGAGTGCAGAGAAGAGCAACAAAGATGATTAGGGGACTGGAGGCTAAAACATATAAAGAATGGTTGCTGGAATTGGGTATGTCTAACTCTAGTTTAATGAAGAGAAGGAGTAAGGGTGACATGACAGCAGTGTTCCAATATCTCAGGGGCTGCCACAAAGAAGAGGGAGTCAAGCTATTCTCCAAAGCACCTGAAGGCAGGACAAGAAGCAATGGATGGAAACTAATCAAAGAGAGAAGCAACCTAGAACTAAGGAGAAATTTCCTGACAGGTAGAACAATTAATCAGTGGAACAACTTTCCTTCAGAAGTTGTGGATGCTCCAACACTGGAAGTTTTTAAGAAGAGACTGGACAACCATTTGTCTGAAATGGTATAGAGTTTCCGGCCTGAGCAGGGGGTTGGACTAGAAGACCTCCAAGGTGCCTTCCAACTCTATTATTGCTTTTGCTATTGCTATTGCTATTGTTAACAAAGTGGGAAATTGCTGTTTACACCAAGAATTATACAGACTCTTAAAAGGCTGAGTTAGCCTTAAGATCATTGGGCAGGTGCCTCCTTAATTCACTGGGGTATAAGAAGGAGAAGATTCAACACAATCAGAATTTCAAGGATCTGTTGTTACGGCCAATCTCAATAAATGGAATTTTAACGTTTCTCTGAAGTTGATTTCTTGGTCTGGTTTACGTAGGGTGGAAAACTGCTCATTGGTAGCTAAAGACAAGAAGTCATCTTCAGCTGGCTGTAAAACCAACTTTCCTGGTCAAGTATGAAACCTAACATGTCATACCAACAAGCCAAAAGACATTTTCATTTTGAAGAAGCCACAGCACTGGAATACAAAATGGTGGATGAATTGAAACACTCAACCTGGAGACCTACAGCTTTCAGTAGGTCCCCTTCTGATGCCACAAAGGCAAATGATTTGAAGACTTTCTAGTCCATGTTTAAGAGTTCCTACCTGTCGGTGGGATAATTCCTGGTGAGAGAAGACCAGGAACAGAATGGGGCATGATGTGGGAATTCTCTGGAGAGGTCACACTCTGTGTCCGTTTTGGAGGCCGCCCAGGTCTGGAGCTGCGGAAGAAAAAAAAAAGTTTACAATTAAGCTGTTGTCTTACACATCATTTCAAAGTTGTTTCAATTGGTAACATGGACTGTAAATAAATTTGTTTCAAGGACGGTTGCTTTTGCAGTTAGATGTAATAGACTTCCATCACTAATTAGATTACATGCTGAATTCATTTTCTTCATTGAAGATCAGCCGCGCTTGATGCATAATTCATAGCCAGCACCTCGTTACCTGCTTCTTCATATTAATATCTATACACAGTTTGAATTGCCTCGTTTGCATATGCTAAAGTTCTACATGGAGCCTTCAGCACGAAAATTATGCACTAACTTGTAATAATTATTACAGTCAGCCTGCTATTGATTTATGAGACTTTTAAAAACCAAATATGTGTAGTACTTGTAATGAATGATATTTTAAGGTTCTTCAGGAAATTAAAAGGCAATGCCTGCCCAAGGAAATGTTCTGCTTGTTTGATTTAATACTACAGTTAGCTGGGAGGTGGAATGGGAGAGCGATTCAGACCTATAGCACATTTTTTCGATGATATGTTTTATTACCTTGCACTACTACTCTGATATCTGGATGATAAATGACAATACATATCTAATATGTGAAAAGGTCTTGCAATTTCTTTATTTTTTGTCATGTAAAAGATAAGTCAAGTTATCATTTAACCCTTGTTCTATGTAGTGAAAAATCTTGCTTTAAATATGGTACATTAGTCAGAAGAAAGGTTGATTGTTTATAAACCATTCTTGAGAAACCATTGTGCTGGGACTTTACATCTGTTCTCCAAGGATACTGTACGTCAAAGGGTTTTGAAATGTGTTGTGTCTGCCTTTGGAACAACTGCACAAGCACAACAATGGGAGAAAGAAGTCTTCTGAAGGGTGGTTCTTCCATACTTCTTCCTTCATTCATGGAACCTCAGAGCCATACAGGGTACAAGAGATGACCTCCTGAAACATGTGATCCCCACAAGACCTTGTTGAGCATTGTTCACTGCCAAGGATGATTTCATGCAATAAACTCATGAAAGCATCTAACACAAAAAGTGAATGTGAGAATCACTATCCCCATGTTCATGAATAGTAGGACTAAGTGGAATATTTATGTGTATTTTTCTGGACTTTGTTTAATAGCTGCATCAGAATAGATGGAAGATGGATGGATGGATGGATGGATGGATGGATGGATGGATGGATGGATGGATGGATGGATGGATGGATGGATGGATGGATGGATGGATGGATGGATGGATGGATGGATGGACAGGTGTGTGTGTGTGTGTATGTGTGTGTGAGAGAGAGAGGGGGGAGAGGAAGAGGGAGAGAGAGAGGGAGAGGGAGAGAGGGAGAGAAAGGCAATCATGAAAATAGGACTATTAATTTGGAAAGATCAACAATCTAGTGCCAGTTCTGATTTTTGCAGCCCAGATATGATTAACCCTATATTGAGAGAGGCACAGAACAATTTATAAGTTCTCAGAGAGTATTTTCAGTTTACATTGTATCCATTCTTTTTTGCTGCATCCTATAGATGGAGGTGAATTTCAAACAGTTTAGCTATGTCAGACATTACTATATTAGTATTAGAAGCATTTGAGTTCTTTTACTTGGGAGTCCATTCCAGATGCTAAAATATATGTAGCACAATGCTTGCATTCACTGTTCGCATTAGATCATCTTGAGATCCCCCCCTTTAAAAAAAAAAAAAAAAGCTCTCCCATCTTTAATAAAGGAATAACGATCAAAGAACAGGGTATTTCCTCCCAATTTAATGACTCAAGACCTTGGGGCCATTAACCTTAACTGGTCATTAATTCCAAGTTAATGGTCAGAATTGAGGTCATTATTAATATAAAGCCAGAAGATTTTTGTTTGGATGAAACCGGATTTCTTTTCTTCCTCTTCTCACAAAGCAAAATAATTCCTTTTCTAAAGTTTAAGAGGTTAAAAGCATGTGAGAATGAAGTAATTCTAATATATTTTAACCTATAGTCAATATGTCCTTGAGAACGTTCTGTACCATTCACAATTTATATATAGTGTTTTATGCGCGCACACACCCCCACACACCCCTATATACACATAGACAAATGCACATATACATACAACATCCTCAACTTACAAGCACAACTGAGCCCAAAATTTATATTGTTGTGAGAAACTTGTTAAGTGAGTTTTGTCCCACTTTAAGACTTTTCTTTCCACATTTGTTAAGCAAATCACTGCAGTTGTGAAATTAGTAAGACAGTTGTTCTGGTTTCCCTATTGACTTTGCTTGTCAGTTGGTCGCAAACGGGGATCACATGACTCTGGGGCATTGCGACCGTCATAAATGTGAGTTGGTTGTTAAGCATCTGGATGTAAATCACGTAACCATGGGGATGCTACAACGGTCGTAACTGTGAAAAATGGCCACAAATCACTTTTTTTAAGTGCCGTTGTAACTTCAAACGGTTCCTAAACGAACTGTTGTAAGTCAAGGACTACCTGTATACACAAATACATACATTGGGGGCCCATATATTACTCTGAGTAGTCACATTATTTTTTTTCCTGAGGTCGAAGCTGGAAAGAAGGAGAGCACTTCCAATAAATACAAGGTTTTGAGGAACAGATAGCTAAATTACATCCAAGACCTGGCAGAGATCACCAAGCTAGGATGCAATTGTTAAGTGTTTCATTCATTCACTCATCACACACACCTATAGCAATGGAAAGTAGAGATATTCTAGATAACAGGAAGTGGCTATCTCTGTCATCTTCTCAACGAGAAGATTCATTTTTGTCCTTTTTATCTGAACCCTCCTTATTTTTCCTGCTATCTCCCTAGTCTCCAACCTCCATTTTTCTTTCAATATATTTATAAATGTCTAAGATCTTTACAGTAACCCAAAAGGACAAAAAAGATTCTGATATTGTTCTGAAACTTTATAGGAGTCCTGCCACGTGGTGTTATTATATTCAGGCCAATCTAGTACAGTATTTATTTGCTAAAAAAAAAAAAATCCAGTAGTTTTTGCTAAAAAAAAAAAAAAAAAAGCAAGCTTGTTATGCTCATCTTAGTTCTGTTTGTCTTTCTGTTCCTAACAAAAGAACAAAACATCTGTAGCCCGAATACTTTCTCAGACTACAACTGAGAAGATAACTAGTTATTTATGTCAAGAGAGACACAAGTATCATAGTTTTTTGATAATTCAGTTTATAAATAGGATATCCTATTTTAAACAAAACATGTCATGGATATATCTAAGCCCTTCAAATAGTTTCCATATAATATTGCTAAACAAAAGTCAGTTGTGTTTAATAAGTAACTTAGAATGCTTAACAGCTATTTAGCTTGTATCTTGCTGAGTTTAAAACCTATTTTTGTAGTAGCTGAGCAAATAATAAAAAAAAAGGTTTTAAATTTACCAACTGTTACTATCATGCCCTAAATAAATAAATGCATCTGTGTTATTATTTTATGAAGTTCTCTGGATTTTGCTCCATGGATAGGCTTTCAATGCAGAACACACAATTTAAAGCTGTCAGACTTCTCAAGCTACAGGTCCTTTCACCCTGAAATAAATTTAATTTTGTCTCCTTCTTAGCCACCACTTCATCAAATCCTCTTCTGCATCAGTTTTTATAACTGATAGGAAGAATGTAGGAAGAAACAGATCCTGCTCATAATTAATAGAATAGAATAGAATAGAATAGAATAGAATAGAATAGAATAGAATAGAATAGAATAGAATAGAATAGAATAGAATAGAAATCTGGAAGGGACCTTGGAGGTCTTCTAGTCCAGCCCCCTGCTCAAGCAAGAGAACCTACACCATTTCAGACAAGTGACTGTCCAGTCTCTTCTTAAAAACCTCCAGTGATGGAGCACCCACGATTTCTGAAGGCAAGCTGTTCCACTGGTTAATTGTCCTTTGATCTTGATCATACTTTGACTACTGATGTTTCCAGACCTAGTTTTTGTCACTTTTTAAAAAGTTTACAAAACACATTTTACCTTATATAGAATTTTCTTACTCTCTTCCTATAAATATCTTATTTTTATTATGACCACAAGATCAGCACTTACTAAGAATTGACCTGCTTTAGGTTTTTTTTATTGATTTTTAATTTTTATTTTCCTTGTTATTTTGTTATGGCTTTTAATTATTGTTATTTTGATGGTTATTTTGTTTTAATACTATTATTATATTGCTATCATTATTTTGCTTTATTTTTTATTTTATTTATTTTTACAGTATAAATTAGCCATATTGATTTAAGATCTAAATATCTCAATTGTGTTTCACATACATGCGTGCCCAAGACACTACTTTTTTTCATGATAAGCAATGTGAAAATATTTCATAAATGAATAAAACATACACACACATCATACTGATTTACATCTTCAATTATTTCACGGGATAATAATACTGTGATTGGTTGACAGCCATGGCATGATGCCCAAGCAACTCTATCAAAGAAGTCTTGCATGTTCTCCCTGTTTGTGATTTAAATTAATTTAGTTTACATATTCCAAACCTTTTTCTCAAAGCCTTAAACATCATGTTTAAAAAGCCTGTACCGACTTCCGGTTTGCCATCGTGGCCGCCGCGGACACTGGAAGGCGAGCTCCGTCTTCCGCGTTCAGTTTTGCTCCGCTGGGGGACCCTGGAAAAGGTCGAAAGTCACCCTGTAGGGGTGACGAGCAAGGAGGTGACCCCCCTGCTTGATCGTGGGAGAGCAGCAGCCCTTCCACTCGATCTGGGGCAGCCCTCCAAATCAGCGGAGGAAAGACCGGCCATAGTAATATGGCCCATCACTAGGCTGCAGACAGCCGAAGTCAAACTTACCACCAAGCACTTTGAAAGCAACACGGATGAAACTGGGTGAGATCCGATCTTCTCTTTACCCTAAGTACTTTCTTTTCCTGTAAAAGGTGCCTGAAGTATATTTCCCTCTGTGAGGAGAGAGGGAAGGGAATTTCTATCCCACCCTCTAAGAATAGCGGCGACTGACTACCCAGGGGAATTAAAGCATTAAAAGAACAACTTTAATTTAATTGGATTTATATGTTCCTAAAACTTGGGGACCAAAAATTTTCCTATTTTTATTGGAGACTTTTGCTTTTATTTACAAAAAAGAAATAAAATTGGAAAAAGGATTATAAAAATTTTGGACTTAAAAAACCTTAAACAGCATCGGTGACATCTTGTGGTGAAGTTTGGTATTACAACTTGTTATTTCCTAGCAGAGACTTGGCTCGAAACCCAGACCTTAAATAAGACTCTTCTGACCTTGGCACCACCTGTGAGAAACTCAGCTGTAAGAGAACAGCTGGGCGGCATAACTGGCCTATTTGAACTGTGAATGTAAACCCTTACTGACTTTCAGAGTTATATGTGGGGAATTGCCTTCCTATCTCTTTATTTGAGGAATATTGGTTACTATATAAGATGATGAAATACCTTGGACTATAAAATCTTGCTTGACAAACGACTTCTACTATAAAGACTATTTATAAACATGTGAAAGAGATGGATGAAGACCAGGAAAAGATCCTTTCCATGTTGAAAGCAATACATGAAACCATTCTTTCAGCTTGTGGTAAAATAAGACCTAACATAAAAGATCAAGATGCCAGCTTAGATACACAAACCCAAACTTTGACTACAACCAAAGAACTAACAACACAGAAGATAACAGAAGAAGTGGAACAATCAAAGAGCAAGACAGAGGACTCAATTGACCAACAAATACAGTTAATGGAAAATCCAGAAAAGGGAGTGACAACATTGAAAATGGAAAAGACTTTCTATATAAATCAGAAGAAATTTGAGAAAGAAGAAGAACAGATTGAATGGAAGATAAACATATCAGGGGAATTATGGGGAATTGGAATAATAGGGAGACAACTTTATGAATACAAATGGGCTAGTCCTTCCAAAAAATGGCAATTAAATGGTCTCCTTTATTTCAAATAACATATATAATAATAGAGGGAGATCTATTTGACGATCTAAAAGCACTGATATGGAAGCCTAGTTGGCAAAGGAAGAAAGCCAGAATAAGGCTGAAAAAAATTGGGGGTTTGATTTATTAGAGGGGATTTTATATTATTAATTAGATCTAGTCCAACCCTTTGCTCAAGCAGGGAACCCGATACCATTTCAGACAAATAGTTGTCCAATCTGTTTGTGAAAACCTCCAACGATAGAGTACCCACTACTTCTGGAGGCAAATCAGTGATTAATTGTTCTAACTTCAGGACATTTCTCCTTAGTTCTAGATTGGTTCTCTCCTTGATTGGTTTCCATCCATTGCTTCTTGTCCTGCCTTCTGGTGCTTTGGAGAATAGATTGATCCCCTCTTCTCTGTAGCAGGCCCTTAGATATTGGAAGACTGCTATCAATGTTACCCCTAGTTCTTCTTTTCATCAAACTAATCATTTAGAGGATATATCCTCATGACACAATCTTTGTCTCAGTTTTGGCCTACTGTGGAGGCAGCATAAGCTTACCCTCAGCTGTTCTACTTTTAAAAGTGTTTTCCATCTTCTCCCACCACAGATTGTGATATACAAACCATCTACCAAGACTTTCTCACAGCTTGACAGTGACAATACAGACCATTTTGGCTTGGACTATAAGCACATCTTCTTGTGCAGTGGCTCAACCTCAGCTTTGTAAGGACCCATTTAAGGATTAAACTTCTACACTAGTCTTTTAGAACTCCAGTAGACCCTTTACTAAACATGTGTCCAGGGATCTTTTTAGAAAAAATAGCATTTCTGTTTGTTCCCTGGTCAGTTTAAATTAAGAAAGAGATACATTGCTGGTTGTCTCCCAAATGAGCACATTAAACATATCCTCCTGCTACTAAAAGAATAACCTCTTTCTGCTACTTCTGCCAACAAAGGGTTTTGAATGGCTATGCTTTCCTGAAACACTGAATTTGCCAACTTGAGCTAGGCCTACTAAGGCATGTTGCCAAATACCTATTTAAAATAGTAAAATTTCTTAAGAACAAACAAACAAACAAGAGAGCAAATAGGTTTCTATCCTTCTTTTTAGCAGCTTCGACGTTCGCATAAGTTTGCAGCAGAAATCTTGACAACCATTGGCGGCACTAAAGGATGAGACAGTATCTTCGATGGTTACATTTAGTGGTTATCTGGATTTATGAAATCCAAGTTTGGTAGCCGTAATGAAATTACACCTTCTGGGCAAATTCCTACATTTTCCAAATGTAAGGCTTTAACTAACAGGGTGGTTTGGACATTTCAGTCATATTGTGTGAAAAATTTACAGGCTGAGACATCAACCAAACATTTTGTTATATTCTCAGTGTGCCTCTTGATAAAATGGAAACAGAAGTCCACCTTCTCCAAGATAAGCTGACCAGAATGACTGGATTGTGCCTCTTTAGCACAAGCACAATTTTCTACCTGTTGTTCTATTGATGCAGAGAACGTGAGCTGTTTAGGTTAACAGAAAATGTTCAATGCCTCTTTCACACAAGCTCTTAATCATGACATTGTTCATCATTTGGGAATAGAACGGTTTCAAATTCTTTCCTTTGTTATTCTCTAAATCCAAAAATATGACAGCCTAATTGTTAAATGATGGGATTCTGAAGTCATATCCATCCTAAGTTGTCCTGGGCCTTCTGCTCTGGGAGAAGGATTTCAATAAGATGTGGTCAAAGACAACAAATAAAACAATGTTCTAATTGTGTAACCAACTAGCAAAAGAAGACCAAGGTTTTTGCTGTTGTTGTTGTTATTGCTACTGCTACTGTTGCCGATTTTTTTTTTCCTTATTCCCAACTTGCTACCACAGATTTTTTTAAAGTTGGGAACTCTGCCTGGTTTACAACTGCTGCCTTTTGTACTACAATGTTGAATGATGGTGTGCAGTTTCAGTTTGCAACCAACCCTATTATTAACCCTAGTTATTAACTAACTGAAATCTGAGACCATACATTTAAGATATATAGTTTTAATAAAGATTTGCTTCAGTAAGACTATTGTGGGTTTGCAGCTCTTCCGGAATATGTTAAATTAAAAGAAAAAGAAATGCATTTCACTAAATAGATTTGTTCTCCTTCGGTAAAATAAGCTTCTCTAAAAAAAAAAAAAAAGTTTCCATTACTATGAAAGCTTTTTTCTCGTTCACCTAGTAATAATTTAAATGCTAACAGTTTAGCTGATCAAATTAAACAAATATAAACAGTTTGTGTAATGACATCAGCAGTCAACAGGGAACATCTGTGTTTTTAACAGTGTTCAGAAAAAATATCCTTTTGTTTACACTAGAGATAATTATAAAGTTTATATTTCTCTGTTCAGTTTAGGAGCATGGCTAAAAAGAAAAAGAAAAAAAAAGACCAGATTATCTTGAGGTCCAAAATAGCAACATGCTTCAAGTGAATGGAATATCTCCCACCCCTCTTTTTTTCTTCTTCTTATAACCATGTTTAAATAATAGAAATGAACTTTCCCTGAACTTCTCTCCTTTAATGACTTTGGTCCACACTGACCCTCTGCTGCCCAGGGGAACAGTGATAGTATCAAACTTTCTGCTGCTAAAGCAATCAAATTCGATGCAATTGTGCCTATGCCGTTGTAGCACTAATTTCAGGATCTCATAAAACGGGTGCAAAGGAAAAGCCGATTGGCCATCCACAGCTTCTATTGTTCGAAAGGAGGACATTACCAAGAAGCCTTCTTGGACAATACGAATGTGTTCTGCTAATTGGAACACTGCAACAAAATGTAATTGCAAGTCAGGTTTCCTCCCCACCCCAAAATCTCAAAGACTATTGGATGAATCATGAATAACCCAGTGGCTCCAGTCTGTCTAGCCTCCCTAAGCTTCCAAGACGAGGAACATAATTAAATTATCCAGACTTTCTTCTGAATACTTGAAAGGAACAGGGTAAGGGGTGGTCATGTTTAAAAAGTCAATATTGACTCTTACATTGATCTTCCAATAGAGTAACGGTTGCTTGTTTCACAACAGTCATCTTAAGGACTGCATGAAAATCTATCTATCTATCTATCTATCTATCTATCTATCTATCTATCTATCTATCTATCTATCTATCTATCTATCTATCTATCTATCTATCTATCTATCTATCTATCTATCTATCTATCTATCTATCTATCTACCTACCTACCCACCCACCTCAGAAGGACCCACCCAGCCCCATCCATCCATCCATCCATCCATCCATCCATCCATCCATCCATCCATCCATCCATCCATCTCACACACAGGCTTTGAGAGCCCATGTTATTTTGCATATCACTTCCCTGTTCACCCAGACAACTTTATGTCATTTGTTCTTTGCAGACCTTCAGCACTGTAAGAATGATAGAGTTGGAAGAGCCACTGAGGTCCTCAAGATCAATCTCCTGTCACTGTAGCAGGGCTGCACAGCATTCATATGGGCTCCTCCAGTGATGGTGAAGCCAAAGACTCTCTAGATAGGGACCTTATTTTCTAGTGTTCAACTTGAATAAGGTTAATATAACTTAGGTCATTAACTCTGCACTCTGGAACACCAGAGGAAGCATTTAAGTGTCATTTAACCCTTATGCATTGCTGACTTTTTAAGCCCCGAAATGCAAGTTCCCTCAGTCTCTGTTCATACAACAAGTTTCCAATTCCCTCATCATCTTCATTTTTCTTCTGTTTATCAGCTTATCTGAACTTTCTGAAATGTACGGTGCCCAGAACTGGAGCCCAATATTTGAACTGGATTTTGCACGATGAACAAAAGGACCACGAGTTCAAGTTCTGCCTTAGCCATGAAAGCCAGCTGGGTGACTTTGGGCTAATGCCTCTCTGTTAGCCCAACCCCACCTCATATGGTTGTTGTTGTGGGAAAAGTAGGAGGACGAAGGTGTGTTGGAATATGTTCGCTGCCTTGAGTTATTTGTACAAATAATAAAGGCAAGATATAAATAATAAATAAAATAAATAAAATAAAATAAAATAAATAAAATAAAATAAAATAAAATAAAATAAAATAAAATAATAAAATAAAATAAAATAAAAAATAAAATAAAATAAAATAAAATAAAATAAAATAAAAAATAAAATAAATAAAATAAAATAAAATAAAATAAAATAAAAAATAAAATAAAATAAAATAAAATAAAATAAAATAAAATAAAATAAAATAAAATAAAATAAAATAAAATAAAATAAAATAAAATAAATAAAAGAAAAAAAATAAAATAAAAAAAATAAAATAAAATAAAATAAAATAAAATAAAATAAAATAAAATAAAATAAAATAAAATAAAATAAAATAAAATAAAATAATAATAAAATAAATGACATTTGCCTCTTTTGCAGCAATATCACATTGCTGACTTCTTGACCAATTTATAGCCAATTCAGTTCCAAGATGTTTTCACGAATAACATTGTCCTGCTTGCTTTATATTTCCAGTGTAAAGTGATAAATATTTTCTTTGTTGAACTTCATTCAGTTACTCTAAACCATTACTCTAATCTGTTATTATGGATACTGCTCCTCTTTCCTACAGAATTAACTGTCCCGCCAAATTTCCCTTCATATTATCATCAACCATATCTTGATGATCACCTAGAGTTGTTTGAAACTGTGCACAATTAATGAATAAATGATTTAATAAGACATTGGAGAAGAGAGTGCCCAAGGCAGTTAGCACCCCTTTCAATTACCTCCCTTCAGTTTTACGGAGAACATTTGGTCAGAACTTTTGGAATACAACATTTTGAGCCACCTAAGCATTCATTTAAACGTTATGCCATCCAGCCCACATTTAATCATCGCAGTTATCAGGCAGTAGTTTGACAAATGACTTGCCAAGATAAAAATATATCCAATGCATGTCTCACAAACAGCTATGCAAAATCATCCAATTAAAACCAGCAAACAAAAAAGTGGAAAAGCAAGAGAGAGGAAGCTAGAAAGTGAAAGTAAAATTAATCCCAAATTAGCCTCGACAGGACATACATTTGCGTGACTCGTTACAATACATTTGGTACTACCTCTGGGTAAGTGATTGATACATTAGTTTGGTTTAGAATGACCCAATGTACATTGATGATGGGAGGTTGAGTTGGGTTGGGTTGGGTTGAGTTGGGTTGGTTTGAGTTGGATTGGGTATCCCCACAAGCTAGGAAGGGGAAAAAAGGGACCAGAAGTGATGATGTGGTTTCATAAATACCACTTTGCACCACTACAGCCACCTAGAATCTAGCAGAGGAAATGGATTACAAATTAGCCCCTTGAAATAGATTTGAAAAGAGCAGACTGTAATTTAAACGAGTAAGCCAACAAAAACAGTGCTTGTAAGCTGTGACTCGGTTATTCTTCCCTAAACACAATGTAACCTATCATTGAAGCTTAAATGTCAAGTTAGTCCTAACCATAAGGTAGCTGAAAGTATCATAACAATGGGATATAAAGAAAAACAGAGAGAGCATTCATAATTTTGCTCAGATCTGTATATTGAATCAGTGTTTTCACACTATCTGTTAAACAATCATCTAAATGAAATGGATGAATAGAACAAAAGGACATATTGTGATGGTGAAGAGTATAAGATTCATTCTTGGAATTCACCATCTTCACCTGCCTTACAAACTAGCTGATGGTATGATGAGATGAAGGAAAATCCTGATATTTATTTAGTTATCAAATTTATTTGCTGCCCATCTCATGGTTCAAGGTGACTCTGAGTCACTATCACCTCCTCTGAGCTTCTGGGGGCATTATTTGCAGTTGTGTTTTCTTCATTAATTGCAATTACTGCTTTGAATGGGCCTTCGGCAACATGACTTAAAAGATCTAGCATTCTTTCAACTGATTTTTGGAAAGTAGCTCAAAAAACTCTCATATCCCTCCCACTGCAGAAAATTGAAGAATGTTCCCACTTTTGGTTTTGATCCTGTGACTCTGTCTGAGAGAAGGAAGAGAAAATTGGCAGAAAATGCCTGCTGGAGGTAGTAAATGCTGCATCTGTCCAGATTGCTCTAGTTGGTATCAGGGAGAATTTTCTTTTCATTAAGGGTTGATGATAAATTCATAGTACAGTCTACAAAAGACAAAGAAGCATGACTTATTTCCTTTATTGGGAGAGGTAGGGCTGGATAACCTATACTAGGGGTAGGCAACCTTGGCTCTTTTATGACTCGTGGACTTCAACTCAGTGGACTTCAACTCCTGGACTTCAACTCCTGGACTTCAACTCAGATTTGAAGTCCATGAGTCATAAAAGAGCCAAGGTTGCCTACCCCTGACCTATACCTAAGTCCAGACAATGCCAGGAAGTGAGTTGTAATAACAGAGGGTCACTGAGACATGGTCTAGAGCAGGGGTGTCAAACTGCCGGCCCGCAGGCCAGATGCATCATAGCAAAATTGTGCCCACCCCATTGCCAGCAATGGAAAAAAAATCGTGATACGTCGCCACACGTCACGTGACGTTGTGATTTTGACACCCCTGGTCTAGAGGATGTTGAATGTGACCTTGGAAGAGTCACATCAGCAACCCCTTCAGTACAGGATGTGGCAAGACTGAGGATCAAAAGGTGGCCACTGGCATTTGCCTCCAGAAACTTGAAAAGAGCACATGTTCCTTTGGGTCATGTCTGAACTAAAAATAGTTCAGAGTTCCTTCTGCATTCAGGAGCACCTTTAATAGGCCAATGCTGCTAACAGAAACTGGGAATCCATCACTAAAAGCAGTTCCCTGAGGTTCTCACTTTGCCAATCAACTGGACCATAGATGGCAGGAGAAGAAGGAAGGTGGTGGTGAGGAGGGAACCGGGACAGGGGGAGTTCTAGCCTCTAAGCAAATATTGGAAAAAGCCAAGTGCTAAAGAAATAGACGGAAGACAAAGAACAGCAACCAAAAAAAAAAAAAAAGTACGCTGATTCTGAACAACATCGCCATTGTTGTTTCTTCTTGGGAGTAGATTAACCAATTAAGAGATTTTTTTCTGTGTCACTAAGCGGCTTTTGTTTGTGAACTCTGAGATTTATCTTACTTTGCAGCGAAGGCAGAAACGGCTCTTTATCCTCAAGAGACGCTTTAGGGAGACACACCACGAAGTTGTGTTTCTGGATGTGTGCCATTCCCAATTCCTACACCAGCACACAAATGAACCCTCCACTTTCACCGGTGTCTAGGAGTACGCACTGCATTGTCAAACCGTAACACAAGCCCACTAACATCTGTCGTTGGTTCTCCTTTTAAGAGTTATGCTTTCAGGATTAAAGGATATTTTTAAGAAACTGCACAGAAGCAGACAGAAAGTAAGCCTGAGGGTGGTCCGAGATAGAAGTACGAGGAGGGGAGCACAATGCAATGTCCAAAAAGTGAGATGAATATAATCCAGATGTGGATATACCTCACACATCTCTCTGGAAGGCAGTCTCACAATTCTTGTTGGGAAAGCTACACGGAACAGCTTTTTCTCTTCACACTATCTGGAGAAAAGATAGAGTAACATATTTGCTGTAAAAAAAAAAAAACAACCAAGAAGGAATGAGACATAGATTTCTAAGTATATGTCATGAAGGAAAACAGAAAAATTAATTATGGGATCTGCTTTAACTCTGTTTTCATTTAATTTATCTGAATTTATCTGACTTTACAAAGAAAATTCCCTTTCAGGCACCAATCTAAACCTGGATAGTATCTGCCTCCTTTTAAACTGTTAAAAAAAGTTCTTAAGCCGCTTCTTTTGTAATAAAAACTTAAATGTGTAAGCGAGCTTTATAGCACAATAGACTGAACAGCAAAACCGCACATTAAACAAAAGACACCTTTGAACTACTCTTTACACAGAAGAAAAGCAAGATTTTTCAGGACAAGCATTTGCATTTGATAAGAAAAATAACCAGAAGCCTTGTATTAACCCTGTTTCAGATTTTTTTTTTTTTTAATTTTAGAAATATATTCCTGGTTGATGTAACGCAACTTTAAAAAATTAAGTTGTCATTGCCCTTTTAAATCCCTTCAACTTGAATTCCCTAATTGTTCCCTCACTTTATCGCACTGTACCAGTAAGTAAATAAATTAACAAAACAGCTTTTATCGCAGAGAATAACCTTTTAACTGAAGGATTATCTTTAGTTTATTTTTCATTTCTTTCACTGCAGACAGCAGTTCATGCCTCATTGATCAGTTTGCTGAGGTGGTGACCAGAAAGAAAAACAAGGATTCTTAGCTATTGCCGAGCCATATATATATAAATTATGATGCCCATTTCAAAATTAATTCTATAAGATGCTGCAAATAATAGCGTTTATTTAAATTATGCTGGGATACGCAACCCATTATCTATTTTAAAATATCAAGTGCTTTGTTTGGTTATTGTCTGAAATATTTTATGAATCAAAATAAATGTTATTTTTTGTGGTGTGTGTTATATGCAAATGAGCCTATTCTTTTTTTAAAATCAGACGTAAGTGAAATTGGTACGTTAGAAATTGGGAGGAAAACAAACAAGCAAAGCTCATTGAGATGTACGGAGAATTAACATAAAATGATCCTCGCCTGTAACCAACATCACCTGAAAGACACTTTGCATTTATTTGCTTCACTGACAACGTTATGGAAAGAGTGGTATGGTGGCCTTACACTTCCATGTTCTCATCTGGCAAAGCTGAGATGTCAAGGCAATCAGAGAAGGGAAATATTCAGTGTCCCCAAAGTGCTTTTTCAAAAGGCAATTGGACTTTCTTGGGTTTTTCCTTGAAAACATTTCACTTTTCATCCAAGAAGTTTCTTTGGTTTCTGACTGAGTGATGGGGAATGGAAGGATTTATACTGTATTCTTTGTAGTCATCCGGTCATTAGCACTCTGAAGATCTTGTCACCTCTCTGAGAATTGTTGAGGCCATTTGGGGGTTTTATCTGTACCCCCAGGGTCACCTGAATCAGAATATGGAAACTTTTTGGGACTCCTGTGTTGTAGACAGGAGATAGATGGTGTCAGCCCTCCTCCTCTGATGAGAAATGAAACATTTTTTAAGAAAAAAAACCAAGAAAGTCTTTGGGACAACCATGACCTGGATGATTGAGAATCTCCATAGACAGAAATATTCAGTGCTTCTAAATCATATTTCAGCAATTATTTTTCTACTATAATCTGGAAGGGCAAATCAGTCAGATATGTCTTGATTCATTCTTGTTTCAAGAATGATCCAAAGAGGCTGGAGTTTGGCCCTAGAGTCAGTGACTGTGACACAATCATCCCCGCCCCAACCTATCCACCAAGGCAGTGTTGGTCAATGCAAACTCTAATGACTTCTACAGATATTCCTCATGCAGGAAATCATTTGGACCCATCATGTGCCCGACTATCTTTTTCAGGTGGAATGTAAAGAGTTGCCTTTAACAGTTGCAGACCCAAGTTAGATTTATCTCCAGATTAAAGGATTCCAGAATAAGCTAAGCTTTTCTCAAAGGGATGAAACATGTTTTGTAACATCTTGATGCAAGGAGCACAACAGTACAAATATAAAAAGAGTAGAGATTTCATCACTATGCAGCAGTGGTGGGATTCAAATATGTGAACAACCGGTTCTCTGTGTGGATGCCACTTCCGGACGTCCATTCTGGGCCTGGGCAACAAACAATTAGCTACCGGTTCTGCCGAAGTGGTGCGAACTGGCTGAATCCCACCACTGCTACATGGGTATGGTTGTTAAGGTATTTGCTGAGACATTAATGTCTGCAGAAGATGATTTTTAAAGGAGTCTTTTGCTTGTAAAGTTCATTTGTCAGTAAAGTGGAAAGGCATCTTTTGTGATTCTCATTGTTCCCCAATCCATAAGGCACATCTCTTTCACTTTCTGATTTTTTTCTAAGGATCACTTTGTTTATTTCTGCAGAAATAGTTTACATATAGTTTAATGAAGAGAAGGACGAGAGATGACATGATAGCAATGTTCCAATATATCAGGGGTTGCCACAAAGAAGAGAGAGTCAAGCTATTCTCCAAAGCGCCTGAAGGCAGGACAAGAAGCAATGGATGGAAACTAATCAAGGAGAGAAGCAACCTAGAACTAAGGAGAAACTTCCTGACAGTGAGGACAATTAACCAGTGGAACAACCTGCCTCCAGAAGCGGTGAATGTTCCAACACTGCAAGTTTTTTAAGAAGAGACTGGACAGCCATTTGTCTGAAATGGTATAGGGTTTCCTGCCTGAGCAGGGGGTTGGACTAGATGACCTCCAAGGTCCCTTCCAACTTTATTATTATTATTATTACATGGCCATACATCTCACAGCAGTGACACTGGACAGCACACAAGGATGAAATCTACAATTGGAAGCAAAGTTGATCATGGAGAGGCACATTTAAATTATGGATGAAGAAATCCTGAATCTTCCAAGAGGACAAATGGAAAAGGGGCTTCAGGACAGAGGATGTAGTCATTACTTGGGATAGAAGGAAAATGCTACTTTCCAAGTGGCCCAGAATTATTCTAAACTATAAAGGATGCTTGGTGCTATGATGATTAAATTAAACAGGCAATGGGAAGAAAAATGCATGTCAAAGAATAACAGCTGGAAAAAAAATTGAAAGAGAAAGATTGTAGTTGAGACAATGCAGCCCTTACTTAAGTAGTTAAAACAGGCAGATAAAATAAAGAGTAATATTGCTGGAAAAGTAAAAAGAATTTGGAACTTTGGTGTATATGTATGCTGTCAGCAGGAAGAACACTCTATGCCAGTGGTGGCGAACCTATGGCACGCGTGCCAGAGGCGGCACTCGGAGCCCTCTCTGTGGGCATGCGCACCATGCCCCGGAGATGGCAACCGTCCTCTTCAACCAGCCGCCCGCTAACTCGCTGAGGTCCCACATGGCCGGATGCATCCCAGCACCCATGCGCTCCCTGGCCTCTGTGTGCGGGGGCTGATGGTATCAGGCAGCAGCTGCCCTGGCCCCTGCCTCGCCTTGCCCTGCGACATGACACCCCTGTCCTGCCTTGCTTCACCCCGCAGAACCAGCCTCCTGCCCACCATCCCACCCGCCACAGACCCCTGGATCTCCCCCAACCCTGCCTGGCCCCCACAGGCGTCCCTCCCCAGGAGCAACATTGAGCTGGCCACGCCCACCCTGGCCATGCCCACCAGTCTGCCATGACCACTGTAGCCACACCCACCCGGCGGCCACGGCCACCCGGCACCCGGCAATACATAAGTGGGTTTTGGGTTGCAGTTTGGGCACTCGGTCTCTAAAAGGTTCGCCATCAGTGCTCTATGCACAAAAAAGGAAGGACACTTTGATCCCCACAATGGATATGAACGGCTGCAAAAGTTGATGGAGTTAGCAGAGATGGCAAAAATGAATGTTTTGATTAAAGAAAAAAATACAATTAATTTTGGAAACCGCTTCTGGACTTTGTGCTTGAGGTGGGAAAAAATGAAACTTTGATTTTGGGTTTTGCTGGTTAGATAGTTTTGTTGTTATGGAAATGGCTAGTACAGTGGTGGTGAATCTGTGGCACGGGTGCCAGAGGCGGCACTCAGAGCCCTCTCTGTGGGCACGCGCGCCGTCACCCCAGTCCTAGGCCTTCAGCTGGGTTTTATAACACGTTTTCGCTTTAGGCCTCCACCGCCATGTGCAAAAGAAAAAAAAGGTTCAATCAATCAGTCAATTTCAACTTCTCGCGGGAAAAAAAAAGATCTTGCAAAGTTGGAATTGATTGATTGAACTTTTTAGTCCCACCCAGTCTGCCGTTACCACCGCAGCCACGCCCACCGAATGGGCCCCACCCTCCCAATTGGCCACACCCACCCAATGGGCCACACCCACCCAATGGGCCACACTGACCTGGCACCCGACGATATGTAGGTAGGTTTTGAATTGCAGTTTGGGCACTCGGTCTCTAAAAGGTTCGCCATCACTGGGCTAGTATATATTATAATGTAAAAGTAAAAAGTTGAATATATAAGTTATTACCTTATTCTATTGCACCAAAAAGAATCTGAAGTCAACTCTTGTCGTTTTCTTTTTCCCTTTTACTCCACACTTTTTCCTCTTCACCTTTTCCTCCCCTACTTTCCTATTATTTTCATTTTTCTTTGCATTTCTGTATTTTATATTGTGATAAACTAATACAATTTGCAACAAAAAGGGAGAAAAATAAACAAACAAACAAACATGTTTGGCGGCTGGATGAAAATGACTAAACAAGAAGTGCCCAGCAAACTGAATGTAACTAAAAATAAAAAAGACTGAAATCTTTCCAGATGAAACTAAATTAAGGAAATACCGGAAGGGGAGATGTAAAGATCTGTTTGGAAAAGAGAATAAGATTCTGGAGAGAGGAATGGACCTAAACATCTAAAAGTTCACGTCGCAGAAAAGGTTGATTAAAAACAAGAAGCCCTAAATGCTGTGTGAATATGGAGAGAGGTAAGGCTTCAGATGTAGATGGTATAACCAGAGGAAGGTTAAAATACACTTTGCTTTGAATAGCTGGCTAACTAGCATTCTGCTTAATGAATAGCAATAGTACTAGCAACAGCACTTAGACTTATATACTGCTTTACAGCACTCTCTAAACAGTTTACAGAGTCGGCCTATTGCCCCCAGCAATCTGGGTTCTCATTTTACCTACCTCGGAAGGATGGAAGGCTGAGTCAACCTTATGCCAGTGAGAATCAAACTGCTGGCAGTCGGCAGAGTTTGTCTGCAATACTGCATTCTAACCACTGCAAAAAGAGGAAGGTAGGAGGTAGGAAGGTTTGTTCTTGAGAAGCTTCAAAAACAAAAAGCAATACATGAATCCGTGGATGGATGTATTCATGTGGTAACAGCCATGATTTACAGGAAGCGCAGTCCATGCAGAATTAGAGTCGACAGGATTTGGGTAAACTAGATTAGGCTACACTTCCTTTCCTTTCATTATGACTTTAATTTCTTTTTTTTCTCATTCTCATTCTTTTTATGACTTT
This sequence comes from Azemiops feae, assembly GCA_023970755.1. NCBI lineage: Eukaryota > Metazoa > Chordata > Lepidosauria > Squamata > Viperidae > Azemiops > Azemiops feae. Next base: position 359,604 of record JALGBA010004220.1, read on the forward strand.
ATTAACTGACTCTGCTAAATCAAAGAAAGGAAAATTAACACTCAGTATTAAATGCTCACAATTCACTGATAAGTCTCCTTTAAGAAACAATAACTTTATATCCCAGGGCCTACAACCGGATTAAACTGTATTTTCCATGAGATAGTGAGTCTAGTTTAATAGAATGTGAAGGGTTTTTTTTTTTCCTTACTAAATTGTCGTGATACAAAAATGATGCACTGTTAGCAGTCAAATGCCTACTTTCCCACATCTTTTGTCTACATTTTACTATCCATTTAAAAGATCAAGATCAACATAAAGAGAATAAAATGATACATAATAGCAGACACTTATGTTCTCTGTACTTTACTTATCAGTTTAACTACGATGGTTTTATCAAAAGGTTCATTTTCATACAGAATTTATATCAATCAGTTACTTTTACACCTGTCAGAATGTTCTTACACCTAGATAATTGTGACCTATCATAGACTGGAATGAGATAATATAGAGGGAAAAAACCACTTATGAAAACTATTCTTCTGTACTTTTCCAACTGTCTCTAATTAGAAATTTCTTACTCTATTTAAGATTATGGTTTTTTTAAAAAAAAATTAACATTAAGAGGAAGAGCCAGGTAGATTTGGGGCAAAACTAGTGGTCTCAGATTGTTTTCAAACATCATATCCAAGATTTCCACTGCAGATACTAAATTCTTAGTACTATTGATGTGAATACATTCCACAAGCCTTTAAAGTTCTAAAATAAAATCAAAGAAAACTTATAAACATGTTTGTCTTTGAAATCTCTCATATCTATGTCCTTCTGAGTAACCCAGGATCCTTTGCTACCATAATAGCAATAGCAATAGCACTTAAGACTTATATACCCCTTCACAGTACTTTACAGCACTCTCTGGGTGGTTTACAAGGTCAGCATCTTGTCCCCAATAATTTGGGTCCTCATTTTACTGACCTTGGACGGATGGAACGTTGAGTCAACTTTGAGCCGGTCAGGATTGAACTGCAAGCTGTGGGCACAATTAGCTGGCAATATACTGCATTCTAAACACGGCTCTAACATATACATCTAGATATAGATGATATAGATATAGAGATAGAGATAGAGATAGAGATAGAGATAGATAGAGATAGAGATAGAGATAGAGATAGAGATAGAGATAGAGATAGAGATAGAGATAGAGATAGAGATAGAGATAGAGATAGAGATAGAGATAGAGATAGAGATAGAGATAGAGATAGAGATAGAGATAGAGATATACGTATCTTGTCCTGAAGGCAGGACAAGAAGCGATGGATGGAAACTAATCAAGGAGAGAAGCAACCTGGAACTAAGGAGAAACTTCCTGACAGTTAGAACAATTAACCAGTGGAACAACCTGCCTCCAGAAGCGGTGAATGCTCCAACACTGGAAGTCTTTAAGAAGAGACTGGACAACCATTTGTCTGAGATGGTATAGGGTTTCCTGCCTGAGCAGGGGGTTGGACTAGATGACCTCCAAGGTCCCGTCCAACATTATTATTATTATTATTATTATTATTATTATTATTATTATTATTATTATTATTATTATTATTATTATTATTGTTATTATTGTTATTATTGTTATTATTGTTGTTATTATTATTATTATTATTATTATTATTATTATTATTATTATTATTATTATTATTATTATTATTATTATTATTATTATATACATATACATATACATATACATATACATAATCTTTATGGCGAAGAGAAAGAAGAGAAGGAAGAAATGAAAGACCATCTTGAAAATTTCCGGTTTTGGTAATCAGTGCAGGGACTAGCCAAACCGGAATAATGCAGTAAAACAGATAAATAAACAAACAACTAAAACAAAGCAGATCGTTTATTTTCATGCATAATGTATAACAGCATGACATTTGGAGTTTTGTAGGGAAGAATTTCAGTGAGTATCACAAACTTAGTTGTTGTTCCAGATATTTCTAATATTAATGTTGTGCAATTAGTATAAAAGAAACATGCTCACTAAATCTCGTTGTTCCAAAATGTAACTTTTCTATATTATCAAAAGCACCCAAGCACAAGCTCCATGATGCACTACATGCTAAATCACTGCTTAGCGACAAGATCAATTTTTAATTATATTTATTTTAACACATTCATCATGTTTATATATTCATTCATTCAGCATTATATACCATGTCCAACATTCCTAGAGAAAAATAAAACATATTTGGATACAAATGGGATTCTTTCAAAATACGCTAAGGATAATTAAGAACTCTGAAATATGTTAGCATCTTGCTTTAAATTTGCATTTTGCTATTCTTCCCTAATTGGCATGAATTTGTTGTAGTCTACAGCAGTTAAGAAAAGGGCTGTGTAAGTGCAAAACTGCACATACAAATTGCCCTGTTAACACTGAATCATTTGATACCTCCAACAAAAATAATTAATAAACTATTATATTAATTCAGTATAAACAAGACTGTGTTATAACCCTGAACATATTTTCAAGAACCGAATTCAAAAAAAAAATAAAAAAAAATCACGAACCAAAAATAAATTCCCACTTTAAAAAGAAAGAAAGAAAGAAAGCTTTGCAGCCGATCAACTCTAATGCATTTTTATATACTTCTCTTGGGAGAGTCTTTTTCCAAAATAAATATGCTGTGCTGATGGTCATGAATAATCACAAAATAACTCTAAAACCCAGGAAAAAAAAATGACTGTCCAGATTAACAATGCTTGGTTAATGATGACAGGAGCAGAAATCACCACAAATATGTACAGTTTTGCAACTGTACATATTTGCAACTAACAACACAATAGCTCAGCTAGCTCTTCTGAAAATTCCCAATACAAACAGGTATCATCAGAACCCAGAAATATAATATTATATACATTTCAATCAGCCTCACTGGTAAAGACCAACCAACTCATAAAACAAATGCTCTGAAAGGATTTACATCCAACTATTTCAACAGTGGGGCATATACGTTGCTCAAAAGAACCTCAGACTTTGTTTCAAATCTCTCTCTCCCTGATCATTCTACCAAATTAATACTTTATTTCATTTTCTACATAAATACTATTCAAATAGAAGCAACCCAGAACTAAGGTGAAGTTTCCTGACCGTGAGAACAACGAAGCAGTCGAACGGCTTCCCTTCAGAAGTTGTGGGTGCTCCATCACTGGAGACTTTTAAGAAGAGACTGGAAAGCCACCTGTCTGAAATGGTATAGGGTCTCCTGCTTGAGCAGCAGGTTGGACTAGACTAGATGACCTCCAAGGTACTTTTCCAATTCTGTTACTCAAAGTTTAATTGTTGATTTGTAGCCAGCAAACCCAACTTCATATCAAAAGGCTCTTCTTAAAAAAAAAAAGCTCTCTGCTCTGTGAATTGTGTTGGTTACCAGTTAGCTTCCAGATCCAATTTAGGGTGCTGTTTTTTTAACCTTTGAAGCCCTTCGTGGCATGGGACTGAGCTATTTGAGTCACCACTTCTCATGTTCACCAATGCCCTCGCCATCAGAGAATGTGATGCTATAGAGACCATGTATTAGGGACCTACATTTTGTGCTTACCAGGAGATACGGTTCCTCTGCTGTGATGCCCACCTTATCCTCTCCCTCTTCTTCTGCAAAGTTAGATTTTGCTCTGTCCCTTTTGATAATACAAAAGGCCCTCAAGATCTGGTTATGCTATCAGGTCTGGTGCTTCCAAGCAGCCAAAAACGTGCTTAAATGGCTTCACAGTTCAAGATGCCACTCTTATCCTCTTTTATCCTTCAGTTTGTCTCTTTAATTTGTATTAATGTGGATTTTTATATTTTATATCCATTCTTAAATCTGTTTGCTTGATCTGATTCAGAATTGTTTTTGGTGAGATGGGAAGCTCTATAAATTTGATTGATAAACAAACACTCGTGTTGTTAGTTAGACCAATAATGAAAGATCTGCAACTTTGGAGCATGTTCAAAGCCCAACCACTCTATCAGGCTATGTTGGATTATAATTTGTTCAGAAACACAGCCTCGTTCAGCCTCAGCCTCTGGAAACACAGGATAATACAGTTAAAAATCACGGAAGTTCTGATCCAACCGGAACTTTCAAATCGCAGCGATTTGCGTGATAAAGATAGCCACAAATTTAATTTCTCCCTCTAAAATCCACATAATTTAAGAACTCTGGATGAAAGGGGATGCCAACATTTCTTTTCGAGCTTTAGAAATACATCTTAACTAATCAGATTAACCAATTAATCGGTATCGGTATTGGTCGAGCAGATCAATTACAGAAATTGCATTCCAGAATTGATGGAGAAACACAGGAAAACGGTTTCTATTAAAATGTTTTTGTCCAGGACGGTATTCCTTACCCAAACAGGCAGAGAGTTTCCAACATCTTGTGATTGTATATTTACATTTAAATGGCCAAGCCTGAATCTGAGACGGCTGCATGCAGTTGTGTTATCGAATTTCCCATATGCCTCAGGCAATGAAGATTTGACTCAGTGACCAGAGAGAGAGACTGGTCACCTAAATAATAATTTTTTTAAAAAAAAAGGTTGTGGTATGTTTTTAACATATTTTATTACAGTTTATTATTTCTCAACTATATAAGATTTCTTGGGAGGGAGGGTGTTTCTTAACTTTCTGAAACAAAACCAAAATATTATTACTGGGTTTCCAGCCCTTAAGCCTAACTTTAGATAACAATTTGGAAATGAGGAATAAAATGTGTGCAACTCTTATATGGCAAAATGCCATTTTATACTCAAATCACTGGAATAAGTAGCCCAATCAGGTGGTAAGGAACTCTGTGGCACGGGGAACATGTCTTGAGCATTTTATCAACTTTTCATTTAATTAAAAATAGATCACCAATACGAGATGCCAACAGCAATTCAAGCTAATCAAAACGGGTAGGAAGTTTTAAAAAAAATCTGTAGATATTCTGGTTAAATGCTTATTATTAACCAAAGAAGAGCTTTGCATGTACACACATACACACGCACACAAAAAAAAACCACAAACACACACACACACACACACAAAAATTGCGCAATGTTTTCTTGTCAAAAGAGAAACTCTTCTAAGTTCTTTTGCCGGATTTTCCATTTTCATAATAAGCAACTGCAAAGCAGTGGGAGGTGGGGTAGAAAGTCTTCAAATAATAATACAAAAAAAAAGGCCTAAAAACCCTGACGACTCAGGGTGCCTTTGAGGATATTTAATTAAAATCTAATCCTGCATTCATTAAGGCTCACATAAATTAAGCTGTCATTCATAAGATTTATGGATTCTCATTTGCATATTGCATACAATTCATCAATTACTCAAGTATGAAAGGAGCACATTTCCCTCGGAGCTGCCTGCTACCCTGCCAACATTTGAAATGAGGCGAAAGAGCACGACTGTCAGGCATTTGCACAAACTTTCTTCCAAATGTCTGCTCCTTGATTAATCTCATTTTCTAGCCATTCCTTACAAGATGCAACCACAGACCTTTTGCATTTTTCTATTATTTCTCCTGTCTTCGTCGTAAAATCTCCCTGCCTTTTAATATCGTTCAGTGTCTTGCTGATTATTATTTGTTTGCTAATGATAGGACATGATTGTTTATTTTATAACCAAAAAGGAGAAGTTGGAAGGACTCTGTGCATGTGTGTGTGTTTATGTGTGTGTGTGTGTGTATTATATCTATTTCTTATTCACTTATGCTACACATTACTCACAAACCCATGACTCCTTGCTTAAGGCTAATTTTAATTTACAAGATGAAGGATGGGAGCAAAAGGTGGGAAGATTTGGAATTATAATTTTAGATATAAAGCCGGACATAACAGATTGAAACGTTTTTCAAACAAGAAAGATACTTCCTTCTTTCGTGAAAGACTTGTTTGGATAAGGCTCATAGGTCAACCAGGTGCAGAGTTTAACATAAGAAAGAAAGAAAGAAAGAAAGAAAGAAAGAAAGAAAGAAAGAAAGAAAGAAAGAAAGAAAGAAAGAAAGAAAGAAAGAAAGAAAGAGAGAGAGAGAGAGAGAGAGAGAGAGAGAGAGAGAGAAAGAGAGAAAGAAAGAAAGAAAGAAAGAAAGAAAGAAAGAAAGAAAGAAAGAAAGAAAGAAAGAAAGAAAGAAAGAAAGAAAGAAAGAAAGCTAATAGCTTTATTCTGCTCGAGTTACAGAGCCACTGTTAGATCTCAGATATTTTGGATAATTTAATATAGTAATTTACAGTTATCAGCTGCTCTTCAAATTCTTGGTGAGTTTCAGAAAGTTCTGGTTTGTTGCAAATCATTCATGAAATGGTTGGATAGCAGGGGGGAAAAAATATAATCTGTGATACCATTAAAATATCACCCGGAAAGCAAGAAGGGAAAACCTTTGCAAGGGAAAATTATGCCACTGAAGGACTTTGAGGCTATTACACTCAAAACTATTTGAGCAATGTTACTGTTAATAGGATGAGAATGTGGGATCCTGCAACTATTACAAAATACCCTTCAAGATGCTTATTAACGGTGATATTTTTCTCCAAATAATGCTAGAAACCTTTTCTTTTGACCTTCATGCTATAAAATGAACTATATGATCAAAACGTGTGTTGTGGCATTAGCTTTCTAATAGATTATTATTCCTTTCTGCTCCAGAGACTTGCAAGCTCTGGCATCCAGACACTTTTGGAAAATGTGAGTGGACTATTACACAACAGACAGTGCTTTCTGCCTTCCTCCCCTCTGCAGAAGAGAAGAGCACTTTCAATCTAAATATAATTGCTAACATAATCCCAAATGAGTATATTTAAGTAACCCTGCAACAATAAAGAGATGACTAACTTTAATCAGAAAGTGAAGCCACCACGATGCGGGATTCACAGAGCAGGCTTCCAAATTTAAGCAACAGAAGCAAGCCGTGAGTTACAAGTCCATTTAGTGTCCAGATGTCAACTAACATCAACAGAAGAGACTTCAACAGATTGACTTGCAGTGATGGACATCCATAGCTGTAATCCTACACATTCTTAGGAGCTCAGTGAGATTTATTTCTCCATGGACATGGATAGGATGTTGCTCTCCATCTTTTGTTGCTGGTCTCAGGTTTCCCACCAAGTTGTCTAAATCTCTTGAACTAACAAGTATCAAGAATTCATTTCCCTGCCTATAACAATATCACTTCTTTTATTTCTTCAACCCAAACCACCTGTTCAATCTTCTTATTGCTAAATGACCGCAAAATGCCCGAGTAGGTCAATACACGAGCTTGGAGATTAAGGTAGCTGAGAGTTGCTACTCTTCTTTGTTTAGACCAGGGGTCTTCAAACTTGGCAACTTTAAGACTTGTGGACTTCAACTCCCAGAATTCCTCAGCCAGCCAATTCTGGGAGTTGAAGTCCACAAGTCTTAAAGTTGCCAAGTTTGAAGACCCCTGGTTTAGACACTAATCAGAAAAATCATCGTGGGTGTGTCTTCAAGTCTCCAATTCATGTCAATACCACTCAAAATAGTGTCCAATTGTTCAGTTCTTAAAATAAAAACCTTTTATTTTGTACTCTCTTCTGAGTGAGGACCAACTTTAAATTTTGTACTCTGAAAAGACATTATATAGTGTCTTCTTCTAGGGGCATCAACAGAGGTTCAAAAGTTAAAAAGGGGGCTTCAAGGGTACCATTGTTGTGTTTGTTTTGGGGAGTCATAGACACACGTACATGGAATTAATATGGTGTTGTACGAAGAGAAGACCTGTGGCCCACCCTGAATCCATTCATTACAGGGCTCATTCTTTGTAGTGATGCCTTCTTTGCCATTAATTTAATTTAATTTATTAAGGGATTAAAACTGGCTTGTCTGCAAACTCATAGAAATGATTTTAGCAAATATGCGACAGGAAAAGACCTATTGTGTTCTCACCCAACTTGCTAAATCTTAAGGATGGGAAAGCATTTTGATCAAGCTTTCCCCCCCCCCCCAAATGTTAATTAAATGGCATCTTCTAACTTTCCATCTTATACTTGTTGGCCTCCTGGATTGATCTTTAAAATGTAACTTGCACACATTGGTGGTGTTCAGTTCTTGCAAAGAAGACATCGAGACGAGGCTGGTTCACAACAAAGATCTCTTTATTGAAACACGCTCACAGAACAGAAGCAAGAACACAATGGCCACTGGCCTTTTATATCCCCTTGCAAGGGGATGCACATCCAATCATTGCAGGCCATTCTCCCGCCTTGCGCATGCGCGCACGGCCGGAGACAGCCTGTCTGGGTCCCGGGCAGACACGTGGTCTGTCCGGGTCTCTGCAGCCTTCCTGCAGCCTTCCTGAGCCTCGCTGAATGACTCAGCAAGGCCCAGACATAACAGGTGGTATATCATGGTTGTCAAGTTTTCTGTTTTGTTTGTTTGTTTGTTTGTTTTATTCAACTATAAACAATTTTCAGAAATAGGGAAGAAAACTTCTTCCATAAGTAAAGAGGATGCAAATTCTAAGACCAGAAGAACAAAAATTGTAGAAATCAATGGGGGAACTAAACTGGTTCTGTCTAAAACTTTCTTGCTCTCAATGAAAATGGGAAGGGGTGGGGCAAGGAAAGGGAAAGGGAAAAGGGAAGGGGAAGGGATGGCATGGCATGGGATGGGAGGGAAGGGAAGGGAAGGGGAGAGGAGAGAGAGGAGAGGAGAGGAGAGCAGAGGAGAGCAGAGCAGAGCAGAGGAGAGGAGAGGAGAGGAGAGGAGAGCAGAGGAGGGGAGGGGAGGGGAGGGGAGGAGAGGAGAGGAGAGGAAAGGAAAGGAAAGGAAAGGAAAGGAAAGGAAAGGAAAGGAAAGGAAAGGAAAGGACTTAGACCTTCTTGTAGGTCACTGGTTTCCTGCATCAGGAATACGTTGATTTTAGGCCACAACAGGGACCTGAACTCTTTATCATTGTGGGATAAATAATTCCAAATAACTTATTTTCCATGGCTAATGTTAGTAGAAGACCAAGAATTTTAACCATGCTGTCTAGACAGACATGGAAGCAACATGTTTTCCATCTTCCATCAAGCAAGGTTTTGCTAAGGAGAAGTCTGGTACTTTCATTAGTCCTAAAAAAAAAAAAAAAGGTGACCCATTTGCTTTGGTAAACTGTTAGTGCAGGGAGCACTCCCGGACTTCACAAACCATGCATTCTGGACCCATGTCCACATGTAATCTGTGGTCCACAGAACCTGCCTGGTCAATCTGACAAATCATAGGAAGAAAAGCATTCAACGAATAGAGAGGCACAAGACCAACAAATTCTAATTCAATTAAAAATTAGACCCACCCTTTCCAACATTTTAGACACAAATAGTGTTCTGGAATAACCCAGTAAAAGAAAGGCAAAACTCCACCCTCACCCCAAATCACCCTAAACCCTGCTTGGTTTACTCCAACAACAAGCCAGAGCCTGTTTCTCATCTTCTCCATCTGGCAAATCACACACACACACACACACAAAAAAAAAAAATCCCCAGGCCGGTGAGCAATCTGTGAGTTAGTAGTGAAAATCTGAGGAACCAGATACACTGACAAGATGTGACTATACCCACTGTGGCTATTGTTTTATGGTTGACTAAGTTCATAACTGCTCTCTCTCTCTCTCTCTCTCTCTCTCTCTCTCCTCTCTCTCTCTCTCTCTCTCTCTCTCCCTCTCTCTCTCTCCCTCTCTCTCTCTCTCTCTCCCTCTCTCTCTCCCTCTCTCTTTTCAGAACCCTAAACGGGTTCTCAAAATATCAAATGGGGCCATCCTTCCCTAGCAAGGAGGTCCTGTGACCCAATATCCAAAATGGAAGGCTGTTCCCTGCAATGAATCTCAGACAGATCAAATCAAACCGAATCTTTACTGTGGTCATAGATTAGCAAATACAGACAGAAGCAGGAGGAGACCCCACAGTGAATTTAGTTGTTCAAACTGCAAACAGTAATTTTACATTGATTTTAACACGGTTTCACGCTTTGTTTAATTGCTGTTTTTATCTGCTCCATGGTAACCCAGGTGAGATTTATAGAACCATATAAAAGGACAATACAAAGTTTATTATAAAGGGAAAAGCCATGATATAGACACTAATTTGTCCAACTTCCTTTATTCCTATGTATTTGTTAGGCATTCATAAACATTCTGGTCTAGTACAAGCAGCAGAAGAAAATTTCTTCTAAAATAATTTACTAGAATACAGATTTCCTTTCCTAGATATCTTTAACCAATCTGGCTAAAACATATAGTTGCTGAAATACTGCAATAGAATTAATAACACTGTTAGGTAGAAAATCTCTGGCTTCTCAGGATGAAAACTGTTTATTAATTGTTTATTTCACTTCCACCGATACACAAGGATTAAATTCGTATGCTTTTCCAAAACCACTTTCTGATTTAGGTTTGAGTCAAATTCAGGGAACGTTGGTCAGGTATGATCAAATGAAATCAAATGATTGCACAAGCAGGACCTGGAAAATGACATCAATTATCAATGGCTTCCAAGAATGCTTGAGCTGTTGTCTTTGGAAAGAAAGGCAAATGGGAATCTCAAGTAGTAGAGGTCATTTTTTAAAAGGTATTTCAACCTAGTCAATGGCTGGCAGGTCAAACCTCCCATCCACTCTGCAAAAAAGACTTGATTTTCAATCTTTGGAGACGAAAAGGATTATTCACGTGCATCTGTCTTGGGATCATTTGGCTTTTAAATCATTAAAAACATGACTTTTGTTCTTAATCTCCAAGATATAGAACAAAATGTAAACCAACCCATTAGGAGTATATGATGTGGATAAAAGCAAACATTGTCTCTACTGGTCATTATTCCTCAAACCGGTAACAAATGAAAAGCAGCCTTCAAAACATCTGGATATATGCATTTCCATGTGAATTACTTCCTTCTCCTAAAGCCACACTCCCCGTCTGCATGGTCTTATCTGCAGATGGTTTTAATGGATGGTTGTGCTACAAATACACTCTCTCTCATTGGTTGGGTTGGGAGGCCTCCAATGATAAGGGACAAGTTATTTCTCAGTCTCCTGACACAAGCCATGATGCAAATTACATAAGGAAATGGTCAATATCTGAACAAGGACAGTTCTAAACTCGATATTTAATTGATATCGCTGGTTATTTTTTTCCACATTTTAGCATGTGGCGATATTAGTAAATAGGCATCCATGGTGTCCTTCATTTCTACCCTGATGAAAATGGTCTTTTCCATTTAGCATTAAAACATACAATGTGAAGTATGATGAATATATACAATAAACCGATCACCAAAGCTTTAATTTTATCAGTCAAATATATAGGATGTTACTCAGTTAAATTCGGTCCAAGTAGGGACCGGCTTCCCATATGGAGAAAATGCCTAGAAAACAAAAAACATTCAGCACAGAACTATTTCAGAGGAGCTCACAAGATAACCCTGGAGCTGCAAATATGTTATACAGGCTGCAAATGTGAAAAAAAAAACATATACCATTTTGCATTTTTAACTCCAGATTTAAACACCTGCAGCCAGGAGCTGTTATGCAGCCATGAAGAAATGAAGCTAGAAAGTTCACACAGCATCGACCAAAACTAGATTATTTTCAATGGGAAAAGATAAGAAGACACCCAGATGTTCAATAAGTGAAAGCATAATTAAATGGAATCCTAGTCATACATCCTTAACATATCCATGAGGGTTTTTTTTTTTACTTAAAAAAAAATACTTTTCAGCATTTTATTCCTTTGGTCTACAGTTTTTACACCTAGAGTTTCTCTTAAGATTGCATGTCTGACAGTCTTATATACAGTAAAAGCAGACCATGAATCCATAGCGTGCATAGTCCGTTGTAGATGTGTTACATCATTTTTATATCAATTATGGATTCCCTTCACTTTGCGGTGATTCGGATTCAGATGCAAAAAGGTGTTATGGAGAACATGGCAGAAGATGGAACGCAAGGATAGCAAAACTATTTTGATTTGGAACATACTTGGAATAAACTCATAAGTTCAGTTTTACACAGGAATATACACAGGAATATAGCAATACATTAGGGCAGGGCTTTTCAACCTGTGGTACGCGTACCACTTGTGGTACATTAACAAGTGGCAGGTGGTACGCAGCCCTGCCTAGCCAAGTTTAGTGGGGGAGGGAATGAGCCAGCCCAGGCAAGGACTTACAGTGAGAGAGTCCTCTGGAGCTGCAGTGGCTGGGGAGAGACAAAGGGCCCAGGCTCAGTTCTGGCTCACCCTCCCCCATGAGAAAGGAGGAGGGGGGCGGAGACAGGAAAGGCTATAAAAGGAGGCAGTTTGGCTGCACCGAAGGGAAAGAATTTGAAGGAGGAGGGTGGGGGAGGGGTTGCCCTCCAACAGGAATGAAAAAGACAGCAATGGCTGGAGGTGAGGGGGGAGGGAGGGAGATGGAGAGTGGAAGGATTCTTATGTGCTTTTGTGACTTTGAAGTTCTGGATTTGTGCAATGTGGGCTTTGTGTTCTTAAGGAATGTTTGGCAATTTCTATTTGGCTGATGGCCGATGTCTCCTGTTAGCTTCTATTGCTCTGCTATTGTTAGCTGTAAGTTTTGCTGCAAGGGATTTTGAAGTATTTTTCTCCTGAATGGATTTTGCCTGTAGATTCCTTTACTTATGAATGGAGCCATTTGGGGAGGCTGCCTTAGCCGGCAGCCAATACTTACTACATTTTTTTTTCTTCCTTAAGTGCTGGCTGCCGGCTCCTTACTTTCCTTTCTAGCCAGTAGCTAATTCTTAAAGGGGAATGTGCCTTTTTAAGCTAGTTCACTCAGCAGTTTGTCTTTTCTGTTTCTGGAGGCTTTTCCTTGTTTGATGAATATATGGAAGAGAGAAAATATGGGGGGGGGGTCAAATTCTTCCTTCAGAAGGAGGTGGGCATGAGAAAGAGGGAGGCAGGGAAGGAGGGAGGGAGGGAAGTCCTGCCTTAGCACTTGGCCACCAGCAGCCCTGCCATTGACTACTTGTCAAAAGGTTGCAAAAGGGGATCACATGACCCTGGGACACTGTGACCATCATAAATATGAATCAGTTGCCAAGCATCCAAATATAAATCACATGACCCTGGGCATGCTGCAATGTCATCAGTGTGAAAAATGGTCATAAGTCATTTCAGTGCAATTGCAACTTTGAACAGGGTTGGGGTTTTTTTGGTCATCGAGTTTTTGACACCTTGCTAGGTGGTACTCGAATATTGCCATATCCTAAAAGTGGTACAATCGGTGAAAAGGTTGAAAAGCCCTGCATTAGGGGACTTCAAAAAACATGGATCCAAGAACAAAAAGGTAGCAAAGGCAAAGATGTTCTCCTTAAACTCTCCTTCCCTCACCTCTCTCTGTATAGTTTTGAAAGCCAATATCTATCCTGGTAGGAGCTAGCAGGCAACCAAGTCAAATCCATTGGAGAAGATCATAGTTTCAAGTACAGCCTATCTCTATAAATAGACACTAGTCCCAAAGGTTATTTTTCAAAGGGCAAATGGATTTTCTTGGGGTTTTTTTCCCCTGAAAATGTTTTACTTTTTTTACTTGAAAACATTTTGCTGCTCCTCCAAGTTCTGAAGAAGAGGTTCTGAAGAAGAATTGGATGAGAAGCAAAATGTTTCCAAGGGGAAAAAAAAACAAGTGCAGTTGCCTTTTGGAAAAACACCTTTGGGAAAACCATGACCTGGATAGTTGAGAATCTCCATAGACACCGAGATTCTAGTTTCCCTTAGCATGGATGAAGAAGGTTGTCCGTCAATCATGACGTTGGTCCTTGAACCAGAGTCCCCTGCTTCCTTGCTTAGGTACTTGTTGGTATCTGTTTGTCACTTGGTATCTGTTCTTGGCTTCAGCTGGACTGTTGCTATCTGGCATCAAACATCTGCCAACAGATTCAGTTGTGACTTCCAAGCATTTGACCATCCCCAACTTCACACAGCAGTCATAAGCAAAATATTTATAATAATCATGGTGCACAGAGATAGCTAGTGAGCTGCATTCAGCTTGGAAAAATAGAGATTGTAAAGCCAGGGTTGAAAGGAATCTTACAAGCATCTACAGAGATACGTTGAAATCCCTATCGGGACCATCCCCAAGGCAGTCTACAACAACAAAATGGCAGGCAGATTGAAGCACCACTCCTTTTTAATGTATTTTCAACAGATCACATGACTAACACTGAAAGGATTCATCAACTCATTTTGATGTTGTTGACACACACACACACACACCCTAGCAGATGCTTCCAAAGCCTGCTGAAAATCAATGAAACCTGGATATGAGCAGGCAAAAGATCCCTTTTTTTTTTCAAATGCAAGCATGGGTGACAATGAAAATGAACCAATAATTAATTGGTCTTAATATGAATCCATTCCTAGGTTAGCCCAGTGACAATGACTCAGTACACCAGTATTCTAATAAGAAATACAATTATCTCAGCATAGATAGGAACGTAGGCCGCTGAACATTTCCAATGTCAACTGCCAATCCTTGGTCTTGCCAAAATAAGCAACACGGACATTGAATATGTTATAGGAGTTCTTGAATGAAAAGTCAACTCGTACATGAAAGCATTCCCTCCATATTTTACATTTCAAATAAATCAGAGCTCTGTTCCAATTACAGCAAATGTTAAGTTCTCTTTGACCAAAAAAAAGCAGCTCTGTTTCAGGATACATAAACTGCTGATTTATTATAAAAGCAAGCAGACCCCATTCAATGAATCTGAACTGAAAAATAAACTCCAGTGCATTTCAGCAAAACAATGCAATTTACAAGAATTTATACACGGTACCTGGAAGTAGTAAATGTTCTTAATTTATACTTGACATAACATTAAAAAAAAATAGTTTGGGGGAACTAACGTGGTAGGTTGCCTAATTTTAGAAATCACTATTGTTTCATCCAAAAGTAGGGATGCATTTTTATTTTATTTAAACAGGGTGGCTGAATGTTGTTATTTAGTGTTATATTTAGTGGTCAAAATCACTAAAATCTTTATGATCAAAGAACTAGGAGAACAAAGAGAAAGTATTGGCAATTTATACTTTTATCTTACATTTTTCCAGTCTCTATCTGTCCATGATTATCCATGCTGCAACTGTAATATTCAAACATTAACACAAACATGTTAATGTCAGATGTTGAGACTTTTCTTCTACAAATTGGATATATCACTGAATTGCTTTCCAGTGACCATCTCCCATTTGTTGCAGAACTGGCTTAAAGTATTCTCACAGGGAGATGGTCTAGAGCAGGGGTCTTCAAACCTTTTTTATGACTTGTGGACTTCAACTCCCAGAATTCCTCAACCAGCTTGGCTGGCTGGAGATTTCTGGGAGTTGAACTTCACAGGTCTTAAAGCTGCCAACGCTAGACACACCTGGTCTAGAGAGCTTGAGAGAGCTTTAAAGCAATATTTCAATTCTTCTAAAGCTGTACAATTTGAAAAGCCATTTGAAATGGGAAGAGTGAGGTGGTACCTACTGCAAAACTGTCATACTGGACACAAATTAACAGTGGCTAAGTATCAGATCTGCACTGCAGCACCCAATCTGAACCTGAGCATTAATTTGATCATGAATACCAAAATACAAAGGCTAAATAAAGTCCATGGGGTCTACCAGCAAAAACACTGAACATTCCTCATGGAATGATGATGTGTTCAACCAAAAGAATAAGGTCTGTCCTGAAAAAAAGCAAAAGCAAAGAGAAGTTTCACATGGAAAGTTGGCATAAAGTGACTCTGGCAATAAAAGATAGGTGTTTTTTTCCCCTGAACTCTGGAGTCTAATGGCACAGCCCAGCCCTAAAGAGATTTCTAGGGAGAATTTGAGTTTCTATTAATGCAACCGAAATCTCAGCAATGTTGTCTCAGGAGCAGAAGATTTCCCTGATTGGCAGAGATATCACCTTGCCGACAAAGGTCCATCTACTCAAAGCTATGGCTTTCTCAGTAGTAATGTATGATTGTGAGCGTTGGACTATAAGTAAAGTTGAGCACTGAAGAACCTGATGCTTTCGAATTGTGATGCTGGAGAAGACTCTTGAGAGTTTCTTGGACTGCAAGGAGATCTAATCAATCATCCCTAAAAGAAATCAACTCTTACTGTTCTTTGGAAGGACAGATACTGAAGCTGAAGCTCAAATACTTCGACCACCAAATAAGAAGAGACGACTTATTGGAAAAGACCCCGATGTTGGGAAAGATGGAAGGCCAAAGGAGAAAGACACAGCAGAGGATGTAATGGTTAGTTGTGTCACCGACGCAATGAACAGACTCCAGGAGACAGTGGAGGACAGCAGGATCTGGCGTGCTAGGGTCCATGGGGTCATAAAGAATCGGACATGATTTAGTGACTAAACAACAATGATTTTCGGAAATATTTAACCTCATACTAAGGAGTAGGACCACAGCCAGGGAGGAACAGATCCCAGCTGAAGTTATACAATCAAACTCTGTGAGCAGCTTTCTGTTCTGGCAAACTTATTTATTTATACCAGCTACGCTTTTTTACAACACCAAGCCACATCCACTCAGCTTTCAAGTAGGGCATCAAAGCTCACTTGGCCATTTATCAGGACCCAAGGATCATTAAGGAGCTTTATGTCAAACACCTAAAGCAGAGGTTCCCCAACCTTTGGGGCACCAGGGACCGATTGCGTGGAGAGAGGTTTTTCCACGGACCGGAGGGTGCGTGGTTTTGTGTGCTGCCTGCATCCCATGGATGGGGCTTTGCTTGTTTGTGTGGATCAGTTGCTGGCATGCTGCGGCCCGGTACCGGTCCATGGACCGAGGGTTGGGGACCCCTGACCTAAAGGACACCTCCATGGATAGGATGTGCCAGGAGATTAGGGTTGTGATGAACAAGCCAGGCTTGTTCAGATGGACCATACTCAACCCATGCCTCATGTGACAATGTCTAGCAGAGGAATATTTTAACCCTCTCCAAGCTGATGATCTTTGACTTGAGCCAGCATTTGACTCTCTAGCGAAGACAGACCCTGGACTAAATCAATATCTACTACAGTACACTACAGCTATAAGATATTAAAGTAGTCATTGAAAAAACAAAACCTCCACGGAGGTTCCAACATGAGATACGCACTGATCTCCTTTATCAGTTGAGCATTTTTTTTTCTCCGCTGCTTGTTGAGTAGGAGAACCAAAATTTCAATGAAGTCTCTGGAATGTGCCTAACTTAGCAAAGGGCCATGAAAAAGAGAAAGCAGATATTTACAGAATAAACAGGAGCTTCTGTGGCAGGAAGAGACGCGAAGAAGGTTGCGTATCGGTTCCTTTTGCCTGTTCAAAGTCAAAACTAATGGTGCCTACTCCCCAAAGAGTCCCTGCGAGAACCATTTCCATATTCAGACCTTGTTTCTCCTGCCTCGGTCATTTGCTGAAGTTCACCTTAATGTCGCCTGATCAATCTTGCCAGCTGTGCTTAAGTGCTGTTTACTATAATAACATCACGCTGCACTCTAACTTGGCCATACCAGCTACGCCAACACCTTAATGCAGGAGAAAGCTGGGGTTTCTGCTGTTATTTTTGTTTAAATATATATATGTGTGTGTGTGTGTATATATATATGTGTGTGTGTGTGTGTGTGTGTGTATATATGTAGGTCTTTGGTAATTCGGGTTTTCTCCCGCGTAAAATTGGAAGTGTCTTGGCGACGTTTCGACGAAGTCTCATTCGTCATCTTCAGGCTGGTGTCTCTTCGGCCTCGTGCTTCTAGGAGCAATGTGTGATCACAGCTGTTTCTTCCTTTTAACTGCCAGTGGGGGTAATATATATATGAGTCTGTCAAACTTGCCACGCCTCTCCTGGGCCGGACCTCCCAGTCTTGACTCAGTCTGGCCCATGACAGACGTGTTAGTTTGACTCCCAGCAAATTATCTTTACCAGAGCAGGTAGGATTAATCCTTTTCTTACCCATTCGTGGATTTTTTCCATTTCCAGACAGCGCTGGGACCAGCGCTGCGCCCGATCATTTTAGGGAGAGACAGACAGGATTGTCTTGCAGGGAGGCTTTGGCCTCCATCTCCCAGTGCGATCACACGAAGCCCCTTTAGGGACAGATAGACAGGATTGTCCACCAGGGAGGCCCTAGCCTCCGTCTCTCAGTGAGACAGGCCGAAGCCTTCAAGCAGAGACAGAGGATTGCTTCTCAGGGAGGCATATTTGTGGATATATTCGTGGATTCTCCATCTATCATGCTGGAGAAGGGGCGTTGTCTTACCTGAACGCCTTTTCTCAGCATGATGATGGAGAATCCACACCCACCCCTCAGTGTCCGTCGGGTCCTGTGTTAGGGGTCTGGGAGCCAACACGTCGAACTGTCGTCAATAGCTTCGCCTTCATCAAGACTGGGAGGTCCGGCCCAGGAGAGGCATGGCAAGTTTGACAGACTCAGTCTAATTGGGCAGGAAGACAGAGCTACACACACATATATACATATCCATATACACATACACACACACACACACAGATATATCCAGCACACAGATTTACTTGCAAATGTTTAAGGAGACTAATAAGGTTTATTTCCGTCCTTTCAAGTGAATAGCAACAGCACAATCAAAGCTTTGCCGAAAGCATTTCACTTCTGCCCTTTCTCATAAATGAAGGTCTTGTTGACTTAAATACTCTACACAGGACACGGAACTGATTTCATTTCTGCAGCCAGTTGTAGCTTCTCTGGATAAGGGGGGGAATCTTAGTGAGGGGAGGTGGATTAGATAAAGGAAGATGATCCCAAGATACTCAATTTATATTTTCTTTTTACTACAGTAGAGGCTTCCTATTCAGAACAGAATAACAGAATAACAGGGTTGGAAGGGACCTTGGAGGTCTTCTAGTCCAGCCCCCTGCACAAGCAGGAGACCCTATACCATCTCAGACAAATGGTTGTCTAATCTCTACTTAAAAACGTCCAATGTTGGACTACCCACAATTTCCAGAAGCAAGTTGTTCCATTGATTAATTATATTTTCCTTCTAAAATACTGCTGAAGGGATCTTGGAGGTCTTCTAGTCTAACCCCCTGCACCAGCAGGAGGCCCTATACCATCTCAGACAAATAGTTGTCTAATTTCTACTTGAAATCTTCCAATGTTGGAGTACCCACAATTTCCGGAGGCAAGTCGTTCCACTGATTAATTGTATTTTCCTTCTAAAATACTGCTGAAGAAAATTGTAATATTAAAGCTAACCTTCCCCGATTCCAAATTTAACAATAAAAATGCATCTCTGGGAAATACCCAAAGACAGAATGCCGCAAAGACATAATTCAGGCTTAAGAAGCATGTTGATTGTAACCCAAAAACTGCATCATCAGCCTCAATTAACATAAAGCCACGTTACATGTAATCAAAGGAATAATAAAGCTATGCATTTAGCATACCTACATTACTGAATTAAAAGAGAAAAGAGAAGAATCAAAAATCTCCATTATAGCCAGCAGACTTATCAGACACTGATTTTTTTTTTCCTGTCTTAGAAGTCATTGATTCTTATATATTGCAGAAGGTATGGAAAAGCAGAATTCTACACTCTAGCAATGACGTCTTCTGAGCAACTGTTAACCAAACATGGAGCAGAACAGCCCTTTCTAGTTTGGTTTGATGAATTGTTAAGACACTGAGATAAGAAACTCTTGGTTGGATAAACACTGTAAGCAATTATCTACCACGCACGCACGTTTTCAGCTCAGAATCAGGATGATGAAATTGTTCCTAAACCTTAAGCTTCTTTTCTAAGATCTTTTCTAAGGAGAGAACCAACGTAGAACTAAGGAGAAATTTCCTGACAGTGAGTACGGCTTGTCTCCAGAAGCTGTGGGTGCTCCATCACTGGAGGTTTTTAAGAAGAGATTGGACAGCCATTTGTCTGAAATAGTATAAAGTCTCCTGCTTGAGCAGGGGGTTGGATTAGAAGACCTCCAATGTCCCTTCCAACTCTGTTATTCTATTAAATTCTACTTGGAAGAAGGATGAAACACTTCTCATGGCTTCAACCCTAGATTTCACAAAGAGGAATCTCTGAACTGTCTCTGAGAACATGCATTAACACAAAGCTCTTTTTTTAATAAAGTCCAGGAGCAGCATTTTAGATGACGGAGGTAAAAATGGAATGTGTGAGAGGGTCTATTGGCCACGCTTGTCTGGAATGCAAAGTGGCTTTTCCTGAGATGGTGCTGAAGTTATGAAAAGAGCACCTGAATATTCCTGAGAAATGAGGCAGATGGGTAACGCATCTGGGGATGTGCTCCATTCTCAACTATAAATCTTACTTCTCCAAACATTCTTCAGGAATAGGCCTGCTCCAGAGAAGGCTTGAAGCCAGAACTTAGCAAGAAAGAAACTATCTGCATACAGATTCCTATGGGGTCCTTGGACTCTCTGAGCTTGGTTGTTTTCTTGCAGATGTGTTATTACCAAACTAAGTAATATCATCAGTGTTAGCAAAACATGTAAAACGTCTGTGGGAAAACAGCCAAGTCTGGCATTGATGATGTTACCTAGTTGGAGAATGAAACATCGGCAAGCTCATGGAGCATCAAGGATTCCCACAAGTATAACCCTACAAATAGTCACTTCTATTGATACAGATTTCTCCACTGAAGAACACATAGCTTTTACCTAGGGCTCTAGATAGACAGAGCATCTGACAGTAACTACAAGACCTTTAAGAGCAGCTTCTCAGGACAGCTTATGTCCCATTGACGTTGGTTATTTTTGAAAGTGCAACCAGATTCCATGTCTTCTTTCTTACCATAGTCTAACCATTCTTCCTCTGTCTTCTTTTATTCAAATGTAAGCCCCAGGATTTAAAATCTAGACTTGTTCTTCCACTGTCTTAAGTCAAGAGATACTTGGCTGTTCTTTTCATGGTCTCAGGAGACACCTAAGCAATGTTAACATAATGATTTTTCTGTCGGGATTTGCACAAACCTCAATTGTAGATTTCATGGATAAATTGGTTGAGTCAGCAAAAAGTTCTCAGACATCATTCAGCAAGATTTTGGTCTGAATGCTGGAATGGTAAGAGTCCTTGGTGTGGTTATTATATGTTTGGGTTGCTTTGAGTCCTCACCTGCTGTTTATGTTTTAAAGTTGTGCTTATTTTAAATGTTGCAAGTCCCCCTGAATTGCTATTGTGAGATGGCAAGCTACACAAAATGAACGAACAAATAGATAAATGAATGAATGAATAAAGTCTCAGTAAGGAAGATAAGAACGAAGCCATTTACACAGAGAAAGCTGAAATCCACAGAAGTCAAAACTTTAGTTACTACAAGTAGTCTTCAACGTACGGCCACAACAACTCAGCCCAAAATTTCCGTGGCTGTGTGAGACAGCCGTTAAGTGAATTTTGGCCCATTTTATGGCTTTTCTTGCCACATTTGTAAAGTGAATCACTGCAGTTGTTAAATTAGTAAGTGAATCTGGCTTCCCTCATTGAATTGGCTTGTCCAAAGGACACAAAAGGGGATCCCATGAGCCCCCCCCCCCCCCCAGGACACTGCCACCATCATAAATATGAACCGGTTGCTAGAAATAATCTATATTATATGGATACCCGAATTGTATATTATATGTTTATGTAATGCTAAATTGGAATATGTTAATGGCAGTTAGTTAAGCTCGAAAACGGGTGGAAATATTATTGATAGTTTTTTTTTCCTTTTGATTGATAAAATAGAGAGGGAAATTTTAAAGAAGTAACTTAAATTGTTCATGTATGATTATATTTTCTACTTTGTTCCATAGAGTGCCCTATCTCCACGATGAGTCTTAAGCACTTGGTTGTAAAACAAAAAAAACTCAATAAAACTTGTTATATAAATATGAACCAGTTGCCAAGCATCCGAATTTTTATCACATGATCATGGAGATGCTAAGATAGTCACAAGTGTGAAAAATGGTCAAAAGTCACTTTTTTCAGTGTTCTTGTAACTTGGAAACGTCACTAAATGAACTGCCGTTGAGGACTATCCTTCCTCCATTTATTGTAGATATCATCATCATCATTTTATTTTATTTTTTTCATCTTCTAGAAAAGCACCTGATTTACACGTGTTTCTCTCTTGCCTGGACTGGCTTGTGTTTGCCTCACCGGCTTAAAACAATAATTATTGTATTATTGTCTCCAAGAAGATCTGCCTTCTACACTCCTGATACCTCCAATCCTCAGCTATATCCCAAAGGTGCTTTTTTTCACGATGCAAGTGGGCTTTCTTGTTTTTCTTTGAAGATGTTTCGCTTCTCATCCAAGAAGCTTCTTTGGTTCAGAGCTGAAGAAGCTTCTCGTGTGAGAAGCGAAACGTCTTCAAAGGAAAAGAAGAAAGTCCAGTTGCATCGTGAAAAAAGCACCTTTGGGATAACTAGGACCTGGATGGCTGAGAATCTCCACAGACCCCTCAGCCATGTCATTTAACAGACTGAGGCTTTCTGCAGGGCCTTTGATGGACTGTCATATTGTATGTAATTAAGAAATTGATTTGGTGTAGATCTATAAAGTTGATTAATTTAGCCATTGCATGAGATTATTTATGGAACGTTATTGATTTTGATTTTGTGAATGTAGATTGGCATGGGGTTTTTGTTCCGTTTCCTTGCTGCTTTTTCTTTTTAGCTTTTACAGCTTATGATGGATCTTTTTAGAGTTTTTAGGTTACAGCATGAGCATTTTATTGGTCATCCTTCGCCGCGGGTGTTTTTTGTAGCATGCCATAGTACAGACATGTCAAACACAAGGCCCAGGGGCCGGATGCGGTCCGTGAAGTGGTTTCATGTGGCCCGCGAAGCCATCCTGGAAACAGTGAGGGAATGGCCCCAGCTGCCTTGGCCCTGGCCCAGGCCACCCGGGAGCCAATGTACAATTTTGTGGTGGCCATCTATGCTGAAAGGCATTCAGTCTTAGCTCCACAAGGCCGTCTCGAAACAGCAAGGGACCGGACCCTGCCGCATTGGCCCCGCCCCCTGGGCTCGCACTGGGGAGGTGTCACCCTTTGTGAGGAATGAAGAAATGCACTATTGCCTGGAAGTGGCCAGCAAATGGCCCTCGCCTACTTCACATATCCGGCTTGATGGGCTCCGGGGGAGGGGTTTCAGCAGGCTCTTCCAGTGGACCATGCCTTGGCGCTTGCCCTGGTCCCACCCCCTTCTGCCAGAGACCCCCAGATCTGTCCCACTCCTGCCCAGGCCCCCACAGGCACCCTTGATGCAAACGATGTAGAGCTGGCCATGCCCACTTCAGCCACGCCCACCCAATAGGCCGCACCCACCCTGGCCACACCTACCTGCCCCCCCCCGAGGACAACCGCAATGCTGATGCGGCCCTCAATGAAATTGAGTTTGACACCCCTACCATAGTACCTTAGCTAAATTGGAGTTGGGTGGCATGCAAACATCATAAATAAATCTTTACAATGAATATGCAAACTAAGGATATCACATGGTGGATTTCCCACTTATGTCACTAGAGGAGAGTAAACAGATTGTTTCATAATGTATGTATGTGAAATTGGCCAAGGATAACAATTACTAAACAGTTCACTGATGAAGAAAGATGAAGTGAAGAAAGAATTAGTTACAAGACTGCGTGCTTTAAAATATAAATAAGCTTACTTTTTAGTTGCTAATGAAAATTCAGCTGGGTGATCAAATTAGTCATACAATTTCTTTCCAAAGATATCTGTGGAGATTCTCAGTCATCCAGGTCCCAAAGGTGTTTTTTCAAGAGGAAACTAGACTTTCTTTGTTTTTCCCTTGAAGACATTTCTCTTCTCATCCAGAACTGAAGAAGCTTCTTGGATAAGAAGTGAAACATCTTCAAGGAAAACATAAAGAAAATCCCAAAGATCTGTGGTAAAAGGTTCTGTGTGGATTTCAGCTGTGTTAATTAGGATAGCATTACATTATTTGCAAGAGATTTCAACACTGTATCTGCAGCATTTCAAACGGAAAAGTTTGTTTGTTTTGTTTCTGCTACTTGAAATTGTGTTTGCTATCTTGCATTCAATTTGTAAGCCCTTGCTTCCCCCAACTGTTGAATTAAATTTGCACTACAAGCTTTCCTCATTTTGGTTTAGCCGGGCACAAACCTTTGCCGTGGCACCAAATTTTGCCATTGCTCAGTGACTCCATCTGTTCCTTAAGCCCAGTCCCTTAGCACTTCATATACAAGGCTGAATATGGTCCACAGCAGAGAAGATTTGCTCCATTGCTTTTCATTTTAGGAATGAATGCATGGCAGCCTCCGAGAAATACAGAGAAAGAAAGAGAATGCACTTATAGTAGTAACAGTAGCTGTGATTCTAATCAGCCAAATTGGTCTTAAGGCGGAATAAAATTTGTTCCCATTTGTAAAGTCTGCTGTTGCAGGTGAGTCACACGGACCAAGATAGGCAGACAGGAAGATAGTTCTACCAGTGTAAACTCAAACTGGGTTGGATACAAATTTAATTGCGCTTCAAGAAAACTGGAGGAGGGGGGGGGGAAACGGCTTATAAATTTGGCTGTGGCTAATGTAAATTCTCTCAGTGAGAATAGTTCTGATCCAAGATGACTAAATTTAGCATTGGCTGCTAACTTTATTTAGATTACTTAAACACCAACTCTCTTTGGGAGATTTGAGTTCACACCAGGAAAATGTTGACTGCTGGCAGACACTTCAATGTGGAATTGTATTACTGTATGGCATATGGATTAAGTTTTGTTCTCAATTAAATGCACTATTGGGTGCAAACTTTTGGTCATGTGACCTCTAGCAACATCTTAAAAAATAAATACTTTTTTTTCCCAAAGTCAGCTGAGGATGGGCCCAAAGCCTGCCAATCTTTCATGCTCCATGCATACCCCAGCCAAAGAATTGTGCGACAACCTCAAAAATCATTGTTAGAAACCCCAAATCTCACAAGGATTCAAGAGACCGCCAAATTCCTATCGTCTCTTGTGTGATAAGTACAACATTTGCACATTTTCCTGCAAGATTTTGACGCCAAAGCCTCTTCTTGGTAAGAGTTGAGACTTTTGAAATTTGTACTACTTTAATTTGAGCATGAGCCTGAAATCTTTAGGATGCGAAGAGTTGTTGTAACACTTATTCTAAGGTTGTCTTATCTTCTTCTTCTTGTGCCATATCCGTTATCGGACATTGGCGATCACGTTGGCGATCCTGTTTTTATCAGCAGCCGCACGAAAAAGTGCTGCTGAGTTTTGTCCAAACCAGTCCTTTAGATTTTGAAGCCATGATGTTCTTCTTCTGCCTGGACCTCATTTGCCTTCAATCTTTCCCTGGAGGATTAAATGGAGTATGCCGTATTTTTCTGGGTGTCGCATCACATGTCCGAAATATTCTAACTTTCATTTTTTAATTGTTTTGATGATTTCCCTTGGCTTTCCCAGGCGGCTTAAAACCTCCTCATTTCTGATCTTGTCCACCCAGCTTATACGTAACAGCCGCCTGTAAATCCACATTTCAAATGCTTCTAGTCTCTTCAGGTGGCCTTCTGTCAGAGACCAACTCTCTACTCCATAGAGCAGGATAGGAAAAATATAGCATCTGACAAGCCTGATTTTCAGTCTTAGGCTTATGTCGTGACTGCAGAAGACCTTTTTCATTTTGAAGAATGCTGTTTGAGCTTTTATCTGGGCTGCTGAAATCCATTGAAAAGAACAAGACCCATTTCTGAATAAATGCACACTGAAGTAAAACAAGAAGCAAGATTAAGCAGATGTTATGCTTCCGTCCCCCATGCTTTGGTTTCTATTCCTTAAAGAGACTTGAGAGCATGCCGAAGTGCAAATGTCTCACCTGTCTGCAGTGCTTGAAAGCAGCCTCCTCTTTCTCCAGGTACTGGAGAAAGGATCATTAACAAATATTTTCCAAGAACTGCATGTTTCTACTTCCTTCTCCAGGTTCTTCTGCCTCTAAGCACTGACTTGACTGCCAATTGAGAAGCTACCACAGTCTTTATGATGGCTTAACATCTCCAGAAGTTCTCCCCACTTTGAGAATCAAGCTAGTCCATAGGTTGGGTGGCGATGCTTGTTTGCACAGCTAGTGTTCTCATAAACTTAACATGAAAGTTAATTTAATGTTTCTATCCCTATAATTGAGACATTATATTTGTCTCGGAGCAAAAAAGTGGGCGTTTGATGCCTTAGATTCTTGTTTGCAGTGGCATCTGCAATCTTCCTTTTATGACGCAAAATGTGATGCCCTTTGAATTCATTGCCAGATTTCCGGGCCTGGTGCAAAACCAAAATAATAATTCATTCGAATGATTTAATCTGCCGAGGACAGATTGACAGTATCTCTCTTCATGTTTGAAAGCTATTTTAACATTAAGTGATCCTTTGGTGTAAGAAGAAGCTAAAAGCTTTCTCCATGTAAAAAGTTCATCGTTTACCTACCCCATCCCAGCCATGAGATAAAAGCAAGAGGGCAGGAAGCCACAGCTTCCAGATTTATGACTCCCCGAGGAGAGAGACCCCCCCCCATGCATCATCATCAGTAAAGGCAGCAGGTGTGAGCCTTGACAACAGAACAATGCTACACAAAAGATGCAAGGCAGCAGCCAGTTAAGCCCAAGCTTATTAAAGGCCACAAAGTGTTTCACTGATCGCCCGGATTCCAAGAAGCACACAATCCAGAGTGTAATATATAACATTTTAGCAAACTTCCTTATGAATAGATTGCAAAACAAAATGACACAACTCCCTCAACTGCACTTTTCAATAACTCCGAGGCACAAGGGATGTGACAACATGATGGATTCCACAACAGACAGCTCCAATATGGTACCATTTTACCCGATCAATATCTCAGTACAATATAAGAAAAAAGGAGCTGATATTAGTCTACGCAGTGTTTTACAGATGAGGTACATTTCTTCTTACTGAGCTCATGCTGAACCAAAGCTATAATTCATAGGTGCCTCTAAAAGACTTACACACCATTGCATGCGAGGCGAAGAGAAGCCTAATCTTCACTCCAATCTCTGCTTGTACATGTCATAATTTAAAGGCCCACCCCCACCAGTCCCTCTCCATGTAAGCTTTTGTGTACATACCTTTTTTATATATTTCTATTATTCTGCCAGAGAATGTCGTGAATGTAATGATTCTGGTGCAACCCCACATTTGAAACTGTGCTGGTTTAAGGAAGAGCCAAAGATGGATTTCCATTTACTCATTTGTACTCACTGTATACTCTGGTTTCCTTCACTGGGGCCAACTTAAGCAATTAAACCAAGGATAAATATTGAAGCAGAATTAATATCATAGGGCACAGCACAAATTGGCATACAAAGGAACAAATTGGGTTGGATACAAATTTAATTGCGCTTCAAGAAAACTAGGGGGGGAGGGAAAGGCTTATAAATTTGGCTGTGGCTAATGTAAATTCTCTCAGTGAGAATAGTCCTGATCCAAGACGACTAAATTTAGCCTTGGCTGCTGACTTTATTTAGATTACTTAAACACCAACTCTCTTTGGGAGATGTGAGATCAGACCAGGAAAATGTTGACTGCTGGTGCATTAATGGCAGACACTTCAACGTGGAAGTGTATTTCTCTATGACACATGGATTACGTTTTGTTCTCTATTAAATGCACTGTTGGTTTTACACCATCCTATACTTTGGATAGTAAAGTGAGAGAAGGTGGTTCTAACCTGGAATTGAAGGTCTACCATGTGAACATCTGGAAGGAAACCACTCCCCCAAGAATTGCCAACTTGCTGGATCCAAGGTGAGCCTGGAAAAGCAAGGATGTCATCCTGGCAACCAAAGGTAGGTTTGTTTGCTCTCTTGTGTTCCCTGTAGCTACAGTACCTACGGTTATGAAATGTGGACCTTAAAAAACAAGACAGGAAGACAACTGGCTTGCTTGAGCTGGGGTGCTGGAGAAGGTTCCTGCGTATTTCTTGGACAGCAAATGTGACTAACAAGCAAGTTCTGGAGCACGTAACACCAGATATGTCACTGGAAGGCAAAATCACAAAACTGCATCTCACTTAGTTTGGCCATGTCATGTGAGAGCAGTCGCTGGAGAAAGCAATTATGCTTGGAAGAGTTAGCGGTAAAAGGAAACCAGGTCATCAAAGAACATGGCGGCCGGACACCATAAAAGCTGACACCCAGCCATAGCATAGAAAAACTCAAAAAAGTAGTGCAAGATCAGAAGATGTGGAGAGTCCTGGCCCATAGAATCTCCATCATCATCATAAATCTAAGGACACGCCTTATTCTTTGAGAAGACAGCATTTCCTCTCCGTTTTAGCCATCATTCGAATAAGGCTTTTCTCCAATTGGTATTACTCACATATACAGTAGTGGCCAAAATTGTGGAAACCTTTTGGGGAAAGTGTACAGTAGAACTGCCATCTTTGGTTAAGTTTCCACCAATTTTTCTTCTAATTTCTTTATAACTGTAGCCTTGTTCACTTAATAATTCTATTTTACATCGCTTTCTGGGCAACCAGTCAACTCTTTGCACCATTACTTTAATTTTATTACGTTTTACAAGCTCACTAAATGAAAGAACCAAAAAAAAAACCCACCCAACTTGATAGCGATCACATAACACACTGACAAATGTCCTCCTCTCAGCTTCAATACATGACATCAATCACTGGATCCTACTGTGATCTGATTGGCTCATGGCCAAAACAAGATGACACCTGATTGGCTCTCTAAACACTCATGCTCATTGGCTACAATCATGTGAAGGAAAGCTACCTGATATCAACCTAAGCAAGTTGTGCTTCCTTTTGCTGGTTATTTGGCTATAACTTTTCATAGAATACAGTACAGATAATTGAACAAACTTTGCTGCATTACATTCTTGATTAAATCATTTTTCCACTGATATATAATTTTATGGTACTACTCCCCCCCCCCAAAAAAAGTGGTGTTATTAGCCATCAAACCTCAAAAATACACTTTTCCCAAAAGGTTTCCACAATTTTGGCCACTACTATACTAGGCAGCTGACTGAGAATTGTGGAAACTGTAGTTGTGGAGGTGACCAAGTTGGAAAAAAAGTTCTTCTGATACTTTTGCAAGGCATAAGCATAATGAATGTAGACAAATCATTACTCAGAGCAGTGATGCGTAAATCCTGAATTGGTTTTCCAATCACGCTGAGGGGTCATGATTTAAGGAGCAGAGATACAGCCCTTCTGAACATCTGAACACAGCGGAGAATTGACAGCCACTTGGTGGGTTGATGTGGAAAACACTGTATAACTTCTCTGATTGTGTCTGAATAAGTTGGAATTACAAGCAAGGTTCCCCGTTACTAATTAATCTCTCAGCAAGACTCAGATACAACACATTCTTCCAAACCTGCATGGTTTAGATCTTTGAGACCAAAAAAGATACAAACTGAGAATTAGGGCATACTCTGAAGAAGAATTTCCTATGTTAGAAAAACAAAGAAGGAAGAAAGGCATAGATGGATTTATTCAGGGCATTACAGAAAGTAACATGTAGTCTGAATTTCCAAGATAAAGAACATAGTTTTTCCCATCTCTTCAAACATTCCCTGTTTTACCTTCTGGTTTGGGAAGACGAGTATTTATTTTATGTATTATTTATGAAGTTTCTACAGCACCCATTTCAGCTAAGTGACTCTGGACAGTTTACAACAATAAGTAGCATGCTATATAAGGGCTACAATATATCAGTCGTATAAATCTGTACACAATGTACACAAATGCTGGTGTGCAAGAGCAACACTTTTGTAACAAAGAAGTATTTTTAGGTTTTTTTCTTTATAATTAGAAATAAAGTTTTTTTTTAAAATGTTTCCTTAATTTAATATTCTTCCTGTGCAAAGACAGTTTGAGAGAACACAAGAAGTATTTTATTCTGGAAATACTTGTGTAAAGAAATGTATTTGATGGTGTGATTTAGTGAGATGGCAATTCTGAAAACAAAAGGTTAGGATTTTAAAGTTTTGTTTTTGCTAGATCATCATTTCCATATTTTTTTGAAATTATTGTTTGAGAAGACTGATCAGATCCCACATTCGTCCAGAGATGCAATATACACACACCTTCAAATATTTTTTAGACTTCTTCCTTGCAAGATGAAATGAGGGGAAAAAAAGTTTCCCCTTTCTTAAAAAAGATAATCCTTATTTATTAAGGCCTAAATTACTTCCTTTTCTTTCTTTATGTTAAACAAGCTCCCATCTCAAGATATTTTAATTAAAAAAAAAAAAACCATTTAATAGGAAACCAGTTTTTTGCTACTAAAATTTATAGTCTACTTTTCTATCCACGATATTCAAAGTGGCTTACACTCTGATTAACTAAGAAATTATTCATCATTTTCCCCATAAATTATTTGCTTGATGGCATTTCCCCCTGAGCAAAAGGGCAGAAACAGGGCATAAAATGTAAATAAGCAAACAGGCCAATAAAAGCTCATTTTTTAAATCCAAGCTAAGTCCTGATTCCTGGTTTTAAGATAAAAAAGGAAGAGGCCGATGTAAATAAATAAATAAATAAATAAATAAATAAATAAATTACTCTGTTTCGAAAGTTGAATTTATCATGAGGTGCTGTTAAAACTCAAAGCAGTTTAGGCCTCCCTGCTTGAAATGTCTTTGTCTTTTTTCTGGTTTTTTTTTTGCTTCAGTTTTCACCTTGCTCTGCCCTTGTCATCAAGTGCAAAGGAGGCAGTTAGGGAGTGTTTACTCATTTCCCAAGTCCATTATCTTACACATTAACCACTGGCCTGGAACCTCTGGACAATGCTGAATCTGTTGCCTTTTCCTTCTACCAGTGTTACTCTTGGGTTGGAGAATTAAACAGCCCCAAAACTGAAGGTATTAGGAGTGGCTAGCTTTGGCTCTGTGCTCTGTTCTCTGTTCTTCTATCTACATCACCTGAAATCAACAGAAGCATTTTCATTTTCAGGAACAGAAGAAGAAACAAAACATATGTTTGAAAGTTTATTGATGGTGAAGACTCATCTTGAATATTTTAAGCTGGTGGAGGTGGATTGACGGGGTAAGAAGACTTCAGCTCCACACTGTCATGTCTTAGTTTGGGGTTTTTTTGCATCATTTAAAAAGGCTAATTTGTATAGTTTTAAAAGTTTAATTGCTTCGCTATTTCTCTTTTTTATGATCTGTAAGCCACCCAGAGTCGCCTTATCAGGAAGGTGGGCAAGCATATAAATTTAATAAAATAATAATAATATTTCAGTTCTCCAAATGCACATAAAACATGAGCCAGCCAGAGGTCCACAGCGCATGTCCTTTTTGTCCTGTTTGTTTGGCAACAACAAATGTCTATAGAATACCCGGAAGAAAAATAACACCAGCTTTCTTTTCTTAACAGAAGTGACTGTGCAAAATAACGAATCCAGGATAGGAAACAGTGGTTTCTGCTCAAATCTACCAGACTTTTCCTGTAATCCTGAAAGGTGAAGTTGACTTGCGATTGTGACCAAAGACTAAACGAAAGAGATCACAAAGCTACAGGCTCTTGAAAGATACTTGTTACAGGGTTTGTTTGTGAAACATGTGTTTTTATTACCTCATCGGTGTGTTGTAATGAGTCAGGGACAACTGCAACATTGCCCTTAATGATTGCATTTCTTGTTTCAACCAGCTTCCTTGTCCTGTTGGCAATTAACAGTTCCCAGATCTCCCAAGGCTACTTGCTTAGTGAGGTGGGGGGATTGGGGGGGGTGAAGGGATCCGAAATCCACATAAATGAGCAATGTCAATAGTTTAAAAAGAGTTTACTTAGAGAACAAAAGGCCCCTTATGAGCCACTAGTGAGAAGAAATGGGGGAAAAAAATGAATCCTTACAACACAGCCCCGTCTAATAGAGACTTGTTATCAAGCAGTTGCTGCGAGTCCCTGCAATCTGCATTAAAATACATTTCCCTCCATTCACTCATTTGCATTAATTTCTCCCATTGTATCTCCAAATGGTTGAATGTCTACCCAACACAATGCATCAGCCTATCACGAGAAGCCACGGCGGCACCAGGTGCCAATTTACTCCTCTTGGTTCTTTTCATTCTGTTTGCTGATTCTGACAACTGAAGTTTTCTCTTCTGGGCTGGGGGAGGGAGGAAGGGGGCGAAGGGACCCTTCAATTGGATTTGCTTGTGGTTGACAAAATTGTTGTTCTGGAAAAAAAAAAGGGGGGAGGGGGGGTCTTTGACCGAGTGTCTATCATCCTACCATGGGAAAAGGGGAAGCAAATGATTCTCAGTAGCTTCTGATTTCCAGTATTTGTTCAGCATTAGGCCTTAACTTATCTCCGGGAGAAAAAGCAACATATAGAAAAAAAGAAAAAAGAAAAAGAAAAAAAGAGATTGTCGCTCGGAACACACTCCCTCATTCATTCTAGCTGAGCTCTGTATTCAAACAACGGAAAAGGGGGAGAGAAGACAAACCCATTACACTGAAGGCTCCAGATCAACCTCAGTCAATTATCTCAACTAATCCTTATAGCTCTATAAAGTAAATATTTCATTACAATTTCAAATAAACAGTCACCCAATCTAATGAAGCCAGATCTGAAAAGTGGCCACGTTCTGGGGGGGGGGGAATGTTATCACCACCATTTGGGAATCTTTTCTCTCATCGCTAAAAAGCAATGGAGGTAGTTCTCGACTTATGAGCACGATATGAGCCCCCAATTTCCGATGCTAAGCAAGACAGTTGTTAAGTGAGTTTTCCCCCCCCATTTTACAACCTTTCCCGCCAGGGTTGTTAAGCGAATCTGGCTTCCCCGTTGATTTTTTCTTATCAGAAGTTCACAAAAGTTGATCACAGGACCCCCGGGACACGACAACCGTCATCAATATCAGTATTATTAATATCAATACCAATTGCTAAGCGTGGACCATGGAGATGCTGCAACAGTCTTAAACTGAAGTGCGAAAAATGCTCATAAGTGCCACTGTAACTTCAAACAGTCAACTGCTATATGTCAAGAACTAACTGTATTCCAAGACAGAGGAAATGGGAAGATCTTTCTCTCCTGTCTCAGAACCACAGAGTGGGAGAGGGATAAGGAGACAATTAAGGTCAGGGAGAACTTAGCTCTGAAACTACTTGTAAAAACTAGTCCGCCCTACTCTCCTTGGGGGAAAATAGGCTGCACCAAATATGGCCGCCTCTTAGTTCAAGAGGAACAAGAGAGGGGAAGAGAAAGAAGCAGGACACAACAGAGATGTTAATAATCCTAACATTAACCAATTTCTTTCCTTGCTCCCCAGGGAAAACTTGACACTTTATATGTATATATTGTTCCATTGCATGATAAGAGTTGAGAAACTTTTATTAAATTATACAGTTTCCTCAGAATTCCTCAGGATTGAAAAGAAGGACTAGGGGAGACAGGATAGCAGTGTTCTGATATTTGAGGGGCTGCCACAGAAAAAAGGAGGTCAAGCTATTCTCCAAAGCACCAGAAGGCAAGACAAGAAACAATGGATGGAAACTAATCAAGGAGAGAAGCAACCTAGAACTAAGGAGAAAATTCCTGAGAACAATTAACCAGTGAACAGCTTCCTTCAGAAGTTGTGGGTGCTCCATCACTGGAGGCTTTTAAGAAGAGACTGAACAGCCACCTGATATAGAGTCTCCTGCTTGAGCAGGGGTTTGGACTAGAAGACCTTCAAGGTCCCTTTCAATTCTGTTATTCCGCTATGTCAAAGTAACTAAATTTGCAATCATAAACCGTGAAGGAGAAACCAGTCAAGAAATATTCTTTCCAGAGATAAATGTTTGCAGGTGTTTTAAAAGGACATTTAAAAAGTTCCTTGTTTCCTCCATTTTTTCTTCAGTTTTATGTCAGATCAGAAATGGATTACAATAGCAAGAATCAGAGCTATTATCAGCAACCAACTTTGGTTGATCTCTAAAAGCTAAGCAGGGTTGGGCTAGGTTAAGTCATGGAGGGGTGATCCCTGGGAAAGTGTCTTATTCCATATTTTATGATGGGGAAAAGCAGAACAGGCCACTGATAAACACTCTTACTTGTACAATGTCTCAGAATAAAAAGAGTCGCCCGTATACATTTCTAAGAGAATATTGTTGAACCGAAACATTTTGTGATGGAAGGGAAAGATTTATTTCAGCCTGTATAAAGAGTGGAATATGACACACTGTTTATTCAGTTTGTTGTTAAAATACTGAGGTGATTTTTTTTTTTTTTTGGCCTGTTCGTTTTGCTTTAATGGAGGAGGAGGAAGTGTTAAAGCACAACTTAACATTCTTGCAGTTATGACGGAGTGTTGTGAAAGCATGTAAGATTAATTTTGATCGTTTTTCAGGGTTTAAAAGCTTGCATGCAGAAATAAATGGCACTCTACATCTTGGAAGCAACATTAGCTTTTTTGAAAAGCCATTCCCCCCCCCCCCATAAAATAAGAGAACCAGCTAAAGGAAAGAGAGAATATATTATCTGGACTTCTGGTCCCTTTGTCAAGAGAAACAAACTTTCCAGATTGTGAGAATTGGAAGCAGGATCTCCTTAGATATTCAAATCACCCCCTTCCTTTTGAGGGGTGTATGTGTGAAGGATGGCTATTGAAACAGGCCTGAGGTTTGTTTTCCCCTGCAGCAACTGGAAGTTGTGAATTGTGATTTGTGGATCAAGCTTTATTCTCCAGTATACAAATGTGATTTTACTGATGGTTGTTCTATGGTCTTTTGGAGATGGTCTTTTATTTCTTCCAGCTAATGGAAGACACTTGTTTGCAGTTCAGAGTCAATTCTGACTGGAGCAGCTTATAAACCGTGCAAAATAAATGAAATAAATGTTTTAGCCATTCATTACATATCAATTTCTCCACAGAAAGAGCCAAGAAAACACTGAAGTAAAGCACAGAGGGGGGGGGAAATCATACCTTAGAGGAGAGAAAAAAATGCATTGAAGTAACTTGGAGGAATAAAAAAACAGAATTCAACAAAGCTAATCTGTTTGTCTTGCACCACTCCTAATTCAGCAGTTTGCACTTGGCTTCTACAATCACATGCAGACGTGGTACACTTAACACTTAATCAGAAAGTTCGCATTGGCTCAGCATATACAATATTTGCGAAATCCGCCTTTTCCAGCCTGGTGTCTTTCCAGAAAATCCCAGCTGGAAGATGAGTCTATCATTTAACAGATCAGCTCAAGTGATGCTTCAGCTTTTAAGTCTGCCCAGATACCTTCAGAAACTCACAGACAGAATATGAAACATTTAGTGTATGTTCTTTGTGCAAAAATATTAAGTAATCTCGGAGAGTTTGCATTAAGAGTTTGTTAAGACATTCCTATTTAATCTTAACTGTTTGCAATTTCTTTGCAATTATCCTGTACTTTCTAAAATATATATACTTTTCTTTCCTCTTTATTTTTGATTTGATGATTTGATCGTTTCATTACTGTCTTATTTGCTGTTCCTCATTCCTTTTTTTTTTTTTTATGTCGGAAATATTTTTGTGTATACGACGGGGGTCAAACTACTTTCCAAACCACCAAAAGGCAAGACAAGAAACAGTGGTTGAAAACTAAACCAAGGAGAGAAGCAACCTGGAATTAAGGAGATATTTCCTAGTGGTGAGAGCAATCAACCAATGGAATAGCTTGCCTTCAGAAGTTGTGGGTGCTCCATCACTGGCTTTCAAAAAGAGACTGGACAATCCTTTGTCCGAAATAGTAAAGGGCCTCCTGCCCAAGCAGGGGGTTGGACTAGAAGATCCTCAAAGATCCCTTCCAATGTTCTATGTTCTATGTCCCATTAGCATAAACTCTACACATTTCCTTAGGACTCTGTCACATATTCTTTTTACTTTGCCACAGTCTACAAGAATTTAATCTGTCTCTAAACTCTTTTTCACACAGAACCTGCACTCTTCTGGCTACTGTCTTTTACTTTTACACATAGTCCTTGACTTATAACCGTTCAAAGTTACAACAGCACTGAAAAAAGTGACTTGTGATCGTTTTTCACACTTATGACCATTGCAGCATCCCAATGGTCACACATGATCAAAATTCAGATGCTTGGCAACTGGTTCATATTTATGACGGTTGCAATGCCCTGAGGTCATGTGTTCACCTTTTGCAACCTTCTGACAAGCAAAGTCAATGGGGAAGCCAGATTCACTTTACAACCATGTTACTAACTTAACAACTGCAATTGATTCGCTTAATAACGGTAGCAAGAAAGGTTGTAAACTGGGGCAAAACTCACTCAATAAATGTTTCACTTAGCAACATAAATTTTGGCTCAATTGTGGTCGTAACTTGAGGACTTCCTATATTCTTGTTTTGCTCCCCTGTTGTTTGTCCAAGATCCACTCTTAATGCCACCCAAAAAAACTCAAAAAACCCAATCTATCCCCATTGAGGACTTCTCATCATCCTTCTGTTCTGCACCAATTCACTTGGTCTTTCATCAGAAGCTATCAAATTAATCACGCTTTTTAGATTTAGATCCCTTTTGTTGCTTCATGGGGATAGATTTATGGCTAAAGCATGTTTATATTTGTTTTACAATTCTACATATGCTATGTTCATGAAACAATCCGTCTTGCTGTGCTGGACTTAATAAACTTGTCAGGTATTTTTTTAGACTATTTTGAAACCCTAAATGGCATGTACTTCAAAAGGCATAATACTACAGTATCTTGCACCTTCAGTTTTCAAAGAAAGATCATTCCTAAGAGCCAAATTGTATTAGCATTTCATAGAGAACATGCAGTTTTAGTGGCAGTCCAAAAGATCTGACATACTGGCCAACAGCATAAAAACAACACTCATCATTAACTGATTAATTGATATGTCAGACTGGTGTGCTGACAACTTTTAGCTACCAAATGCCCTAAAAGCTTCCTACTTTGAGGACATTCAGAGGTCTGTGACAAAAAGAGAACCAATTAGCTGTTTCAAAAGACCATCTTCGCTTGGCCAATGAATTCTGTATTTCCTAGATGTGTCTTTGTATTTCCTGATTGATTTTTGTTAAGGGTCAATTTTGTATAACAGCAAACTCATTTATTGAGTCATATTAATACCGTATTTCCCTGAAAAGATTTGCCTACTATAAACCTACGGAGTGAAACACAGTGTTAAGAGGAGTTGCCACAAAGAAGAGGGAGTCAAACTATTTTCCAAAGCACCAGGAGACAAGAAAAGAAACAATGGATGAAAACTAACCAAGGAGATTAGCAGCCTAGAACTAAGGAGAAACTTTCTGACTGTACTGTAGCAACAATTAACTAGTGCAGGGGTCGGCCACCTGAAACATTGGACCCGTTTCCCTAAAAAAAAAAAACCCCTGGGAGCCGCACCCGTCCGCGCATGCGCACCCGTCCGCGCATGTGCACGCGTACCCGCCGCGCATGTGCATGCGCACCCCACCCGTGCACGCGCACCCCGCCCGCGCACCCGCCCCCGGATGCGCACCCGCCCGCGCATGCGCGCATGCGCTCCCCCAAATGGCGGAGGAGGCTCCGGAGCCACAGGTGATGGCTCAAAGAGTCGCATGCGGCTCCGGAGCCGCGGGTTGCCGACCCGTGAACTAGTGGAATGGCTTGCCTTCAGAAGTTGTGAGTGGTCCATCAACTGGAGGCTTTTAAGAAGAGACTGGACTGCCACTTGTTCAGACTTGTATCAGATCTCCTGCTTGAGCAGAGGGATTGATTAGAAGACCTGCAAGGTCCCTTCCAATTCTGTTATTCTGTTAAGATACAAGGCTAGCTGCCATAATATATTAGGAACACAACTCAGCATGACTTAGCTCTGGACCAGATGACATAATATTTACCATTTCAGTATGCAATGAAGTATTTATCTAGTCTAGGGACACAAGACAAATAGCAAGTGCAGTTTCATGCAAGGAACCATACAACAAAATCTCACCTGAAACCTCCCCTTCCCCCTCCCCTCCCCACTTGTATTCTCTTTTTTATTGTTCTGGTCTTCTGGTGACTTTGGTCCCTTTTACGTTTTCCTTCAGCTTCTATTCTTGGTTTCCAAGTCTGAACTCATGTGCTGAATTTTTGACAAAAAAAAAAATGCAGCCTTCTTTCCTGTTTTATGATCTAACCTGACTTTACGTGGCTGTTAGCATCACAAAGAACATTCAGCAAACATAAATGGATACTAAAACAGCCATTTGTAATGACCCGAGGGAGGGAGGGAGGGAGGGAGGGAGGGAAGGAAGGAAGGAAGGAAGGAAGGAAGGAAGGAAGGAAGGAAGGAAGGAAGGAAGGAAGGAAGGAAGGAAGGAAGGAAGGAAGGAAGGAAGGAAGGAAGTATTGAAAGAAAAGTCTTCATCGTGGTTCAGTCCAAGCTGGGAATAAACATGGCGACTGCTTTAGAAAGAAGGTTGCAGTTTATTGAAGAGGAGAACCAGACAGAAAGATGGCTCTGGCAGAAAAGAGAGAGAGCACATGTAGGGAGTGGGTTTTTATACCCTCTGGAGCCTTTTGTTTGGAGTTGTTTCCTGTTCCTGTTTGAGGCTATTTCCTGTGTCATGTATTCTGACATTAGTCTGGGTGTGCCTTTCTGGTATTCTGGTGGTGATGAGTTAATCCTATTATGTCCCAAAGGTCATATCCTGCTTCCCCGGGACTGGGGCTGATGACTCTTAAGAGTTTGGGTGAGGTATGTAGATTTTAGGTGTCTTTGTCTTCTTAATCTTCTAGCTTCAACCTTCCTGGATTTACATCTGCATTTCTACAGAACTGGCCTCTACCTGGGGGAGGGAGACCCGGGACCATTAAGAAAACTGGGCATGCTTTTCTGCCTCTTTAAGATCCTTTGAGGAAATATATTTTTCTGCCCTTTTAATATTTCCTTCTCTGGAGGGCTGACTTCCCACAGAAGGAAGGAAGGAAGGAAGGAAGGAAGGAAGGAAGGAAGGAAGGAAGGAAGGAAGGAAGGAAGGAAGGAAGGAAGGAAGGAAGGAAGGGAGGAAGGAAGGGAGGAAGGAAGGAAGGAAGGAAGGAAGGAAGGAAGGAAGGAAGGAAGGAAGGAATTTGAAGCATTTTATGGGAAACATTAGTTCCAAAATACACTAGCAAGATCTTTTTTAAAGATAAAAAGACTGTAAAGCTTCTGTTAATACCTTAAATCAGACAAAAAAAAAATTAAAAGTCAAGTCAATATGAAAGGTTAATTAAAACTTTTTTAAAAAAAACATTAATCTATAATAAGAAAGACTATCTTTTCCCTTGGGTTTGAGTAAAATGTACGTATCCCTTTAGATTTTGATGCTAAAATTGTGAAGTGTTTTTCTTTTATATAGGGCAAGTATCTCAGTAAGTGTCTAAACTTGTGATAGCTATCTTTTGTGCTGATTTTCTTTACTGCAGCAAATGAAATTATCATTTGACCTCAATAATATTCCTAATAGTGGTAATGGAAAGCTAAAGCATTTATTAATACCCGGTGAAAATGATTGCCTTTTTTGTTGTTGTTAAATAGTACAATTGAAGTCATGGTGCCTAATCTGTAAAGCAAATATTGTGCAATAGTAGCAGAATAAATTAATGTTATTAAAGAACTAAAATGCTATTTTCTAAGATGTTCTTACACTTTAAAGAACTTTAGCATTACTTCAGCTCAGTCTAGAATTCACCAGACCTGGGAGAAAATAAGGAACATTTAAGCAGTCTAGCCTGAAGAAGCATCTAGAATGAATTTCTACATGAATTCTTGTGTTTCCAAATGTCTAGTTAAGTAACCTTAACATCAACAGGCACTTGACCTGACTTCTCTGTCACCACATTGATTGTGAACATGCAGATCCAACAAGAAACATCTTAATTGTACATGATTTTTATTATTATTATTATTACTTCTGTTCTTAAACAGGAAACAACTCCATTTTGGAACTTGTCAAAAGTCAGATAAGGAAATTATATGTGTAGTGATTAAATGGCAACATGTACTTGACCCATGCGGGAGGTTGAACAGTAAAGCCATTTCTATGAGTAAGTTCAAGCTTCAAGGTTGTTTTTTATCCTCATCATAATAAAAGCAACAGTTGTAACCACGGTATTATAGTTCACACAATGCCCCGAAGACTCCAAATTTATTGTAGCATTCATCTCCAAGACAAAAGACCTGGTATATAGGGAAAAAAAGAGCTCTTTTTTTCCCCCCACAAAAAGCATGGTTGTTATTTATGGCTCAAATGCAAAGAATAAGGTTGGGGAATTTATCAGAGATGAAAGTATGAAATGTTTTAGCTTGTTCTTCTTTCTCTAATCCATAAACCATTTTCTCAGCCACCCAAGTGAATTCTAATGGAACAGGATTGATGAAATAATATTTTCCTAGCTCTTTTAACACTTTGTCTACTACCTGTACTATAAAATTTGTTCAGGGAAAATGTGGGATATCACAGTCACCAATACTATAAATCAGGGGAGGGGGAAGTATCCCACTTCAGCATTGCAAGGGAGGGGAGAATCTGTTGTTGTTGTTGTTTTTAAAAAATGTTATGCGACATTTTCAATACAATCCATTTGGCTTTAAGCATTTTGATTTTGTAAAAAACCGATCAAGCTGTCGCTAAGCAGCTATGCTAATTTCAATTCATATTTGATCTACCTGATTCTGATAAACAGTCACAGATGTGATGCACGTATATAAGAGGTGGGACTCAGGTTGCGCTGTCAAGGACACTGCCTCGATTTTCTTTATTCCCCCTCTGACAAGCTTGCACACCATAAAATCTACTCTACCCGACTAATTAATTTTTAACCTTTGTGGTGCGTCTTTTACAAAGAAAAAAAAAGAATAGCCCTTTGACAGCATACCATCTCTGATGAATGCAAAACGTCTCTGTTTGCTTTGGGACAAACTGACGCTGCTGACTCTAAATTCACTCAAAGAGAAGCATTTCGTTGAAGACAAGCCCTAGATCAGAGGTCCCCAACCTTTTGGGCACCAGGGACCGGTTCTGTGGAGAAAGGTTTTTCCGCGGACCGGAGGGGGCGTGGTTTCGTGTGCTGCCTGCATCCCTCAGATGGGGCTTTGCTTGTTTGTGCGGATCAGTTGCTGGCATACCGTGCCCTGGTGCTGGTCCATGGACCAGGGGTTCGGGGCCCCTGCCATAGATAATTGCCTTGATTCTAAACTTCAAAAATGGGAGGAAACTCTCCTTTGACTTGAACTTTACCCCAAGTGATAACATAGACCCGTGGTGGCGAACCTATGGCACGCGTGCCACAGGTGGCACGCAGAGCCCTCTCTGTGGGCACCCGCACCATCGCCCCAGTCCTAGGCCTTCAGCTGGGTTTTATAAAATCTTTTTGCTTTAGGCCTCTGCCGCCCTGTGCACAAAAAAAAAAGGTTCAATCAATCAATTTCAACTTCTCGCGGGAAAAAAAATGATCTCGCAAAGTTGGAATTGATTGCTTGAACTTTTTAGTCCAACTCAGTCTGCTGTTACCACCGCAGCCACACCCACCCAATGGGCCACACCCACCCAATGAGCCACGCCCACCCGGCACCCGACGATACATAAGTGGGTTTTGGGTTGCAGTTTGGGCACTCGGTCTCTAAAAGGTTCGCCATCACTGACATAGACATATAGCCAAATTTTTTGGAAGCAAGGGGGAAATGACTGGCCACTTGAACTTGAACTACCTTGATGGTATCCCATCAAACCATCAACAAGAGCATTTCAGGATCAGCCAAGGTTGGTCCTGCCAGCTGTTAAATAAATTACCAACAGCAATAGCACTTAGACTGATATACCATTCCACAGTGCTTTGCAGAACAATCTGATTGGTTTACAGAGTCAGCATATTGCACCCAACAATCGGGTCCTCATTTTACCCACCTTGGAAGGATGGAAGGTTGAGTCAACTTTGAGCCAGTCAGGATCGAACTGCTGGCAGTCGGCAGAATTAGCCTACAATACTGCATTCTAACCACTGTGCCACTACGGCTCTAATTATTAGAACTAATAATGGTGGGGAAGTGCCAAACCCATAGGAAGCAAGGTGGTGATGGAGTCTTCTTTGAGGCCTGCTAAATCATCTGGATGATCACATGAAAACCAAATGGAAAAACCAAATTTTCCACCTTGAAACGCTGAAGTGTGTTCCCTGATTGATTACATTTGAGTATATCTACCCAATACTTTTGAACTCAACTGGATTGATTCCTTGGCAGTTTTCTCCATATCAGTTGAAACTGGGGAAGATGACCATGATGCCCAAGATGTCCTGAGGAGTTCTTCCAAACACCTAAACATTTAACTCTCAGTTAAATCACCTTTACATTTCTGCTTATTCTTTCTTGCCCGTGATTCCATAAAATCAAATATACCAATAGCGTTGACCCACCCACCCCCGAATCCTCTTTTTAGGTCCTCCTTGGATCCACCCAAATTGATATTGCAAAAGTCCTGGAAGAAGCTACTCATTTCACAGTGCAGAGACATCAAGGTACTAAATTCTCACTCCAGCAGTATCATAGACTCCCTCTCCCAGCTCTTGGCCACCATAAAAAGAAAAAAAAATATGGCTCCCACTGCAAAAAAGATTGTTCAACCCAGTAAAAAAGATGAGCCCATGAAAGCTTTTGATAACTAGGTGGGATGAGCTAGTATCATTAGAATTCTACATTCCAATAAGTAGTCTGCTACAGATATGGCTTGGAATGTCAGCAGTTCACAACTTTCATGGTTTGGCAGCCTGGGGAATTGGGCCATGTGAGTGGCAGCCCGGTGCATGCGCGCATGTGCACAGCTCAACTCGCGTGAGTGGTAGGCCAGACCTATGCCTAGGTGGCCCAGCACATGCATATGTGTGCACAGCTCAACTTGCACAAGCAGGGGGTTAGCAAGCATGCAGCTCAGCTTGCATGAGCGGCAGGCCAGCTGGTGCACATACAGCTTGACTTGTGTGAGTTGAGCTGCACGCGGGTGTGCATGCACACAAGCCCACTGGTCGCGCAAGTTGAGCTGCATGCACACCGGCCCACCAGCCCGCTGCTCGCACGGCCTGGTTCCAAATAGGCCAGAGCCAGAGCTCAGTAGTGGGCCATGGACCGGGGGTTGGGGACCCCTTGATCTAGGTCCCATTGTGTATTTGGATGTGTGTGTCTGTCTGTATCTGTGAAATGAAGGCTACTGACTCTACTAGCCACATTTTATTGTATTGTCTTTCCAAATAGGCATGGGTGTTTGTAACAGTTGGTGAACAAGTCAGTGTTTAATTAGAATAGAATAGAATAGAATAGAATAGAATAGAATAGAATAGAATAGAATAGAATAGAATAGAATAGAATAGAAGAGAAGAGAAGAGAAGAGAAGAGAAGAGAAGAGAAGAGAAGAGAAGAGAAGAGAAGAGAAGAGAAGAGAAGAGAAGAGAAGAGTTGGAAGAGACCTTGGAGGTTTTCTAGTCCAACCCCCTGCTCAGGCATGAAACCCTATACCATTTCAGGCAAATGGTTGTCCAATCTCTTCTTAAAAATTTCCAGTGTTGGAGCATTCACAACTTCTGGAGGCAGGTTGTTCCACTGATTAATTGTTCTAACTATCAGGAAATTTCTTCTTGGTTCTAGGTTGCTTCTCTCCTTGATTAGTTTCCATCTATTGCTTCTTGTCCTGCCCTCAGGAGCTTTGGAGAATAGCTTGACTCCATCTTTATGGCACCTCTTCCCCAAAACGTATTCATATTTTACATGTACCTCCTTGTATGTTTTTGTGGATATCCCTGCCAGTTTTATCCGTACATAAATTACAGATATACAAAACCAAACTTATCTGATTAGAAAAATCACAGATTTCCCTTGACCTCCCTGGATTATAGCCAAACATTTATTCCAATGGATCCATAACAAAATGACAAAAACAATGGGGAAAATGACCAGTGTTGCTTTGATTCTTGATGAAGAAATGTGCATGGATTCTAACCATTATTCCTTGAACAATGGAGCATTAATATTTTCATTACAATGACGGCTGGAGTTCAGACAGTAACTTGGGTGTGGATCCCTACAATAAGCCCAAGATTGAATACAGTGAGCCCATCCAATTCTCACCATTCTTTTGATTGTCTGAAATCTTTCCCATCAAAGAGTTTTTAGTCCAAAAAGTTATTGTTTTCCAGGGAATTGAAATAAAAAAAAAATGTGATAGATATAAGCTCAAAAGGTTTTATTCTTCCCAAAAGATGTGCTTCTTAAGTAAATGGATGTGGTGGGTGTTTTTTTCCCCCCTTCTTTTTTCTTCCTGGAGTTTTCATTCAGACTTTTTTTTATTTAAGTTG
This sequence comes from Azemiops feae, assembly GCA_023970755.1. NCBI lineage: Eukaryota > Metazoa > Chordata > Lepidosauria > Squamata > Viperidae > Azemiops > Azemiops feae. Next base: position 403,876 of record JALGBA010004220.1, read on the forward strand.
CCCTTAAAAGTCTATTATATTGCTAGAACAACCACTTTTTCCTTTAAGACTACTTAATGCATCTCTGGAACAAGAGATATATCAATTTAGCTTAACTGGGACAACTTTACACAGGGGACAGTGATAAAAGAGATCCTTCCTTGAACATCTCAAACCTGTGATTCTGTCCTGGGAGAGCATCAAGACAAATATGTGAGACTCTTGCTATTTTATTACTTTTGCCGCTTAGTCTGGATAGGTGATTCTGCTTACTGTCTCAAATGGAACATTACTGATCAAACAGTTGCAGAGAAACAGACATGTCCCAGCAGACCCACAACAGTGCATTTCATAGCTCTGAAGACTCTTTCTCTCTCTGTTTTTCTCTGATCTCTCGCTTCTGCTTTACTTGAACCCTGCCTACCTGCTGAGAAGCTGCCTAATTCTCTCCTTTATCAAACTGGGTTTTTCTTCTACATTTGAACAATTCTCTGGACTCTTGGAATCACAAATTGTTAGGAGGAAGTAGCAAATAGCTGGAGCAATGCTGGACCCATAACTTATCATCTTCTTCTCCTTTAGATGTCAGTATAAAGGGTGGGTGAAATTGAGTAAAACAAGGAAGGTTAGAATATTCTCTGGATTATTGGAAGAAATCTAGTTTAAAAGCCTTTGTTTTCAAATTGATTAAAGGTATTTAAGGAAGAGACCAAAAAAAAGGCAAAGAGATGGATATTTCATTGGATATTAGCCATTTGCAGCATGGGGTGACCTTATCTGAACTCAGAAACTCCAATGTTTGGGTTAGTACTTAGAGACTTCCAGGGAACATCATAAGCCAGATTGGGAAGTTGAAAAGTCAACCCAGAAGACATTGGTAAACCACCCCTAGACTGACACCAAGAACCTGTATGGTTATGTCCATGAAGTCACCTGAGGTCAAGTCAACGGAAACCATGGAGCAAGAATCAGCATTTCCATAAAGAATTTATGACTTATGTTTATCATCCTTACATAGGATAGTCAAGAAGGACCAACTTTCATTCCTTAGGCGAATTGTTCAAGAGAAGGATAATCTTTTTTCCTTCTTTTGACTCCAGATGAAATTCCCTTTTGCCAAAAAAAAAAAAGAGTTTGAAAACTGAT
>JALGBA010004220.1:407500-565000 GCA_023970755.1 Azemiops feae
TCTAGATTAAAGCTACTTTAATTTAAACCAATACACCAGCTGGATACTTCAAAAAGTTTCAGCTCTGTTGCAGATTGCAAGCATAAACGTATTTTCTCCTTCAGTACAAACAATCATAACAGTCAAATATCGTATTTATGTACAGAATATTTCTGTTGTTGTCACTGGTACCTTATTACCATTTTATTAGTTTGGGATGCACGGCATACGGTGTATTATTCTGTTGCTTTTTTTTTTTTTTTTCATTTCCACTGGATTTTTAGACTTTGATGCTCCCTCTCTTCCATCCAAATAATTCCCGAACTACAATTTACATCTGTATTACAGTATTTTACCCTGACACAGAAATGAAAGTTAATTAGTTTCTATGACGACCCGGTGCATAAAAGGACCAGAGGTTGCTTCACGGTAAGTAAATACAGAGCATCTTGGTATTCAGAGAGCGGAGCAGATCAGCATTAAATACAAATAATATGAATTTGTTTCGCTATGACAGAAAGAGACTTTAGCCAGATGACAGTATTCATTAGAGCACGTATTTGTCAGAGAAAAGATGAATTCCAACTTACTTTGATATTTCTTTTGGCAAGGGGTCATTTTCAAAACACGGCTAGGTAACCGTGTTCGGATACTAACGCGCACCGTTTTCAAACTTCAATTAAATTTACAAAGCCAGGTGTATTGAATCAAGACATCCTCCCTTTTTGAAGGCGAAAGCCATACAACGCCACAGATCCATGCATGTGTTCAGGTAGTCCTTGACCTATGACCTCAACTGAGCCCAACATTTCTGTTGCTAAGCGAGACATTTCTTAAGTGAATTTTGCCCCATTTTTCGACCTAAGTGTTGTTAAGTGAAACACTGCAGTTGTTGAGTTAGTCACATGGGGTTGTTAAGTGAATCTGGCTCCCCCGTTGACTTTGCTTGTCAGAAGGTCATGAAAGGACACTGCAACCGTCATAAATATGAATCAGTTGCCAAGGGTCTGAATTTTGATCACGTGACCGTGGGGTTGCTGCAAATAGTGGTAAGTGTGAAAGACGGTCATCGGTCGCTTTTTTCCATGTTGTTGTAACTTCGAACAGTCACTAAATGAACTGTTGTAAGTTGAGGTCTACCTGTCCAGCATTGATAAAGGAGAGATATGTACAAACACACAGGCACACCATAATATCCCTGCCCTTGTCCAGTGGTCTATACTGGAAAATTGGTTCTATGGTGTCAGATCAATGAGGGCAGAGGGAGAAGCTACATGGAATGAGACCAATGCTGGGAAACGGAGACATTTTGCACTTGGTCCAGGCAGAGCAACAAAGATGAAGAGGGGACTGGAGGCTAAGACATATAAAGAACGGTTGCTGGAATTGGATATGTCTAGTTTCATGAAGAGAAGGACCAGGGGGGACATGATAGCAGTGTTCCAATATCTCAGGAGTTGCCACAAAGATGTGGGTTCAAACTATTCTCCAAAGCACCTGAGGGCAGGTCAAGAAGCAGTGGATGAAAGCTAATCAGGGAGAGAAGCAACGTAAAACTAAGGAGAAATTTCCTGACAGTTAGAACAATTAATCAGTGGAACAATTTGCCTCCATAAGTTGTGAATGCTCCAACACTGGAAGTTTTAAGAAGAGATTGGAGAACCATTTGTCTGAAATGGTACAGGATTTCCTGCCTACGCAGAGGGTTGGACTAGAAGACCTCCAAGATCCCTTCCAACTCTGTTTTCTATTCTATTCTATTCTATTCTATTCTATTCTATTCTATTCTATTCTATTCTATTCTATTCTATTCTATTCTATTCTGTTCTGTTCTGTTCTGTTCTGTTCTGTTCTATTCTATTCTATTCTATTTTCTATTTTCTATTTTCTATTTTCTATTTTCTATTTTCTATTTTCTATTATTTTCTATTATTTTCTATTTTCTAGTCTAGTCCATTCCATTCATCTCCAATCTTTGAAATTAAAACATGCTCCAAACTAACCCAACTTTGATGCATGGCATCAGGATGCTTTGCAAATTCTCTCCATTTGCTATTTCTCTTCCATTTGGGACTCTGCTGCATCTCCACTGAAAACTGAGTGGATTCTTCTTCTTTTGTTTCAACTCCTTCATGGACCTCCCATGCAACTAACACAGGCAAGTGACAGGCCAATTTTCAAGAGGAAATCAGATTTAGCTATTTTGGGCCTCTATGAGACTATGTCTCATAAGCATTGTAACAACGACTAAACCAGTCTCAAAAAAACAAACAACCCCCCCCCCTGTTAATTATCATAGAAAGTCATAAAATCCCACCCTGGGTGAAAACCTATGGTTGCAAAAAGATTTGAATTCTTTACCTGCAGAAAATTCACACTGCTGGGATCTGCACACATACTAGGCCAATACAGGATGATCTTCTAGAGCAGGGATAGGCAACCTTGGCTCTTTTATGATTCGTGGACTTCAACTCCCAGAATTCCTGAGCCAGCCATGCTGAGGAGAAAGGGGGAGGTTTCCAAGCTGAGCCATGCTGGCTCAGGAATTCTGGGAGTTGAAGTCCATGAGTCATAAAAGAGCCAAGGTTGCCTACCCCTGTTCTAGGGTCTTGGGAAGAACTCAATGCATATGAAGGCCAACAACAGCTAAAGAACTGGAAAATTGACTAGACATTGTTCACATGAGACCTGTCTCCCTTTTAACCATATTTTCTTTCTTCCATGTTCTTTTCATCCTATATTCCTTTCTCCCGAGTTGGTTGGTTTTAAGACATGATAAGCTCTTTGAATTTCTAATCCTGAACTAACCCAAAGTAAATAGAAACAATTATATACAGTTAATAGGTGTAATATATGCCCTGCATGTAAATAAATATGGTACCACGAGCGTTTAGTAGAAATGCTTCGAAAATCATAGCAAGAAGCTGATTTGGACTTAAGAAATACAGGTGGTCCTCAAATTATGTCCAGAATAGGGACCATGCAGTCATTAAGTGAGTAGCGCCCAATTTTACGGCTTTTTTTTTTCAAGGTTGATAAGTAAATCCAGCTTCCCCTCTTGGCTTTGCTTGTCAGAAGCAAATGACAAGGTTTGTAAATGGCAACCATGTGTCCTCAGGGTGCTGTAATTGTCATAAATACAGGCCAGTTGCCAAGAACCTGAATTTTGATCACATAACCATGCGGATGCTGTAATGGTCATAAGTGTGAGGACCACTTCGTAAATCACTTTTTTCAGCATCGTCCTAACTTCAGCCCTGTTGAGAACTACCTGTACTTTTTAAACAACGCACTTAACCTTGCTTAGTTTTGTTTTATGGAATGTAATATGATTTCCTAACCTTTAACATATGGCAAAACACCACAAATACTATGCATTTGTGCCAGCATCCCAAGAATAGTAATAATAATAATAATAACAATAATCCCTTAACAGCCAAAGCCCTAGGGTTTGGGAACTCCACTTAAGTTTACCCCTTTTTTGTGTGAGAGACTTTGTTCTTCCACTTTGCTCATTAGAAGAGAATTTGTGTAAACTTCTCTGTTCCACAACTTACTAATAGGATTGCTAGTAATCATTATAGTGAAATGAATTCAGCACAAACTATTAGATCTGTTTAAACAAGTTAAAAATAAACCTTGATTAAATGTGCTTTTTAAAGAAACTGCTCATTAGGGCTTCAGGGCCTTCCAATAAATTGGTGTTTCATTAACATCAAAGAATGAATCAAGTTTAAACTCACACAAATTATTTCTTTAAAAAAAAAAAAAGCAACAGCTTTAAACAGAATAACCTGGATTACAACAACAACAACAATAACTGCAAGAACCAGATACGGCATAGGCGTTATTTAGACTTGCAAACAAATGGCAGAGAAGCTTCAAAAAGAAATGTTCATAAAGGCACATGAAATTTAAAAAAAAAGGAGAAAAGAGAATCAGTTTGTAGTCAGTTGCAACGCCAAGGTGCAAAACCTTTGAACAATTTAAGATACGATGCCACTCCCCAGATATATGGATTAATTCTGCCCTCTTGTCCATATGTTGCTTCACTTTTAGGAAGGAATAAAACATTAGAATATTAGAATTAGAATATTATAATAGAATAGAGCTGGAAGGGACCTTGGAGGTCTTCTAGTCCAGCCCCCTGCTCAAGCAGGAGAACCTATACCATCTCAGACAAGTGAATGTCTAGTTTCTTCTTAAAAATCTCGAGTGATGAAGCACCCACGATTTCTGGGGGTAAGCTGTTCCACTGGTTGATTGTCCTCACTGTCAGGAAGTTTCTCCTTAATTCCAGGTTGCTTCTCTCTTTGGTCAGTTTCCAACCATTGTTTCTCGACCTTCCTTCTGGTGCTTTGGTGAACAACATGTCCCCCTCTTCTTTGTGGCAGCCCCTCAGATACTGGAACACTGCTATCATGTCTCCCTTATTTCTTCTTTTCTTTAGACTGACCAAACCCAAGTCCTGCAGCCGTTCTTCGTACGTTTTAGTCTCCAGGCCTTTGATCATCTTAGTTGCTCTTCTCTGAATTTTTTTCCAAACTCTCAACATCTTTTTTGTGATATGGTGACCAAAATTGGCTGCAGTATTCCAGGTGTGGTCTCACTAGGGCTTTATAAAGCGGTACTAGTACTTCGCGTGATCTTGATTCTATGCCTCTGTTTATACAACCCAGGATTGTATTAGCTTTTTTGGCTGCTGCTGCACACTGCTAGCTCATAGTCAAGTGATCGTCCACTAGGACTCCAAGGTCCCTCTCACAACTACTGTTTTTAAGCCAGGTCTTGCCCAATCTATACTTGTACCTTTGATTTTTCCTGCCTAAATGTAAAACCTAGCTTTTCTCCACATTGAAAGTTATTTTGTTGGATAGGGCCCATTGTCCAAGTTTGTCAAGATCTTTTTGGATCCTGAGCATGTCTTCTAGGGTGTTGGCTACTCCTGTCAGTTTGGTGTTAGGATAAGCAACATAAATGTCATCCCTTTTTCTATCACTACAGGTAGTCCTTGACATACGATCACAATTCAGCCCCAAATCTCCATGGCTAAGCCAGACGCTTCTTAGGTGGAGTTTTGCCCCATTTTACGACCTTTTTCGCCACGCTTGTTCAGTGAATCACTGCAGTTATTAAGTTAGTAACACGGTTGTTAAGTGAATCTGGCTCCCTCGTTGAACTTTGCTTGTCAGAAGGTCACAAAAGGTGATCACATGACCCCGGGACACTGCAACCGTCACAAGTACATGCCAGTTGCCAAGCATCTAAATTTGGATCGCATGATCATAAGTGTGAAAGAATGATCACAAGTCAACTTTTTCCAGTGGTGTTGTAGCTTTGAATGGTCACTAAGCAAATGTTTGTAAGTTGAGCACTGCCTGTACTTCTGTGAAGAATCGGTGGACCAACATCGTGACCAGAATCCAACTAGTAGCAACCTTTTCTACTTTCTCAATGGGGCTTCCACCCACAGATACTACAATTAATTTCTGCAGCTTAGAGCCTAGGTGATATATATATATTATTACCAAATGATATTATATTGCAAATATACTCTGTGCAATGCCTTCGTACCAGTATATCCTGTTTTGAGATTACTTTGAATGGAAAGCGTATATGATAATACGCACACACACACACACACACATTTCATAAAAAGACTGCATACAGAAGAGTTGCATCTGATAAATTTGTAATTTAGTAAAGCAGATTGAATTCATTATGTGTTTGAAAAGAACGATGAATTTGGAAAAAAAAAGTCGAAGAGAACCGACATGATTGTCTCCTGATTTTTACATTGGTACACTTGCTAGTTACTCTGCAGGAAAGAACAAAAAAAAAAAAACCAGTAATATTCAAGTCCTCTTTAAATAGAGCCAGACTCATTAAGTAATTAATGTCCCTTAATTAAATGCTCCAAGCCATGGAGAATGAAGTCTTTACAAAATCTCTGCTTCTGGTGAAAAAGCCACAAAGAAACATTTTTTTGTTCAAGCATTTTTGTGTCTCTGTTTTGCACAGTTTTTTAAAGTTTAACCTCTGTGGATCAATGTGCTTTCTTAAAAGACTTTAATAAATTAAAGTGCAGAAGCTTTTTTTTTTTTTCACCAGGCAGAAAAAGCTGATGAGACAGGTTTAGTTTAATCTCAGGCAATAGAAGTCATTAACCATTCTCTCGAGGATTAAAATATAGCTTGCCCTTTTCTTCTTTCACTTATCATTAGCATCACTTTAATCTCCTCGCATTTCACACTGCTATTTTAATCATTACTTACTGCCTTTTGACAACTGCAGAACATGCTTTTTTCTCATTGAGGCAATATCCTGGTTTTAGCTGACAAATGTAGGACATAATGTAAAAATATCAAAGTGACATCTCTTGAAACACACCTTCATCATAAAAAAAAAACCCTCAAAAGTTACAATATTCCTTTGTCTCTCTGACGCTGCTCTTGAAACCGTTGCTTGAAACGTTTATCTAAAAAGTTTGTTTTAAATAATACAATAGTTATAGGGTACATATTATGTCTAGAATAGTAGATCGGGGATGTGAGGATGCCAACACATACAACAAGCAAGGTAAGGTTTTTGTGTCTCCTTAAGCTGTGTAATCATAAACTTGAAAAGTATTCACTTTTTGGAAAAATCTTCCTTTGCAGCCTAAAAAAACCTAAAGAAGCTATAATGAAATGCAAATTTGAAAAGCTACTTAGTACTAGGCATTAGAACAACAGCCCATAAACTACCTTCCATTTTGGCCTAGCAAAAATATTGCTTTATTCTGTATTAGTAAGGTTACAAAAAGTCACAAAATCTAACCATGACCAAAAAGCAAATTATGCATAGAAGAGTCTGGATATTTTCTGTATCGAGATTATGAATGACTGTTCTGGAGATGAAATAATAAAACAAGGACCTCAAGCATTAATGGCATGCTTCCATTGCATGCCATTAATTTAATCTCAGTCCGTTTTGAGATTAAATCCTTGGCTTTGTAGAATCTTGGCCATGGTGAAACAGCAGAACCCCAGAGAGAATGAAATGAAATACTGTATTTGTCTACCTGTTTTGATGAAAACATGAATTTTTGTAGAGCAGGACAGTCTTCACCACTTTGAACCTGAAGCTTGGGTTGCTGAGTGTTGCCTTCAAAACATCTGAAAGATTACAGAGTGCCCACTTCTGCTTTAACATTTAGAGTCCGGTGTACAACTACACACACTTTCTAAAGTGCAAAGCTACAATGGAGTTAGAGCCACTTTAAAAACTTCAAGGGACTTAGAATAAAATAAAAATTCTTGCAAAGCATGTAAAATATCAGCTTCTTGACTCAAGAGTAAACAAAAATATTTAGCAACCCAAAACTTTATATTCTTTTTTTTTTTCAGCCGTTTGTAAGGTTTGGCCTCCAGCCTTTTAATCTAGTCCATCTGTAATGATCTCATAGTACTTTCAACCATTATTTAACTCTTAGGAAAAAAAATATGTTTCACTGTATGTTTTAACAATAAAACCCCTTCTTAAGCTTCACAAAGCAGAACAATTCATTATTTGATCTCTCTCCAGGTTCAAAGTCTGTCTTACTGCCCTACTTCAAAGAAGTCTGTAATCAAAGACAAACAGCTGTGAAAACAATCTTTTATTACTTTATTATCATTTAGTATATATCTTTGGGATAAACCAATGAAAATGCTACACAAATAACATGTACTTTTCCCTCCAAATAGTTACGACTATAAATAGATTCAGCAACCTTTCTCTGAAGTCTAAAGCCAAGCTGATGCCTTCCCAGCCTACTACTCACAATCCTTCAATTCTGCCTTTTCCTGATAGGTTTTCAAAATTGTGGCAGCTGAATGTTAATGCATATTGCTTTGTGCAAATGCCCAATCTATTTTCACAAATAACTCAAATGCATTCGTTCTGGTTTCCAAGTACTGCAGCGTGTAAGTGACGTATCCTCAAATAAGGAAGAGTTTGCACTGTACTAAACAGTGACAGAAAATGTATTCTTTTTCAGCCAGCACAATTGTTGAAATACTTTTTTGGTCTTGTTAGGTAGAACTGAGCATAGCAAAACATAAAGATAACTTACTTCTTTCTTGAACATCATGTAACATGATGCTAATTGTTTTTTCTAAGAAAAGAAAAGAAGAGATTGGACAACCATTTGTCTGAAATGGTAAAGAGTTTCCTGCTTGAGCAGGGGGTTGGACTAGAAGACCTCCAAGATCCCTTCCAACTCTGTTATTCTGTTATTCTACAATTACTTTTCACAATTTAATACTTCACTGCTAGGTGTAATGTTTGCCCATCTATCGTGATTAAATGAGATAAATAAAAGCAATCCCAGATTTTTTACCCCACTAAAGGAGACTATAAACCTTGGCACTGGGGCTTAATTTGAAAAAGTCATAGATAATGTTCTACTTCTCATTGGGATGAATTTTCATCAAGGGAGAGGCAAGAACACCCTTATCAGTTAATTCATAAGCAAACAAAGACATGTCAACATCTCACCATATTGGTTTCTAGCCTAATCTGTGTCTATTTAAAAGGTACTAATGAAAATGTTGACATCAGTAGATAACAGGAATTGAAGAAACAGGAATACTAATATTACCTTCATTTGAAAAGATCATGGCTACTTAACCATACTACAAAAAGTTATGGCCAAGGATTTTGGAAATAACAAATTATATATTTTTTTAAAAAAGTAACTTGTTGATTCATTAACGAAGTCAGTGCAGTTCTACTAGTTCTCCTAGACCTCATGATAGTTTTATTTAACATGACTTTGTCCCTGTATATGTAAGATAGAACTTGGTTCTTGGATGCATGATTTTGCAACCGCTTTTAGTGCTGCCTGTTGGTAGGCACCCATGTTGTATCTTCTTCCTTGTGCTGTCCAAGATCTTCATGAAACTGCTGAGTTATCTCATCTGGATCAATAGGCTGAAGATAACCCACTTCTATTGCTCTCCACTTATAAAGAAACAAATGTTGTCCCTGAATGTCATTTCAGTTCTATAACAGAATGTCGAGTAAGTTGTACTTAATTAATTCTGGTAAAACAAAGATACTTTGGACAACTGGAAGCAGACACAACATTTGGGTTCAGGCTGTATTAGATGGAATTGCACCTCCCTTGAAACACAAAGTGTGCATGTGGAGAAGGAGTTCTGATCCTTAGCTATTATGAGTAAATTCCTAGGTAGCATTTGGCAATATTTTTTTTCTATGCAGTTTCAGATTGTCCATATAAAGGAACTGGGATGACCTTGCAATTCTTTCTGAGGTTTGACAGTTATGGCCTGACTTGTTCAGTAGTTGACAGAGGACTCAGTGCAATGACAACCGGAAGTGGAGATAGTTAGCTTTCATGAAAGATTTCTCTCTTGGTATTAACCTCTCCTAATCTATCACCCTTGACCAGTAACTATGCCTTCCATTGTGCCAGTAGTCTTTGCACAAAGCTCCTGGTGTTTCTGTTGACTCCCGTTACGGTATTTCTAGGCACTTGATTACCCAATCATGGGGCAGGGAATTGAATGCCTTCTTCTAATCAATCCAAACTATATTCAAGTTGGTCTTCCTTCTCTGCTGTTTTCCAAAATCATCTTGTCACTTAGGAGTTGAGCTTTTGATTCTTTGCTGTTTGGGTGGTTTCCTTTTGTATTCAGGGGAAAGAGCTTGTTTTCAACTAGTCCTTGACTTACAACAGTTCATTTAGTGACCATTCCAAATTACAACAGCACTGGAAAAAGTGGCTTATGACCATTTTCACACTTACAACTGTTGCAGCATCCCCATGGTCATGTGATCAAAATTCAGCGGCTTGGCAACTGACTCACATTTATGAGGGTCGCAGTGTCCCAGGGTCATGTGATCCTCTTTTGCGGCCTTCTGACAAGCAAAGTCAATGGGGAAGCCAGATTCACTTAACAACCGTGTTATTAGTTTAACAACTGCAGGGATTCACTTACCAACTGTGGCAAGAAAAGTCATAAAATGGGGTGAAACTCACTTAACAAATTTCTCACTTAGCAACATAAATTTTGGGCTCAATTGTGATTGTAAGTTGAGGACTACTTGTACTGTTGGACTGCATCAGCTACCACAACCGGTTAGCAAATTGAAAGCTGTTAGTAAGCGAGTAATTGGCATGAACTGGGCTGTCCCTTTTGCTGGATCGGTCATTATGCAGCTGAGGAAAAGTAAAGTTCAGAATGAAACTAAGTTGGCTCTAGATGCCAAGAACAAAAGGTGCTTCTTCAGAAACATTCAAAATCAAAAGAAAAGAATCTGTATACAACTTGCTTAATGAAGCCCACCTGGTGCTAACAGGTAACAAAGGAAAGGCAGAACTAAGCAACTTGTATGTTGGCTTAATCTTCTCTGAAAAGAGAACATATGTTCCACCGGGGGGGGGGGGCAAAGAAGGATGCAAGTTGGCAGCAAAATAGTCAATGAGTATATATTTAGTCTAAATAGATTCAAATATCCAAGGTTCATGAAAGAACTTTTTGATGGACTTGTTTGACAGAACCTTTTACAAATCATGATGAAGAAGAAATGAAGGAAGACTAAAGAAGTGCAAAGTTGTTCCTATCTTCAAAAAGTTGTTCCTATCTTCAAAAAGTTGTTCCTATCTTCAAAAAGATAGAACAAGACAACCAGGGATCATCTCTACTCATCTGTCTGAAGTTGGCATATGGTAAATTCTAGGATAGATGCTACAGAGATTGACCCAAAAACCTTGAAAACATGTGGGGATTAGTCCAAGCCAGCATGGGTGTGCCAAGAACAAGCTTTGCCATTCCATCCTAGCTCATATTTTGACAGAAGAACTTCAGATAATGCTGTCTATGTAACCTATCTTGATTTTCACAGAGCGTTTGAGGAAACACCCTATGGTGTTTTGATTAGCAAACTCATTACATGGGGAATGGATGGCGTTAATAATTAAGTGGATGCAAGTTTGGGTCAAAACAAAAACCCTATTTAAGGACTTCTCTTCAACAAGTATTTATGAAACTGAAGTATTAAGTAATGTAACACAAAGTTTAATCCTGGGGCCTCTAGCCTTCAACATTTTTATTAATAAAAAGTAGGAAGAATGCCTGCAAATGTCCCAAAACTGGGTGGAAAAGCTAATTCCTTAGAGTACATAGATAAAACTCAAAATTAACTTGATAAGCTGTAGAAACGGGCAGAGAATACATCATATTATAAAATAAAAAAACCCTCCCTTTTTATGACCGTGTAATCCCTTAATTTGGGGTAGAGTGGGGGCAATTGGATGAAGCTGAACATTTACTGGCCGAATACCCTTCCTGACACCACATGGAGTTCACAGCAGATATTATTTCTTTGTGCCCAGAAGAGAAACATCTGCCGCTTCCTAGTATTGATCTCTTAACCTTCCAAGTGGGAGGTGACTGTCTTCACCACTAGCTACCACACCGCTCTTTCATCGTGTTCTAAAATAAAGTTAGAAAAAACAACAAAAGCAACTGAAAGTAAAAAAATAATGGTTAACTTATGGAAAGTTGTTAGAACAGGAACATGGAGAATATAAGATGAAGTTAAGAGAACAATTGATTGCAGAGAGACTTAGTTTACAATGGGTTTTATATGCACAGTTAAAAGAACATGCAAGGCGACTAATAGGATATTTGAAATTCAGAAGCGGAAGACAGAATTTGAAGGTGAACAAATGATGAACACGTAATTGTTGAAATGTGTAAACTTTTGCCGAAATTTGAAATGGAAGAACACGTGAAAGACTATATCAGTGGTGATGAACCTATGGCACGCGTGCCAGAGGCGGCACTCAGAGCCCTCTCTATGGGCACGCGTGCCATCGCCCCAACCCTGCAGCCCCCTCACCAGCAGCCCCCCCAGAGGAGAGTCGCCCCCGGACACGGCCTGCATGGAGCAACGCAGCCAAGGACATGGCAGCCGGCAGTGGGGACAAGACTCCGCCCTCGCACCCCGTTGCGTGCAGATGATGCTGCAGGGTGTGGGCGGAGGGCATGGTCACCATGGCACTTCTGGGCCACCTGGGCGATCTGCGGTGGGCCGTGGAGGCGGTGGGTGGCCCTGCAGGTGGGCGGGGTGGACAGGGCAGGGGGCGGGGCCGGTTTTGGGGCACTCGGTCTCTAAAAGGTTCGCCATCACTGGACTATATGATAAACTTTGGACATAATATATTGATGGAAGAGTGGGAAAATATGTGGTTAAAAGGATTGAAATTTACATTGTGTTATAACTTAAAAAGAGAATTTTTTTATAGAATGAAGTACCATGCTACATGACTCTAGAAAACTTGCCTAGAATGTATAAAGTGACATGAAAATTATGTTGGGAATGTGGGAAGGGTCATTTTATCATGCTTGATGGAATTGTAAAAAAGCCAGAAATTTGAAGATCAGCATGTAACTGAAACTGGAACATTTTTATTTTATTTTATTTATTTTGCTGAGATTAACAGACAGGCAATTAGAAAAGAGTTATGGAAGATTATTCTTATACATGATTACTGCTGTGAGACTATTAAATGCACGAAAATGGAAAGATTCTGACATTCTCAGAAGCATTGTGAAACAGGGGTGTCAAACTCGCAACGTCACGTGACGTGTCGCAACATATCGTGACTTTTGCTGGCAATGGGGTAGGCACGGCTTCGCTATGATGCATCCGGCCCGCGGGCCGGCAGTTTGACACCCCTGCTGTAGAAGATTGGGGCAGTGGTTGGTGAAGATGATAGAAGCAGCAGAGGCAGCAAAATTAACTTGTTTGATTAGAGAATGATAAACAACTACATTTATCAGTGACTGGAAACCCTTTATGGATTTGCGGTGAAAAAAAGAGAGATAAAATGAACTTGTGATTTATGCATTTGAAGATTAGAAAAGGGTAGCTTATAGAAAGAAGGAAATGATTATGTAACCTGGTGGTTTAGCTTGGTGGAGGTTGGTGGTTTTCTTGCAGACGTTTCATTACCAGACTAAGTAATATTATCAATACATTTATTATATTATTTGCATGCCACTCCTATCCAGGTAAACATAATTATACAACCACTGTCAAAAAGGAAGACGTTTGTTCATAATCCTTTCTTTATTTTTCTATTTTCTTTCTCAATTGTTCACTATTCTTCCTTATTTTCTTTATTGATACTCTTTGTATGGTTTTTATCAGTGGTGGGACTCAAATATGTGAACAACCGGTTCTCTGTGTGGATGCCGCTTCCGGAAGTCCATTCTGGGCCTGGGCAACAAAAAATTAGCTACCGGTTCTGCCGAAGTGGTGCGAACCGGCTGAATCCCACCACTGGTTTTTATCCTGTTAAAAATTTCTTCAATAAAAACTATATTGAAAGGAAGAATGGAATCTATTATCTGAAGAAGTGGGAAACTCTCCTTCAGGAGCCTCAAGTGATGGCTATCAGCCATCTATCGAAGATTTGCCATTGTGGATTCTTGCATTGAGCAAGGTGGTGCTCTTGATGATGTCCATAGACTCTTCCATATGTTTCTAACTCTAGTCTTTGGTGGCACTTGAACTCTGCTGCTGTTGTCCTCAGTTCCCAACAGGATCCCAGCTGATGTAATACAAATAAGCCTGAAATAAAGAGCTGAACGGAATTCAGATCTCCATATTTCAGCAAGCTTTAAGTTAATTCCCTAATCATTTTTCATTGCACCATGACAGAGGTTCTAAGTACCCAGAAGAAATAAATGCTGGCCACTCCAGCTTTTAGCAATCAATTACATTTCTTCAATCTATTTCTCACAGTCTCTGGCGCAGATTGCTTTCAATCAAACCAATGCTTTGCTTTAAGAGCAAAACATACATTGCTGCCTAATGCTAATTTAAATTTTGTTTTTAATCTCGAGCAGTTTAGGCTGACTTTTTTTTTTTTTTTTTGCCCCAGAATGTTATTATCTTCTGAATTACAGTTGAATGCCCATTTGGTATAATCAGTATTCTTATCTACCCAGGATGCAAAGAGGAAATTGCCTGAATGTCTTTCAATTCAATTAACCTTTGTCGGGAGATATCAGAAATTCCTTAGTTCACTGAAAATGTTCATTCAGCTGTCAGTTTTAGGCCACCCGGTAGTAAATATGGAAACAAGAATCAAGTTGGAGGAATAAAGAAGAGTTGATTGTAACTTTGATGCAAAAGATGACAAATTTGACTAACAAATTTATTAATATTTCCACTCAGATATAGGAGACGACCAGGATGAGCCCGAGGGAGGGGGTCAAACTCATCATCAGTCATGAATCCCTTGGTGCTCACAAGGGACCTAATAAGTCCAGCCCACCTTGAATTCCATTGACTCTTATCTACCACCAATTTGCTTTGACCCTTAGTAGCTCAGATTCTTGTAGAGAGCTTAGGCTTGCAATCAATCTTTATACCCATCTCCTGATTTCCCCGGCACTTGACCTCCCAAAACGTATGCCTTTTAATAGAATTGATTAATTGGAAAAGATGATATGAGACTTTTTCTGATCTCTGCCACCACAGAATATTTTGGCCATCCTCCTACAAGGACAGAAAAATAGGAATGGGTAAATGGCACAAGTCTTGTTCTGCCTCCTCTCTTCCCAGGAAATTTGTAGCTGGGCACTAGCATTGTCCCAATCTTTCTATACTACTTATTATATTGTGAGGTCCTTGGTGCACTCTGAGCTTGGTGGCTTTCTTGCAGCTTAGTGGAGCCTAGAGCTTTTCTTGCAGATGTTTCATTACCAAACTAGGTAACATTATCAGTGCATTTATTATAGTCTTTGCATGCCACTCCCATGCATATAAAAATGGACCACCCAAATCCAACCACACAGAACCACCCCATCCATGCCAATATCTGAGCACTTGGCAGAGCAAAAGATGAAGCCTTCAACGTGACCTGAAGTACGCCTCCCTCAAGCCCATCAGCCACTATCCCACAAGATGAGATGAGGGTCTGGGTTCAACCCTCAAACCAAATGCAGTTGCCTTCTGTAGATATCTTTTGACTCCACTTCCCCCTCCAGCGAATCTTGGCTAACTTTGACAAAATGGGAAGCAGAAAATCTTCCCTTTTTGTTTTATTTATTTAATCAGGAGTGAGGCTTTTATTTTTTTCAGAAATGACAGAGACTCCCTGAGAGAAGCCAAACAAAAGTGGATTTTAGAACATGCTGGGCGAAGTCTGTTCTGACTTCTCTTTCCATTCAAGCCTCCCTTCTCTAGTCAAATTTATCTTTAAAAACACCATTTTTGAAAAAGTTTAAAGGGAGGGAGCAGAAATACTTCAAAATATATGCACAGACTAAGGACACAATAAGCGAAAGCCACATTCCCAGTTCTCCAAAACTTAGCAAGCTACCTTCATTTTAAATTTCTATTCCATTAAAATGAATATTATTTTGCTGGTAGCAAAATAGTACACGCATGGTGGTTTATCGTTTTAATCTTGCATTCCTGTTTTATTGTGTAGGTTCTATTTTGTAGCTCCACTCCATGGGTTTTGTTTAGTATAGTTAATCTGGGTCACTGACCAGCAATAAAGAATTTGACTTGATACATTAAAATTCCTACTGCATTTGATGTAAACTATTTTAAACAAAAGTGTTTAAAACTTTGAAAATTGGAAATAAGTAAAATAAAACAGCACCTCATTAGATGCAACCTAATTCCAAACCTTAGAGCTTGGGTATTAAATTAAAATTCTAATAAGCACTGGTCTTAATACATGAGTGTCCAAGTTTCAAAAGGGCTGAAGGAACTGAATCAGCAAAAGCAACATCAATGCAATCAGCCAAGTTTTTTTTTTTCTTCAAATGCTAACACCTCTAGAAAGGAAACAACAAAGAAACTTTTATAGCCCGAGGGTTCAACACATCTCTTATTTTGAATTTAATATCTCAGCCGCTTCTCAATTTTACACTTTTCGGTACTGTGAGAAAAAAAATCTATTATTTCATACTGTTCATGTATGATAAACAGAATACAAAGAGATTCTTTTTTTTTTATTTTGAAGTAGGGTAACAAATAATTACAAAACCTGTAGATATGGTCTCATTATTTCCGTAGTAGAGACACATACTTGAAGATTTTTAAACAAGAAGATTGAAAAAAAAAACCTGTTAACTTTTGCCAATGTCCTGCTTTAGTTTTACTATTTTTAACCTGTTAGTCCTGGGTTTGCAAGGAACCACCCATTGGACTTTTTAAAAGTTAGTTTAATAGTCAAAGACCAACAAATAGGAGGCTATCCTGCTGCAAAGGAAAACAATTCTGACACAAACATGATTAATTGTTCTTGAAGTGACTCTGACCTTCCCAGGTCCTTAGAAAACAAGATGCTGGGTGGTTGATGCCCAGTGCTTTTCTGGAGCGGTTCCTCCCTTTCCATAAAAAAAACCCCAAAACATAAACTGAAATGATAACAAGCATTCTGGGAAATGAGAGGATACTGAAACCAATCTCACCTTTAAAACAAATATTTGATGATAGATTACATTCACCAGGGCGATCACCTCTCCCATCCCATCATGCTTTTAAAATTTGAAGTTTGGCCTTTAGATTCAAAAAAGATTTCAATGCTGTAGACGTAAAATATATTTACATATATTTGTATTCCAAATCAGATAAGTGATCTGGCGACATCAAAAAGTTTGAAATATCTTTTCTCCGACGGCCCTAAGGAGCTAGCTCGGACCGAGGAAGGAGCTGCCACCCTTCCCCCATTGACGAGGGCCTCCTCAACGGTGGTCGCCCCTCCAGGGCGACTTTCGACCCGGTTAAGGGTCTACCGGCGGAGGGAAAACAGCCGGTGGAGAGGCAGAGCTCTCCGTGTGACTGCGTGTGCCACGATCCGGAACCGTTGTTTCCTAAGCACTTTGATGTAACTCTCCCACCCCTATAAAAATCCAATAAAATATATATTATAAAAAAAAAAAGTTTGAAATATAACTTCCGTCAAGCCTTCTCTTTGCAATCTTGATCAAATTAACTAGACAACTGGGTGTCCCCCAGACAATGATGAGGTCACCAACTAATCCTTTCAACTGGGAAGCGCCTGAGTGCTTTTGATACGAGTGTGATGTGATACATTTTGTCTCTAAAACATTATTCCTTTTTTTTTTGGTTAGGTGGAATTCAGATATTTATTCAGATATTTACATATTTCATACAAATTCAGATTCCTGGTTACGAATTGCACTGGCTGATATCCCTTCTAATAAATCAAGAGTGTTCAAAAGTTAATAACTGGAAAGAGACACGACACTCGTGTTAATTTATCGACAAATATAGCATTCTGCAATTTCCTGGAAGTTGACAATTTACAGTGGACTTATTGGACCTGGATAACTTGATCTTTGAAAGATCAAGATGGCCTTTATATAAGATTAGAAGGAATCTGGATTCAGCTTCTATTGTTGTATTTGGTGTTCACAGCTAATGGACACAACAATGAGAGTTGAGGTAAATATTCTGCTCCTTTATGTGCAACTCACAAGTAGCTGTATCTTACTGGGACAGAAAGTAACTAGGGAAATACTTTCTCAAAAGACCCCCACACTACATACGTACCAGATGTAAGT
The DNA here is from genome assembly GCA_023970755.1 of Azemiops feae. Lineage (NCBI taxonomy): Eukaryota > Metazoa > Chordata > Lepidosauria > Squamata > Viperidae > Azemiops > Azemiops feae. The sequence continues at coordinate 425,089 of JALGBA010004220.1, forward strand.
AACCTAGTGTTGTCTAGTTAATTTGATCAAGATTGCAAAGAGAAGGCTTGATGGAAGTTATATTTCAAACTTTTTGATGTCGCCAGATCACTTATCTAATTTGGAATACAAATATATGTCAATATATTTCAAGTCTACAGCATTGAAATCTTTTTTGGATCTAAAGGCCAAACTTCAAATTTTAAAAGCATGATGGGATGGGAGAGGTGATCGCCCTGGTGAATGTAATCTATCATGAAACATTTGTTTTAAAGGTGTAGTGTGGGGGTCTTTTCAGAAAGCATTTCCCTAGTTACTTTCTGTCCCAGTAAGATACTACAGCTGCTTGTGAGTTGCACATATGGGTGGCATGCTAGAAATGTTATGTAGGGGAAGAAAATAAAAGGACAGTAAGAATCAGATATTTGTCCTGGGGAAGTAAATTACAATCCCGTTGAATAAGAAGGCATAAAAAAATGTTAATTGCACCAAATACTAATCATTATATATTGAGAAACAATATAACATATAAGAATTTAATGTTTGCAAATAAAGGAGCAGAATATTTACCTCAACTCTCATTGTTGTGTCCATTAGCTGTGAACACCAAATACAATAATAGAAGCTGAATCCAGATTCCTTCTAGTCTTATATAAAGGCCATCTTGATCTTTCAAAGATCAAGTTATCCAGGTCCAATAAGTCCACTGTGAATTGTCAACTTCCAGGAAATTGCAGAATGCTACATTTGTCAATAAATTAACATGAGTGTCGTGTCTCTTTCCAATTATTAACTTTTGAACACTCTTGATTTATTAGAAGGGATATCAGCCAGTGCAATACATAACCAGGAATCTGTATTAAATATGTAAATATCTGAATAAATATCTGAATTCCACCTAACAAAAAAAAGGAACAATGTTTTAGAGACAAAATGTATCACATCACACTCGTATCAAAAGCACTCAGGCGCTTCCCAGTTGAAAGGATTAGTTGGGGGACATCCAGTTGGGGGCTACTTTCATGTCCCCAGCAGGTGCTGGAACAAAGGACAGGTGCTCAACCCCACCCCACGGCAGCATTTGGGTCTCGAACATGAGCTTGCTAACCTCCAACCCAGCATCCTAACCATGCAAATCACCATGCCCCTTACTAAATGTATTATTTCTACAGATACTTGGAACAGATGATGAATTTTGTTCCAAAACAGATTTCTACCCTAAAGGAAACCATTACTATAAGGGCTGATTACACCATGTATGTGGACAAGCCATGTGTGATGGAGATAGCAAGGTGAATATCTTCAATGGTCTAGACATAATGGCTACCCAGAGTGGTGAGCTATATAAATTTGATTGACTGATTGATTGAGAATACTCTGCACCACTAACCAGCCTGCTAACTCTACTTTACTCTTTGTCTATAAACCAGCTGATCAATCAATAGCCATGCAGTATTAAAACAGTCATTTCTATTGACACGGTAGTAGTTAAAGGCTTCCTCTGTAGGTGAAGAAAGGAGAATTCATGACAGCAGGTGACTAAATGGGTTTGGTGAGTTTTATTTCAACAATATTTGTAGGCTTCAGTGTAGGCTGCACACAGCTCAGAAGGAGCTATCAGTTACTAAAGTCTATTCAAAAATCAGAAAGGGTCTTTTCAGATTTACAAATTTTATTCAGAGGCATAAGTTTTTGTGAGAAGCAGCTGACTTCATCAGAAGAATGAAGCAGCTAGACTGATGTGGGATTTAATTAGGAAGAGGTGAGGGGTAAGCTGGAGGGGAAGGAAAGAGTGGATAGGTTAATTATGCAGATTACATGTGAAACACATTACCTCATCAATTCACAGATATAATGTGTTACAAACACACGTATTTATTGAAACCTTCTGAGATTGCCTGAAACCTTTTGGGGTATGTAAGTTCAGCAATTTCTCGCTCAATGGTGCTCTTAAAATCAGTCACACTGAGGTCCATTATGGACCTCAAAGTAGCCATCATATAAGTTTATTATTATAATCATCATCATCAGTAATTTTACCCTGTAATGCATTAGACAAGAGTTGGACCAGGGAACCTGGAAATGGTGACTAATATTCCTACACAGGTAATCATCTGGGGGCATTAGTGAGAGATGTACATTGAGATGGTGAATTCTGGAGGGAAATTTAAAGTGATATGGAGAAAACATTTAGATTTTCCTAATCTCGAACTTCTTATACATTAATAATTGATATTTGTGAGGTTCTAATGCAGCCACAGCAAGTGAGGCATTACCCTTAAAAACAACCTTGTAGAGAGTTAAGACCACAGAGATGTTACTTTAAAGGAGTTAGCCATGTAACATGAGCACCATTGGAGATTAATTCATCCCAAACTGTTAAAGAAGACTGTTAACAATTTATTATCTTGGAAAGGAAGAGCCATGAAAGTTTGCTTTCCAAACTTTATAGGACCCAATTAGGAAACATGCTTTAAAAATTACACAGAGAAATAAATGCTCAATGCATTTAACTTGTCGTTACCGCTAATGGTGCAGTGACAATGTTTTCAGCCCCCTGTTATAAAATATTTAAAAAAAGAAAAAGAAAAAAGAAAAAAGGTCTGTCCCTAATTTGTAGCAAGGATTTTGCCTTCTAGGATGTAACACAGTATCAGCAGGAAAATCGGAGAATTTGCAGCGAGTCACCGTGTGAAAGAGCAAAATGCAATTAAGACTCCCACTGGCGTTAAAGAACTCAACAAAACGTAATTCTTCACACAAGAGCCTTACCCCCCCTCTTCTTTTTTGCCTTCTAAGCAAAGAATAAGGCCTCCCATCTACCCTCTCCAGCCCACCCCTCCCGCTTTTGGTCAAACGTTAGCATTTAGGAGGAACTTTCAAATTTTCTCACAGAGAAACAACGTCAAGAAGAGAAAGGAAAGCGAAGAAGGGAAGAATGCGGGAGAGGCAAGAAAGGCTGACATTTCCAAAAAAAGATAGAATGTGGGTTATTTCAAGAAGCAAGCTATTGTTTCTCCGGTTAACCCATTGACACTGAAATGAGACTGAAGGCCACAGATTTTCTACATATGCAAATAGTCTTAGTGATATATCTGAGTGTATACTACAAAGAAAAATGTTTCCTTTTTTAACATCACCATGAAATCCCATTTTGTTTTCCAACCCTTCATTTCTTTCCCAAAATAGCCATCATTTATATCCGGTTACAAAAGCGACATTCCTGGTTTTTAAATGAAGCCAGTCACTCCGGCAACATCTTTTAATAGTGCCGATTTCAACTTTTACTGATAGAAATCTCAGCCCAATACAGAAAGAGGTGACTATTTCTGTCAAAAGGTTTATGAATAACTACTTCTAAGTTACTAATTAAAGAAACCATTTTGTCCTCATTGTCATGAGCTTCAGTTTTCTTTTTTTCTTTCTTTGGTTCTGCCCTCAGAGTCAAAAGCAACTATTGATGGTGAGTGTTGTTGCTTAAATTAAAAGGGGCTGCCACAAAGAAGGGGGGGGTTGTCAACCTATGCTCCAAAGCACCTGAAGGCAGGACAAGAAGCAATGGATGGAAACTCATGAAGGAGAGAAGCAACCTAGAACTAAGGAGAAATTTTCTGACAGTTATAAGTTTTAGATGTCCCAACGCTGGAGGCTTTTAAGAAGAGATTGGACAGCCATTTGTCTGAAATGGTATAGGGTTTCCTGCCTGAGCAGGGGGATTGGATTAGAAGACCTCCAAGATCCCTTCCAACTCTGTTATTCTATTATTCTGTTAAAAATTATGAAATGGAACCAGTTCATTTCGAACTGCAGGAAAAAGCTTATGATAGTGAAATGCATTGTATTATTTTATTTCAGTTAAACAATTTCAACTCGTGATATGCTACTGGAGGATTACTTTAGAGCTATTGTGAACAATAGCCACAGAGGTCAACAAGAGCTGGCAGGCAGATACAGGGTTCACCTTTTACATTGTGATATAAACAAGGATTTAAGAATTTACAGTGCAAACTTTGATAAATGGAGGGAAGAAAATAAGGAGAAAAGGAAGTACAGCAAAGAGCAGATGAATGTGACAACCTGGGATCCTTATTATCTTATTGTCTGATGAGTTTCAATTGACTCCAAAGCTTTATTAGATCATTAGATGTTGAAAGTGATTTTGAAAAAAAAAAGAAAGAAAGAAATGCAGAGCTCAGGACGAAGGAGCCGAAGGCAAATGTGACGATGGCCAAGGAAAAATATAATTCTCTACTTTTGAGAAAAAGTGATTCTGGAAAGTAAGTTAAAAAGGTCCAATCTGCCCAGAGATATTCTGGTAAACCTTCCATATTTTACAGTATGGTGTTATTAGTTTTGTGCAACTATCACAACTTCTAAGGCTAAACAAATATGGCTTATTTTGAAACACAGAAGACAATTTACATGTTTGTTGAACAGTTTTCAGTTCCAACTTATTTCTGCCTCATCTATCACATGTTCTGTTGCTAGAGTTGTGTTACTTTGGCCAAATGATACTGTATATACCAGTGATGGCGAACCTTTTAGAGACCGAGTGCCCAAACTGCAACCCAAAACCCACTTATGTATCATCGGGTGCCGGGTGGGCATGGCCCATTGAGTGGGTGTGGCCCATTGGGTGGGTGTGGCCCATTTGGTGGGCATGGCCCATTTGGTGGGCGTGGCTCTGGTGGTAACGGCAGACTGGGTGGGACTAAAAAGTTCAATCAATCAATTCCAACTTTGCGAGATCTTTTTTTTCCCCGCGAGAAGTTGAAATTGACTGATTGAACCTTTTTTTTTTTTTGCACACGGCGGCAGAGGCCTAAAGCGAAAAGGTTTTATGAAACCAAGCTGAAGGCCTAGGACTGGGGCGACGGTGCGCGTGCCCACAGAGAGGGCTCTGAGTGCCGCCTCTGGCACCCTTGCCATAGGTTCGCCACCACTGGTATATACAAATGATTATTGTTTTTTTCAAACAAAATAATTATTGGCGAAATGGTGATGGAGTAAGAAGAAGGTCCTTTTAGATTCTTGGAGAATATGGCTGTTGAGGCAGATATGATGAAAAGCAGCGGGATGGATGAAGGTGAGGAATTTAGGTGCACGTAATAACAGGATGATAGGAGGGAGGTATAAGATTTATGGCAGATGAATGCTATTCCTTTTATTTCATAAGTCAAAGAATAGAAAGGAAGAAGATGGACCCAAGGTTGCCAATCACACGGCATTGTCCCAGATCTCCTGATAGTCAGTCATTTCTTCTCAAATAGCCTGGAACAAGGAAGTCTTTGATGTATTATGTGCTGTCTTACATCTAAGGATATTTACCCATGTAGTGTGGCTGTATTACTATTATCCTTCTTGGATAACCTGACCGGCTCAAGGTTGACTCAGCCTTCCATCCTTTCAAGGTAGGTAAAATGAGGACTCAGATCATTGAGGGCAACATGCTGACTCTGTAAACCACTTAGAGGGTCACTATAAAGCGGTATATAAGTCTGAGTGCTATTCTTCTATCTTTCTCATCTTTTCTACTACCCTTCTCCATTGGTATCTTATGATTATATGATTTGTTGTTTGTATGTACACTGACAGTTTATGCACCAGAGTCAAATTCCTTGTGGATCCAATCACACTTGGCCAATAAAGTATTCTAGTCTAGTCTAGTCTAGTCTAGTCTAGTCTAGTCTAGTCTATTCTTTACATACTTTACTCTACTCTAGTCTAGTCTAGTCTACTATAGTATATGTCCAATCACACATGGCCAATAAAGTATTCTACTCTACTCTACTCTACTCTACTCTACTCTACTCTACTCCACTCCACTCCACTCCACTCCACTCCACTCCACTCCACTCCACTTTATTTCTCTTTGCCTTCCCTCCTTTCCCAGTCTGATAGATATTTCCCTCTCTCATCTTCTTGTTTTCCTCTTCCTTCTTCCTCTTCCTTTTCCTTCTCACACCACCCAAAAATGTCTCCTTTTCCGTCTTGTGAAGGTGGAAGATAAGGAGAAAAAAAAAGGCGCTAGTGTCATTGGGAGAGACCGCAATGCATTTGTGCAGATGGTAGGTCAATTAATTTTAATCCATTAATTTGTTTTATTTTACCGCAGTTTATTTGATCAGCCACCTATTAATTTAATTAATCCACACAATTTATCAACTTGTAGCCTCTAGTCGGTGTACCTATGCCTAAACACACACGCACACACATGCACAGGCAAACACACAGAGCCAAAGAAACAACAACAACAAAAAGTCTTCTGGATAAACTGGAACACCCTGTTTTAACTGAAACAGCCAAGTAAACTAATGTGGTAAAGAAATCATTTAAAAAAAAAACAACAATTGGCACTGTTTGATCTTGTTCCACTTATAGACAAAGTTTTATAACATGTGAAGTGCCAGTATGAGAAAAAAAAATTATCTTCTCCAGTTTGATTCACCAGATTAAAGTGACCGCTTTAATGGTGTGAGTACTTCATTTAAAATTGTAAGAGTTGAATTGGGCTACCCTTCCTTATAGAGGTCTTGCAGACGCCAGTTCCCTTCATCGAAGTTCTCCCTCTGTGAATTTTAAAGGCATGTCAGGCTCTTTCTAATATTTCTGAAGTCTCTGTATAAAAAGCCATTTATGCCTATCAATCTGGGAAAGATTATGGAACCGTTTCTGAAGCCCTAGAAGGTCACTGGTCCATAGTCAGAAATGGAAACCTTTGAGGACCACAGTGAAATTTTCCAGGGATTGTCATCTGGTTAAAACTACAGGTGGCCCAATGGTTAGAATGCAGTATTGCAAGCAAACTCTGCCCACAGCTTGGCATTCAATCCTCAACGGGCTCAAGATTGACTCAGCCTTCCATCCTTCCAAGATTGTTAAACTGATGACCCAGATTGTTGAGGGCAATAAGCTGACATTATAAACTGCCCAGAGAGTGCTGTAAAGCACTATGGAGAGTAAACAAGGTAGTCATTGACTTACGATTGCAACGGAGTCCAAACGTTTTGTTGCTAAATGAGACGGTTGTTGAGTAAATTTTGCCCCCTTTTACAACCTTTCTTGACACGGTTGTTAAGCGAATCACTGCAGTTGTTCAATTAGTAACCTGGTTGTTAAGTGAATCGGGCTCGCCCCATTTGACTCTGCTTGTCAGGAAGTCGCAAAAGGGGATCACATGACCCCAAGACACTGCAACCGTCATCAATATGAGTCAGTTGCCAAGCGTTTAAATTTTGATCAGGTGACCACAGGGATGCTGCAAGGGTCCTGTGAAAAAATGGTCATAAGGCACTTTTCCCAGTGTGGTTGTAACTTTGAACAATCACTAAATAAACTGTTGTAAACCGAGGACTACTTGTATAAGTCTAAATGCTATTGTTATTGCTAAAGTCATCAGCCGGGAAGTTACAAAGAACTTCCAAATAACATTCATGTACCTGTAGCCTTCTTTTCCCTTGACTAATGTTAGTGCCTATGATGTTACCATCGGAAAAGCCCTGGGTAGAGTTGAGATTTATGCAAATTACGTACCTAAGTGTTAACAAATGAATGGCAATTATCACAGGGTGTGTAGGTCCAAGAGAAAATATGCACACCCAAAAAACTAAGTCATTGCACTACAGACTATTATCAGTGGAAACATCAGCTGTCTTGGATGACAAACTGCCCTTGCTAATAGTAATACAAAGTCCACATTCATGCTCTTATTTTTTTAATTTGTATTATTGAGTCCCTTTGCTGCAATGTAGCAAGAAACCCCCATTTCAGAGGGTTTCTCAATATTGATTTCAAATATTTTGGCCTTAAATACTTCATTTTGGTAAACTTAAAACTTGGCTCAGCAAAACATGCTTTCAGGAATCCAATTCAGCGCTCGATATTTCGAGCAGGTTTCATTCCTTTCAAATTATGACTCAAAGAAAATAAATAATACATGTGACTTATTGATGTCCCTTGAAGAATGCTTTGTGGCCTCTGAAGAAGGGCAGAAGAGAACCGGGTTTCCTGGAACTCAGTCGCAGCAAAAGAGGTGCCTTGTCAAGAGATCTGTATGGAAATTCTCAGTCATCCAGTGATCCAGTTCAGAACGGAAGAAGCTTCTTGGATGAGAAGTGAAATGTCTTCAAGGGAAAAAAAAAAGTCCAGTTGCCTTTTAAAAAAAACACCTTTGGTATTTTCAACAGATCTAGGATTATTCAGTTGCAGAATCCGAGCTGCAAAAACTGCAATGAGTATTCCTGTACCTTTTCATGCAATTTAAATATAGCCAAGAGCGGACCTTCAAACATAGCATCTTTACCTCACGGGGTGTAAACAAAGCCTTAAATTAGGTCTCTAACTCTGTAAAGATTAAAGGAAGAGAATGTATCCAAAAGGATACTCTAATTAGTTGTTGTTTCCCTAATTTCTTGATGAGAGTGAGATATAGTCTGGCAATCAGATGGCCCACACAGCCTCCACCCATAATTCCACAGCAGAATTAACAGGCATTTATAACAGGTAGGTCCAGATGATTCAAGCCCAAACTGAGATAGACTGAAGCTGAGTATGGAAAGAAACGAGTGGTTGGTTGTTTTTTTGTCCTGTAAACCAACAAATGTGTGGGATGAGGAACAAGGATGGAACAGTGTCAAGAGCAGAAGTCTTCAAACTCGGCCCTTTTATGACTCATGGACTTCAACTCCCAGAATTCCTCAGCCAGCATGCCTTTTATGACTCATGGACTTCAACTCCCAGAATTCCTCAGCCAGCATGCCTTTTATGACTCATGGACTTCAACTCCCAGAATTCCTCAGCCAGCATGCATTTTATGACTCATGGACTTCAACTCCCAGAATTCCTCAGCCAGCATGCCTGGCTGGGGAATTCTGGGAGTTGAAGTCCATGAGTCATAAAAGGGCCGAGTTTGAAGACCCCTGGTCAGGAGGGAAGAAGAGAGGTGGTTCTGGGGTTTTTGTTTTTGCATCTTTGAGACGACCATGACCTGGATGACTGAAAAATCTCCACAGATGCACAAAGCAGGCAAAAGTGTGTTCTATGTACAAGTGAGAATCCTGCTTATAATTGAAGTGGAATTGTACAAAATGCACACAAACTCTGCTTAGCCCATCAAAAGAATTGCTTTCTTGTTTTGTTTTTTAACAATCAATATGGCATCGATTATTTCCAGCCCTTCCTTCAGTCCTTTCTTCTGCATTAGAGTTTGTGACTGACTCTTGCACGCCTGCAAAGATGTAAATTATGTTCCTTCCTGGCAAACGGCAACCAAATTAGGCTTCTGGGCAGACAAACAATGCAATCCAATTCTTTGGCTGTTTCTCAAGCCCCAGCTTGACTTTGTAGACTCTGAAAAACGAAATAGCAAAAAAAATTCTCTCTCTCGGGGTCTATGACATTGCAGGCCATGAGAGACTCAAAGTCACTCCCAGCATACCAATTTATTAGTCTATAAAATCTGACACCCTCGATTATTTATGCACAAAAAGGATAAATAATGTACTTTCCCCCCCCCCCTACTTACCAGAAATATCTGGGAGTGTTTATATGCCGCTCCATCTGGAAGATGTAAATAGTGAAAGGCAGGCCTGACTTCATCATGAAGCTGCTATTGAAATTCTTTCAGGACGTGATATTAAAAACAACTGAATAAACAAAGATAAGGGGCGAATAGGATTTGAAACAGACTTTTTCTTTTTTTAAACTAGAAGAAAAACAAATAAAGTTCCTGGTTAGAGCTTTAACACTGCAGTAATTTTGTCTATGGCTTTGCTTTGGCACATGTGATCCATCACTAGCAAAAGGTCACTAGCCAAGGTTCATTAGCCCCAAACTCGATGGGAGGCATTAAACTGTCACAGAGCTGTGTGACTTTTGGTTCTCAAGAATCACTCTTTCTCCCCTTGAGCTTATTAGGAAGACTCATGTTAGCCCTAATCTTGTCTCAGGTTAGTTAAGGCTCAATAGAAGCAAAATATGTTCTGGACCAATCCATCTGAAAGAACTTTCTGCTTGTGGCAAAGATAATACTGGTGTAGAAATGATCGTGGACCAGCTTATGTTCTTCTCTAGAAGGTCCAACAAATTCCACTTTTATTTTCAGCACAAGAAAAGGTGTTACTGTTGTGATGAATGGAATGGAATGGAATGGAAGGGAATAGAATAGAATAGAATAGAATAGAATAGAATAGAATAGAATAGAATAGAATAGAATAGAATAGAATAGAATAGAATAGAATAGAATAGAATAACAGAGTGGAAAGGGACCTTGGAGGTCTTCTAATCCAATCCTCTGCTCAGGCAGGAAACCCTATACCATTTCAGACAAATGGTTGTCCAATGTCTTCTTAAAAACTTCCAGTGTTGTGAGCATTCACAACTTCTGGAGGCAAGTTGTCCCACTGATTAATTGTTCTAACTGTCAGGAAGTTTCTCCTCAGTTCTAGGTTGCTTCTCTCCTTGATTAGCTTTCATCCACTGCTTCTTGACCTGCCCTCGGGTGCTTTGGATAATAGTTTGACTCCCTCCTCTTTGTGGCAACCCCTGAGATATTGGAACACTGCTATCGTGTCACCCCTGGTCCTTCTTTTCATTAAACTAGAGATACCCAATTCCAGCAACCGTACTTTATATGTGTTAGCTTCCGGTCCCCTGATCATCTTTGTTGCTCTTCTCTGCATTATTCAACTTAGCTCAGCTGTATTCAACTTAGGATTTCCTCAAGTCTTATATATAAAACCAAGAGAAAGTTGAATTGTAGAAAGGCAGACCTGTGTCTGCTGTGGACACGTGATAAAAAAAATATTACAAAGATGTAGAAAGCAAGATGAGTTATAGAAAGGCAGAGCTGTTCTTGCAGTGGGTCAGTGTGAATCCTTTTTTTTTTTTTTTTTGGTAGGATTCGTTGCAAAAGTTAAGCAGGCAGCTTCCTCAAGAGCAAACAGTTCAGTACGTAAAGGGTCAAAATGGATTATCATCTCAGTTCATCTAATAAGTAATGTTTTTGCCAAACAAAACCAATTCCCAATAAATTCTCGCTGTATTTACGTGCACCGATTTGATTTAGAGGCCTGTGGGGAGACACCATTTGGTAGCTCAGGAACGCGGAGAGGTGGGTGGTGCACAGCAGAGTAGAAAACTCCTGTGCCAGAAGTGTTATAGTGTCAGGTTGATTTATTGAGTGAGCTTCAGTTCGCCGAATGTTCCGAGATATTTATTTCCCTAAAGGCTCGGCAAAGATATGAACAGACCTGCATCCACAGATGTCATCATTGCTCATTTTACCGAGTCATGAAATTTCTCCACTGAAACTTGTCCACCGAAAAGTGCTGCAACAGGGCAAAGTCAACAGCGTCTTCTCAGCCCGGATCCTCCTGGTTTTAACGGATGTTTTTTTAAAACCATAGCCAGACAACTTCGGCGCAGACTTAGCAACAAAAGTCCGATCTGGTTTTGCCTATTAATTATTATAACTGAGGAGTTTGCAACAGAAAGGTAGTCCTTCACTTACAATACAGGTAGTCCTTCACTTACAATAGTGGTTTTAGTGACCGTTCAAAGTTATGGCAACACTGGAAAAGGTGCCATACGACCGTTTTTCACATTCGTGACTTACGCAGCATTCCCAGGGTCATGTGATCAAATACAGACGCTTGGCAACTGACTCATATTTATGACGACTGCAGTGTTCTGCGGTCATGTGATCAGCTTTTGTGACCTTCTGACAAGCAAGGTCAATGGGGCAAGCCAGATTCACTGAACAACCGTGTCACTAACTTAACAACTGTGGCAAGAAAGGTCGTAAAATGGGGGCAAAACTTGCTGAACAACTGTCTCGCTTAGCAACGGAAATTTTGGGCTCAGTTGTGGTCATAAGGTGAGGACGTACCTCTACCTGCAACTGTCGAAGTGAGCAAAGGTATATCCCAAATTAGAAGAAAGTAAAATGCTTAAAAACTAAATAAAAAAACCCTGAAGAACTTTATAACTGGGCAATTTGCGTTCCCCAAGAAAGTCTAGCTAGCAATCTGCCCAATTTTGTGTGTGTGTGTGTGTCTTTTAAATAAAACATTTATTTCTCTGGCATCTGTAGTTTGCAAAAGGTGGACACCCTGTTATCTCTTTCTAACCATGGATTGCACTTTTTAGGAGACTCAAAGATGACCGACTTTCCAGCCATTTTAAATAAAAAATATTTCAAGGATTTGGAGAAGCCCCTGGAACAGCTTTAGAATCAAGTGTGAAAGATTCTTGAGGGTAACAGAGAAAAGAAGAAAAAAGAAAAGAAATCGGAGCTTGAGCAGGTCCATTCCTGAAGATTGTGTTTTGCCACAGCACTTCCTAGAGTAGCATGAAAAATAAGATTAAAGAGCTCAGTGTGATTTGCCAGAGTCCCTTCAACAAGAAGAAAGACAACAGGAGGAAGGAGAGCAGAATAGAAAAGCAAGTTTTGCAATCAATTTGTATGAATGAATGTATCTTAGCTGAATTTTAACTAGGCTAAGATCATGGGTGCTACAGATGGTGACAAATGCAGAAGCCTATAAATTTTCCTAACAGATGGTCTTATTTTCCTGCCTACCTGCCTTGGTAGGTATATATGGCTTTTCCTTTAACTTCTCAGGGAGCATCAAGTCTGTCTTCCTCTGCTTTTATAAGGCTCCTACAAAAATGAGGGGGGTCAAACTATTTTCCAAAGCACCAGAAGGCAAGACAAAGAAGAAGAAAAAATGATACCAATGGATGGAAACTAACCAAGGAGAGAAGCAACCTAGAATTAAGGAGAAATTTCCTAATGGTGACAGCAATCAACCAATGGAATGACTTGCCTTCAGAAATTGTAGGGGATCCATTTCTGGAGACTTTCAAAAAGAGCCTGGACAGCCATTTGTCTGGAATGGTATAGGATCTCCTGCTTGAACAGAGGGTTGGGCTAGATACAGGGGTAGGCAACCTTGGCTCTTTTATGACTCGTGGACTTCAACTCCCAGAATTCCTGAGCCAACACAGCTCAGCTTGGAAACCTCTCCATTTCCCCTCAGCATGGCTGGCTCAGGAATTCTGGGAGTTGAAGTCCACGAGTCATAAAAGAGCCAAGGTTGCCTACCCCTGAGCTAGAAGAAGGTCCCTTCCAACTCTGTTATTCTATGTTCTATGTTCTTCCTCCCGCCCTGTCAATGAGTAGGAAGCCAACTTTGCTTGAGAAGGAGCTGGAAAGGAATGAAAACTGCAGGACATGGAGCAGGAGATCCCTCCTTGAAAGCTAGCTCAGTCCTCCCAAATAATGAAAATATCTCTTCCTCAGGAGATGAAAACTATTTGGTCTTCCATTCATCTTCTTATGGAACTGCCAAATTCCAACTGCCTTCTTCTCAGTTCATTAGGTTCTATCATCTCCTTTTGCTCAAATGTCACTGTACCTGCAATCATCTAGGTGTGTTCATGAATATATTCAAGAGAACCTGAATCAAAGCAATAAGTGAAATGTGTGGTTTTGTTATTCCACACAGGAAAGAGAAAAGAATCGAGTTCTTTCCAAAAAAAAAATAATTTTTACATGTCTGTGTAAAAAACATAATTCAACAGGAAGCTCATTTATTGGAAAATAAACTACCAATTTGAAGGCAAATACATTCAGATTATTTAATGCACATTTACAAAGTGTATTTTGTGGTTTTGTCGTGGTGCAGGAGATTTGTAGAGTCCCATCAAGTAGAACTTAAGTTAGCACCTTATGACAGCCGATCCTGTCTTATTTAAATATGTTAATATTTCTCATTATGCAATTAACAATAACCTTCATTCATTTGTGAAAAACATTTTGCCAAGCATGCACATAAAAAATTAGCAAGTGAAGCAAAATCACCTTAATTTGCTTTGGACCAGCAAATAACCAACTAATTTGCAGAAATCCCTGCCAAGCACTCATATTAAATGCTTCATGCTTATTTTATGACCTCTGCTGCACCTCTCTTCCCAAACCCTGAATCATATGATCATTAACATATTGCAAGGTCTGAAACTTTATTTTTTACATTCTTTAATTAATGCCTGTTTATAGAGGGCCATTGGACTTCAGATCTAGTTAATGAAACTTTCCTCCCCTGGAGCCCAATAGAAAGCTTTCTCCTCTGTTGTTTTAGTAGCTTTTTTTCCAACTGTTTGTTTATACACACTTAATTGATCTCTTTAGTCCCAAAAGCATTTCAGAGACGCAACCTGTTCCAAGGCAAACTAACACCCCCCCCCCTCTCCTTTATTTTTATAAAAGCCCTGATTGCCCAAGGTTATCAGTTTTAATTTGAAAGTTGAAGATTCAGCTTTATTTACACTGTCTAAAAGACAAAATTGATATGGGCCCCGAAGAATTCTGGTTTCACACAGTGGCTATGAACGCACACTGTATATAATTATTCCGATGTAGAACACAGTAATTACTAAATGCCGCTACGTCTTGTTTTACTGCATTTAAGGAAGCCACTCTTCATAACAAGTTGGAAATAAGAACAAATCAGACTGTCAATGCATGAAATTTTCATGGCTCTTCAATTTACATTTTACATATTTCCCTGCCACAAGACTTGCTATTATACTATTCTCTTTTTTTTTTCCAAGCGTAATTAAATTAAAAAAGTAATTGGATGGTGCTGCAATGTCTTAATCACATAGACAAACAGTTTTACAACAGCTTACACCATTTGCCACATGGGGCAATGTCATGATTGCACTAGACTTGAAAAGCAGGAGATCACATCATGACTAACAGGCAACGAACGGGCTAAGACTTGGTAGCTGGGCTCTGAATGTGGAGAAAGCCATCCCCAGATTCTCTTGACCAGTATCATCATGTCTGAAAGCTCCATTAACTACAACTGGCCAAAACTGGCCAACAAAGAAAGGCTTCTGAGGCTGTTTTACTAAAATATCTCATTTTGATGTCAACAGTTGAGTTGGCAATCCACTTTCAATTTAACTTTTTAATACCATATGCTGTGACTTCAAAATAAAAACCAGTCGTACTAGAGATTTAAATCAAAGGGACAGGAAGGAGCATCAAATATACCGGAAGAGAAATCTCCTTCAAGGAGTCTGTTAAAAACAAAATATATACAATTCGAGAAATTTATCTACGTTTTATATTTGGGATGTTATCCTACTTAGTTGGACATTATTTCTGACTCTCTAATACTACCTGAAAACTCAAAATCAATGATCGACTTCATTAAAGTCAGATTAATTTTGCAGTTGAACGCTGAATTGCAAAATTTGCAGACCATGTTGGTTCCTAACATTGTGTTGGCATTTACAAACACACCTGCAGTTTCCAAGCAAGAAGAATTTATCCATAAGCGAGTCTTCAAATGGCCCTTTCTACATACTGAGACCACGACATCATTCAGAACCTGATGCGGGGAGGGAAAATAAACCTGATATTGTTCATCCTAACTCTATATAATAAATCTTCTGTTCAACCCAGATTACAGAAGTAGGTGTAATCCGAATATTTCAGGCCATTTTGAAGGAGGATGGCAAGAGGAGAGTCAGTACTGTCACATACTGAACTACTTGGAAAGAAGGTCCTTCTTCTAGTTCAGGGATAGGCAGCCTTGGCTCTTTTATGACTCGTGGACTTCAATTCCCAGAATTCCTGAGCCAGCCATGCTGAGGGAAAAGGGAGAGGTTTCCAAGCTGAGCCATGCTGGCTCAGGAATTCTGGGAGTTGAAGTCCACGAGTCATAAAAGAGCCAAGGTTGCCTACCCCTGGTCTAGTTGAATCAGAAAGCCCCAAGATTGTGCCAATCTGCTCAACAAACAGAAGCCTTCAGAATGACAGGAGGTTCTTAGTCCTTAATGTCCACTCCAAATGAAAATGTTACTATCAACCCTCTCTCAGGTAAACTAGGCAGGAAACAAGACAAGATCAGCTAAATCTGATGTATTGTAAGGTTACGTTAAGAGAATCTTGCAAGTCTGAAAGTACAAACTTCCTACCTTCACTTTTAATTATTTCCTCCATTAGGGTGAGTCCTTCCTAAGTTTCTTTCTCTGACTGTTAAGCTATTGAGGGCTCCTGCCCCTTTTGTGCGATTGTTTCCTTGGCAGCATTTCTTTCCCTCTCTCCCAAAGGTCATTCATACATTCCATTACAGTTACAGAGGAAAAAAACAACTTCTAATCCTGTATATGAGACAACTTGCTATTGTCCGGTCTTTAGAACAGGTTTTTATCCTGCACTTGATTGCAGGAAAGGATCAAAGAGTTCCTACTTGGATGGAAAGGATGAGCTAGAGTGGTGATTTAAGTAGGAGTCACAGTGTAGCTGAAAAGAAAATAGAGCTGGTGAATAAGAGCATTCAAACACCACCAGTCATGGGACAAAGGAAGCTTAATGGTGGTGATCATCCTTGATGCCCTAGCTAGAAGTATGAATTAATCCCACAAATGACCAGATCAAATGCTATAAAAGGGCATTCACTAATAAATGTTTTGTAATACTCAAAAGACATTCCAGGTCTGGATCTGTTGGGCTGTTGATGAGGCCAGACAATGGATACTTGAAAGTAAAGCATATAGGACTCAAAGCATCAGTTGTGGAAGAATAAGTTGTCTTTCAGGCCTGCTCTCAAAATGAAACCTTCAGAATGAAGATCAATCTTCTTGAACCAGTGTTGTGCAGCTCTCGATTGTTCTTTGCCCTCCCAGAGGCAAAAAAGATAAGGATGAAGGTATTTGTGGTGGGAAGCAGGCTACTCCTGGGATTGTTGATGAAGAGGGCCTTGAGGGCCATGCAATTTCATCAGGGATGACAGCCACCAATGGACAACTTCCACCCTTCTTCTCTTACTTCTCTTTTTATGTTCCCAATAAGCAAAGGAGGTAGAAACAAAGCAAACATGATGATGTCAAAAGAAAGAAACTACCAAGAGGATAACAAACAAAGGGGGTCCATAAGAGTCTTGCCTAGACCATGGGTAATTGGCATAGAAAACAGAATCTCTGCCCAAAATCTAAGCTATGGAAGAACCAGAACTCAGTGTTGGTGGAAAACCCTTGGGAAAAGCTCTGAAACACAGAGGAGATCAGGAACCAAACATTCTGGGTCCCAAAATCCTTCTGGAGGTGGGCAACCTGAAATCAGCTCTCATCTCCGACCAACCCATACAATTCTGGAATCTCCCTGCTGGAGATCAGTGCTGTGTTAGAGAACAGTGTCAACAGAATTGTCCCAAAGATGCTTTTTTTTTTTTTTACGAGGCAATTGGACTTCCTTGTTTTTCCTTTGAAGACGTTTCACTTCTCATCCAAGAAGCTTCTTCAGCTCTGACTGGATGGTGAGGAGTGGAAGGATTTATATTTATATTCCTTGCAGACAGTTGGTCATTTGCCTTCTTTTTAGAGAGTCGTTGGGGCCATTTGGAGGCTTACCTGTGTCCTCAGGGTCACCTGAGTAGTGGAGCCTTCTTGGCTGCAGAATGCAAATGACCATTTCCCCACCATCCAGTCAGAGCTGAAGAAGCTTCTTGGATGACAAGCGAAACGTCTTCAAAGGAAAAACAAGAAAGTCCAGTTGCCTCGTAAAAAAAAAAGCATCTTTGGGACAACTATGACCTGGATGACAGAGAATCTCCATAGACAGTACCAACAGAACCAAAAAAAAGTGTTTTCAGACCTCAGAGTAAAAACTAAAATTATCAAGTGGCTTGCTTGCTTAACTTTTAAAAAAAAAAAATCTATAGTCAATGTTCTTAATTTCTTCATACCATTACTATTAAAGAAACTAGAATTGAAGAAGTTGAAATGAAACATAGCAGTTGTATCACATCAGTATTTTCCTTTCTACTTATCGTATAGAACAGTGGTGGCGAACCTATGGCACGCATGCCAGTGGCGGCACTCGGAGCCCTCTCTGTGGGCATGCGTGCCGTCGCCCCAGCCCCACCTCCCCCCACGGCCCCCTCCTCACCAGCAGCCTCCCCAGAGGAGAGTCGCCCCCAGGCGCGGCCCGTGCAGAGCAGTGCAGCCAAGGACATGGCAGCCGGGCAGCAGGGACAAGACTCTGCCCTCATGCCCTGACGCGCACAGATGATGCTGCGGGGCGTGGGCGGAGGGTGTGGCCGCCATGGCGCTGCATGGCCACCTGGATGATCTGCTGCGGCACGCTGTGGAGGCGGTGGGTGGCCCTGTGGGTGGGCGGGGTGGGGGCAGATGGGGGATGGAGCAGGTGGGACGGGGTGGAGCGGGGGCAGGCGGGGGTGGTTTTGGGGCACTCAGTCTCTAAAAGGTTCGCCATCACTGGTATTAAAGGGTTCCCTTGACAATTCATTGAGTAACCCAACTTATTTCATACTTTGGGGGCTAAGTTCCCTTTCTCTAGCAGTGCCTGGCATTTGGAGTGACCTGCCCCCACCCTTCTGAGTTCAAGATGGTACCTACTCTGCTATTATTTAGAAAAGCTATGAAGATCTGGTTGTCCACCCAGGTCTTCAGTGTGTGAAAGGAGATCTTCCATTTCATCACTCTTGGAACTTTTATCTTTATCTTTTATGTTTTATTGCAATTGGTATGATTGTCATGAGTCCCCCCCCCAGGGTTGCTGAGAGTTGGGTGGCATAAAGTTTAATAAATGAATATATTCTTTGATTGTTAATGTTTGCCTCCTGACATTATTTCAAGCCATGTTCAAGGAAAGAGGTCTCAACTGAGATGCTATTGATTTGCACCCTTTTATGGTTCTGAGGGTGAAATGCTCGTGATTTGGGATTCCTTTTTTCTACAATGCTTTGCTGAATTTTGTAGATCAGCAGCATGAAAATGTTTTAACGGGTTAAATAAACCACTTCTAAATTAAATAAAGTGTGTACAGACCAGGATTTGCACTGTTTGATATAGTTTGAAATTAATTCAGTTCTATTCAGAATAAAGCTGGAAGGGATCTTGGAGGGCTTCTAGTCCAGCCCCCTGCTCAAGCAGGAGACCCTATACCATTTCAGACAAGTGGCTGTGCAGTCTTGTCTTAAAAACCTCCAGTGATGAAGCGCCAACAACTTCTGGAGGCAAGCTGTTCCACTGGTTAATTGTTCTCACTGTTAAGAAGTTTCTCCTTAATTCTAGGTTGCTTCTCTCCTTGATTAGGTTCCATCCATTGTTTCTTGTCCTGCCCTCTGGTGCTTTGACCCCCTCTTCTTTATGGCAGCCCCTCAAATACTGGAATACTGCTATCATGTCACCCCTAGTCCTTCTTTTCTTTAGACTAACTATACCCAATTCCTGCAACCATTCTGCATGTGTTTTAGTCTCCAGGCCTTTAATCATCTTAGTTGCTCTTCTCTGCCCTTCTTCCGAAGTCTCAACATCTTTGTTAATTATAAACTGTAGTTATGAGTAAAGCTTTTCCTCCATGGATTGCTTAGGAATACAAAACAGATTAAAATCAACCAGTAAACCAAACCCACCGTTAACAACCTGATGTATGAACCAAGGCATGAAAAAAGTCGTATTTCAAACAGCCTTCAGATTATGCATAGAAGGATATCGAACATTCATCAAAATTAATTTCCATGCAACTGGGAAGAGAGGATTTTAGGCTTCTGCTTTAGAGAAACTAAGCTTTGGTTTCGTGAGGAAGCTTTTTTCTTTTAAAAAAAAAATCAATTAAATGAGATAATTTCCATAACAAAGTCAATGAGTAGATCTGGTAATATTTAATATATCGGGTTAAGTAAAGAATAGCTAGGACACTCTGTGCAACCTGAAGACAAACAGAATCTCGGAGAAATCTTTATTGTGCAAATTACTCACTCCTTCCGAGCATTACCTGGTAAATTCAGACATCAGCAGCTAAAGGGGTCGGATTTAATCATTGGCAATGTTCTGTGCCTGCATGGAAAAACTAAGGTGTGTTTCTACGGGGCTTAATTTCCTGACGTTCTCTCTTGCTGGAGATTGTTACAGACTCTCTGGCAATTTCTTCGTTTCAACCTGCCTCTGCCAAACTCAAAAGAGAGGCAAGCCCACTTGATCTTCCCGTTGTTTAAAAACAAGTCACCCATAGGTGAAAGAAGGGAATAATCACCCAGTCATCATCGCACCGATCTATAGGGGCTTTGGGCTCAAATGAGGAGGGAAGCAGCGATGCCGCCGAAGGTTTGCAATCCTGAAAGTGGTAAACAGAATCTCTGGAGCAGATAAAATTTTAAATGGCACAATGCAATTAAAGCCGAATTCAATTTCAGCACACCCCTGTCCATCTGCCAGAGCAAAACAAAAGCGGAGACGCGCCATTATGACTGAATCCCTGCTCTTGTTAATTTGCTTGCTGAGAGATTTCAATTTCTAGGAAGTGCACAAATTAGTGTTCAGCCAGAGCTAGATCCTGAGGAACGTAGAAGCAGATGGTGAAAATCTGCCCTAATCAAGTGGCTAAAGCTTTTTTTTTTTCCTCCTGCCTGATTAAGGTATTTTAATCCTTCCCCCTTGCCTGTTTTAAAACAAATATTCAGCATGGCTCAAACATTCATTTTTAATAAGCAGAAATAAAACTGTTTTTCACTGCAGAGAAATAATTGCTTGTCTTTTCCTTGTTATTTCAACCAATCTGCGGCAAGAATAACCGCTCGGATGAATTATCTTACTTCTTTACGGGGAGGGGAGGCTGCATTTTAATTTAAAATGCATTTAGCTTTAGCTTATAGACCCAATGGAAATGCTACTGTCTCTGTTTTATTGTAAGGGAAGTAAGTACAAGTTCCTTAGAAAACTGCTTACCCGAAAGTAATTGCCGGTGAATTCAACAGAATTTAACATGTGCATTGTGATGCGTGCTTACAACTGTTGCCATGAGGCTTATTCCAGCCAGTTAAAACAATACTAATAATACTTACATTATCACCCTACAGTCTTTGTTAAATGGAACTTATTCCTACCAGCGATCGCTCAGAAGTGTGGTTATAAACAGATGATCACATATTAGGGCAAACATACCAACAACTGTTTGTGTACATAAATGGGTTACATTTATGTGAATTCAGCTAATGCAAAGAGTGATATCCTTCTGAAAAGAAATTAGACCTGCAAAATCAATTCATTGACCCTAGAATGGATTAGATTCTGATTCAAGGAACCATTGATTTACCCATGTAGTAGGGCTGTATTACTATTATCCTTCTCATCTTTTCTATTACCTTCTCCTATTGGTGTCTTATGATTATATTACTTTGTTGTTGGTATGTACACTGAGAGCTTATGAACCGGAGACAAATTCCAATCACACTTGGCCAATAAAGTATTCCATTCCGTTCCATTCCATTCCATTCCATTCTATTCTGGATCACCAGTCGAAAACCCAAAGGTTATGAAGATCAAACAGATGTTCTAAGAGTTGGGACAATATAAGCTCAGCCTGGAAGATGTCACTCTGTTTTAAAACTTATTTCAGTTTGGAACTCAACAGCTGGCACCAGTAAATCTGTATATAGTTTATTGCACCATTGTAATATGAAGGAAAACAGTGATTTACTATACTCGGTTGTCATAAGGGAATGCAAAGGAAGGCCAAGGATGGTGCAATAAATTTTACTGTAACTTTTGTAACAACTTTATATGATAAGTTTATCTGAAAGTTGTCAAGGCCAAAATCAAATCTATTACTGTATAAGAATCCTGTTTGATCTGCTGTTAGACACCAAGATCTCCTGTCTCAAGAAAAAGCGGAGAGCAAATATGGTTGATGAAGATGAGACTGAAGTAAAATTTGAGGGATGGTTAAGCCCAAGTTTTTATTATAAATAAAAAATATAATTACAGTTTGAAAGGTGATTCTGCATTTTAACCCATATTATATCATTAGCTGTGGATTTGCACCAAGCTACAAATGCATCATTATTCAGGAAAGATTGTGATTAATTACTATCCCAAACAAAATGCTATCATCCAGGATATTTTGCACAGCATACCCAGTAATAAAATGCAGCAAGTCAAACACACATCAAAATTGGAGATAGCGTGTATGGAGTTCCAAATTGAAAAACATTATCCTTTATAACTTGATTGTATAGTTTAACTAATATTGAAAACACTGACAGCAGAAACACTTACCCTAGAGACCCCCTATTTAAGTCTTAAGGCCTCCAAGGGTGTATCATATCATAACCATCCATCTTCAAACTAATTGAACATCCTTGTATTCAAACTAAGAGTTTTCTCCCAAACAGAACCCCAGTTTTAGTTAGTTACCTAGATACACTATGAAATAAATTTGAAGGACCAGCTAGTTGACTTCTTTGACTCTTTAGAATCTGAGGTTATTCATGAATTTCTGAATAGCTTCATTTATGATGATTGTATGATTGTTGGTTATGTACACTGACAGCTTATGCACTGAAGACAAATTCCTTGTGTGCCCAATCACACTTTAGCCAATAAAGAATTCTGTTCTATTTTATTTATTTGTCCTTCAAGACTTACAGGATTTGATTTGCATTCTAGTGTCTATGGTGGCAGTTAAGCATTAGCAGAAAGTATTTATGCAAATTAGAACACTATTTCTTCACTGCTCCATGTTTTCTTTGCTTCTTTTTTTTCAAAAAAAAAGTTGGAAAAAAATAAAAATTTTGCAAAGAGTTAAGAATGACTTCAATGAAGTGTTTTCTTTAGGAGAATTGATACAACAATGCAAGAGATTTAGATGGATGATAACCTTGGTTCCAAGATGTTTTCATTCTACTTCATGTTTTAGAACACTGATTGGCCATAAACTTCAATTTTCCTGAATCTGGGGAGCTTAGCTAATGATTTTTGTTTCTGGCTAACTTTTTTTAACACCTTGGTGAATCTTCTCTTGACTAAGTAAAGCCAAGTTAAATCAAAGTCTTAAAAGATGGCACAAAAAATAATACTGTGGATATTTCAATGATTCTCAATCCACTCCCTCTTTAAAATTGCCAGAAATTCTACATTTTTACTCAGCTTTACAAAAATGCATCATCGCTTTCTTTGGATAACATTTTGTCTGCACTGTCTACAGTAAATGGAAACTAGAAGCAACGGATAGAAACTAATCAAGGAGAGAAGCAACCTAGAACTAAGGAGAAACTTCCTGACAGTTAGAACAATTAACCAGTGGAACAACCTGCCTCCAGAAGTGGTGAATGCTCCAACACTGGAAGTTTTTAAGAAGAGACTGGACAGCCATTTGTCCGAAATGGTGTAGGGTTTCCTGCCTGAGCAGGGGGTTGGAATCGATGACCTCCAAGGTCCCTTCCAACTTTATTATTATTATTATTATTATTATTATTATTATTATTATTATTATTATTATTATTATTATTATTATTATTATTATTATTATTATTATTATTATTATTATTATTATTATTATTATTATTATTATCATCATCATCATCATCATCATCAATCATCATAAAGTTTTATGAGTTGAAAGTGTACGTTTCTTTTGTGGATCTTAAAATCAGGGAACAAAAAAAATTGCATCTATTGGAGACAAAAGCAAACATATGTATTTCTTAATGTTTGCATTTAACACGTTTATGCCTCCCAGTGCAAAGAAGAGATAGAAAACGAACCAACAGTTATACAATATATTAATGCCGGCAGCCTCTCGGCTTTGTAAATGGCATTGTGATAATCCACATTTGATTAAAAAGTAAAGCTACTATGATTTTATTATAGAAAAGTAAGTATGATGATAGAACGAAGGGATTAAAAATAAATTGTACATGTTTTAATTTGTCTTGGAGAGAGGATTATTTTCATTTGTTATGGGGAAAAAAACATCATATTTCAACCTATAAAGATGGGGTCGTGTATTTTATTTTTAAGGACTTGTGAAAATATCAACAAGGAAAGGAGGGAATCAAGCATTTTTCTTAACTATTTTATGTCTTATGTTTTCTCCAAGAGTACTAGGTGGCGTAAATTTTTATTTATTCATTTGCTTATTTACTTCTTAGTAGAATTTCTCAACTGCAGTAAGTCTACGGAAAATGTGCATCGGTTATTAGTTTTAAGACAGTATCTTTCATCAACATGAATGTAAATAAATCAACACAAATGCAAAGACTTATGAGCAAATCCCTCATAATCAGCTATGCTTTCATCTAAGTCTTGTTTCAAAAAGAGCTGGTCTGCAAACTCTCTGGAGGTATCAAGTTCAAAGGTCTCTCTCTTTTTCCTCCCAACGCAATCCTAGAAGTAGGTTAGGTTGAGAGAAAGTGTGACACTCTCTCTCCCAAAGAATTCCCAGGACTAAGAGGGAATTGTAATTCTAAAAGTACAACCGGCCCTTCCATCTGCCACCCTGAAAATTATTCTTCCTTTTCCGAAACATCACATGAGGAGCTGCCATCACATCATCCTTTCTTCAAACATGACTTGCAAAGGATGGATATGAACCAATAAGCTCTACAGCTAACTAGGAAAAGGAATGGAAAGGGAAACTGAACATGAAAATAAAAAACCTGTTATCCTAGGCTGGAAAGAATTAGCAGAAGGACATTGACCCAGAAGTCTATGAAGATTCTCAATCATCCAGATCATGGTTGTCCCAAACATGCTTTTCCAAAAGGCAACTGGACTTTCTTCTTTAGTGTTTTCTTTCTTTCTTGAAATGTTTCACTTTTCATCCAAGAAGCTACTTCAGCTTCTTTTTTCAAGGAAAAACAAACAAACAAGAAAGTCCAGTTGCCTTTTGGGACAACCCAGAAGAAGGTTATGTCTGTCTTCAGCTATCGGTTCCTGAGTTCTCTTATTCTTGTCCAATTTTTCCACTGTTTTTTTTTCCTACTGTTTTATGATTGCATGCTGAAAATTCTATTCAACATCAATCGCATTGATGCTACTTCAGAAATTTTACATGTTGTTCCACGAAACGAGAATTTTATTTTGCAAGTGATCGTGAGAGCTAACATTCTAAAATATATACATTGGAGGTGAGGGGTAAATATATGGATATCCACACATATACTTCTCCATTAACAGCTAAAATTCTGTATTTTATCTTCAAACTCTCCTTCTATTTCCAGGAGCTGGTTACAGGAGAAGAACATCTAAATAACACAGAAAAAGGATTAGTTATTGAGCACTAATCTCCCAGTTGAGCAATAAATGAAAATTCTTCCTAGTTTCTGGCACTTCTACAGTAAGAGATACACACTTTTGCTACTGAAGACACAACAGGTAATGGAGATAAGATATAAAACTGAGTTTTAAATTCCCAATATATTTTGTTGAATTGTTTTTAAAACCATGTTCAGAGATTTTCATTTGTTTTTAAAAGACAGAGACGAAGAGTGAAATCCTAAAGGACTTTGTGAATTCATTATCTGGATGTAAAAACATTTAGGGTGGATAATTTTTCTGTGTTAAGTTGAGGACAATTTTTCTTAGTGAAATTCTCATAGAAACAGATCAAGAAAGCAGCTTGGGAGTTAGTTATTAATAAGTTGCATCCTAGTGAATCCCATTCATCCTCTTTATTTGTCATTCTAATATCTCTAATAATAGTGAGCTATTATTTAATGACCTGAAGAAATGCCTTTTTTCAGTATCAGTAGTTGTGCATCCATCAACAAGGTGTGTAATAAACCATCAGTGCAAACCATAATGGAAAAAAAAAATCAGAACGTAAATCCAATCCAAAATTACAAGTCCTTACACAAATAAAATTAGAAGAGCATTGCTATCTAATAAACAATAGTCGATTTAGAATCACCAAACCAGCAAAGCATGCAATTCCATAGAATCACAAAAGTGTTGATAAAATATTTTATTTAAATGGAAATCCTGAAAATAATTAAACTGAAGTGTCAACATGGCTAAGGATCAGGTCTTATAGCTTTGATCAGCTTATATCACTACATCCAAACCAAACTAAACATGTTTTCCAAAGCTTTTTCAAAGAAACTAATTAAGGAGACAAGCAACCTGGAATTAAGGAGAAACTTCCTAATAGTGAGAACAATTAATTAGTGGAACAGCTTGCCTTCAGAAGTTGTGGGTCCTTCATCACTGGAGGTTTTTAAGAAAAGACTGGACAGCCACCTGTCTGAAATGGTATAGGGCAGGGGTAGGCAACCTTGGCTCTTTTATGACTCGTGGACTTCAACTCCCAGAATTCCTGAGTCAGCATGACTGACTCAGGAATTCTGGGAGTTGAAGTCCACGAGTCATAAAAGAGCCAAGGTTGCCTACCTCTGGTATAGGGTTTCCTGCTTGAGCAGGGGGAGTGGACTAGAAGACCTCCAATGTCCCTTCCACCTCTATTCTGATTCAGCTTGTTAAACATGTTAAAACTGAACAGTTTTCTGGAACTGTTTCATAGCATGGAAGCCACAAGGAAGCAAATATACCTGTGAGGTTCTAACAAATGTGGTTAGTTACTAGTAGTTAGTAATTGTTCGAGGACATTCTTCAGTAAGAGCTAAGATGGATTCAGAAGATGGGATGGGCTTTACTGATGGGAGGATGTGTTTCTTCCCTCAACAGACAAGAGGAAGGAACCAGTGAAATCTGGATGGTACAGGAAGACCTATCACAGCTGAAACTAGGAGAAATCAAAGGGGGGGAAAACTGACCTGGCTGCTTGCAAGGAACCTCACAGCATTTGGTTTCACCTAAAAATCTTACACGTGTATCAGCATGTACTTTTTGTGTTGCACTAGTCCAAGTGTTCTAAGGAAACTGGACCTTAGGGAAGCATCAAAACATGGATAAGTTGTTTACTCAGAATTCACGGTAACACACGGAAAGCAATGTCCTTTTGTTACCATCTGCAAAAATTTCCTTCCCCCTTTATCTGATCTCAAGACGGTTTTTCAGAGAAAGGTGAGAAAGCTAGGGCCCAAATAAGACTAACTAACTACCTAAAAGTGAAAATGCAACCTGAGACAAGTCCCACAAAGAATGTAAACTTACGTGGGGAGGGAGGCCTGAAGGTGTCAATCAATAACAAAATGCAAACTGTCAAGGTTGCTTTGCTAACAAACTGTCACATCAACAATATGCAGTTAATGACTACAAATTAACTGTATACCAGATGCTTGACACTTTGTTATGACACTTAGCAAGCTAGTTGACATTTGGGGGATCAAAGCTTCATTAATTACACTTTGTATAACACGTACAACCTTTATGCTAATGTCCAAACATTTCTTAAAGTGAGGCTGTGCAAGGGGCAAAATTAGCTTTTCAAACCTAGAAACATTTCCACAGGTAACTCTAAGGGTGCTGACTGACTCTGTTCAGTCCTTGAGTCCCAAGGGGCCTTTTCCTTTTAAGTTAATGCTCCACAAAAATACTATTTGTGCTACTAACAAAAGGCATTGATAGTGGTGCACGAAATGGACAATATTGATATTACTGTCTTTCTAGGGCTGCACAATTCATTGATATTGTTTGGGTCCTTTATCTTGCTGTTTGCTTGATATTATGAGTTACCCAAAGTTATCTTGGAGTTGGGTGGCGGCTAAATGTAAATAAATAAAAAGGTAGAGACCCGTTTTGGATTAGAACTTGGCCACAAGTATGTTCTGTCAGAACCACAGCCATGTTAATATTTGGGGGAAAGTACAGGCAGTCCTCGACTTACAACAGATCATTTAGTGACCGTTCAGAATTACAATGGTGCTGAAAAATGTGATTTGTGACCATTTTTCACAGTTATAACCTTTGCCACATCCCTGTGATCATGTGATCAAACTTCAGATGCTTGGTAACTGGTTCATACTTATGACCGTTGCTGTGTCCCAAGGTCATGTGATCACCTTCTGCAGCCTTTTGACAAGCAAAGTCAATGGGGAAGCCAGATTCACTTAACAACCAGGTTACTAACTGATCAATTGTACTAACTGATCAACTGATCAATCCACTTAACAACTGCGGCAAGAAAGGTCATAAAATGGGGCAAACCTCACTTAACAACAGGAAATTTGGGCTTAATTGTGGTCGTACATCGAGGATTACCTGTACCACAATCATCTGCTTTCACCTGGGATGTTCTCCAAGGGGAGAAGTCACCTATTTGTACAGCATTTGGACTGGATTTGAGACTTGATTCTTTCAGTCTTTGAATGAGTTCCATTCATTCATTCATCCCAACAATTTTCCAACGTTTGATGGATGGCTCCCAGCTATCCCTCTGTCTTTTCCTCTCTTTGCTATAAGTTGTAACAATGACAACTTATGGCTTTTAATGTCTATGGCCATGAGAAATAAATCCAAGAAAAGCAAAATAGATCCTCCAACAATCAAAAGAGCCTTCAATGAGAGAATCATGGTATGTTTTGAGGAATATGAAGAGATGTTGCAATCGTGTGCAATTAATTGTTGTTCTTATCTACTTTTAATACCACACACCATCCAGAGGTGTGTTTTTTTTAATTGTACAGTCTTACAAACCCAAGAAATAAATAAATGAGAGGCAACCGAACCAGTGCCTAGCTCACCAGGTCTTAATCCCTGCTTTTCAACTTCTAAGACACTCGTGTTCTCCTAAGATTTAAGAACTTTATAGCTTTGAACTTTGGGCATCTGGAAGTCCACTTTCTTGACAACACAAGGAAAGACTTTTTCACAAAGAGACCTGAAGTTCCATAGCTGTTAGAAAGTAAAGTCCTTAAGTAGTTTTAAAGATTTCTAGATCGTGTTCTAGTGAGCAATATTTTCCCACAAAGAATAGCAACAGCTAATCCCAAAGGTGTTTTTTTCGGGAGGCAACTGGACTTTCTTGTTTTTCTTTGAAGACATTTCGCTTCTCATCCAAAAAGCTTCTTCAGCTCTGATTGGATGGTGGGGAATGGAAGGATTCAGAGCTGAATCCTTCAGAGCTGAAGAAGCTTCTTGGATGAGAAGCAAAATGTCTTCAAAGGAAAACAAGAAAGTCCAGTTGCCTCCTGAAAAAAGCACATTTGGGACAACCATGACCTGGATGACTGAGAATGTCCATAGACATGTAACAGCTAATCCCTCTGCATTAAGCTAGGAAGGTAGAGGGAAGAGTTGAATAGTTTTCCGTCTACCCTTTCCATTCAGTTCCTTACTTCCCTCACCAGATTGTCCTATTTTACAACAGGCACTACCAGTAGTAGCATGGCCAGCCTTCAGGTGGACATCTCAAAGTTTTACAACTGCAGGGAGTGCCATTTAAAATAGGCAGAAGTTGACCATCCCCAGTGGGATGGACTGTCCACTAGCAAATTAAAACAGAGCTCTTCTGGGTGGTGAACCCTAACCCTAACATTCCTAATCCTAATTTATTGTATCCAGATATATGTTAAAGTTTTTTTCTTTAGTTTTTATCAGTGCTCTCTTATTTTATTATAGACTTTTATGTTTATATAGCTTCTAATTAACTTTGTGTGCTGCCTAAAGTGTCTTGATTGTGGTGGTTCTAAAATCTAATAAACAGAATGTTTCAACGTCTTTAAAGAGGGGAATATTTTTGGTGCCATTTACAATGCAAATTCAATCAGAGTATGGCCTTTTTATCATTGTTTTAGAACTGTTAATTTCGGTGCTATACAACTAGATGAATGTATCCCAATTTACTCTTAGAATAAATATTGGTATTTATTCCACACTGCATTTAATTTACTTTCGAAATTTAAAATTATGTACTATTAGCTCTGGCAAGAGACGCACTGGATACATTAGAGACAAACTACTAATTCAAGAAATACGTGTTCAGAATAATGTTGATTTCTTCCCCTCCATTAGAATTCATTTGCCTAACACCCAGTTTTTAAAGACAGCTCTATTTTAGTTCTCTTAAGTATGAAAATGACATAAGCTCAATCAAATTTGAATCTGAAATTAACCTGTCATTTTCAGACGCCACTTTTTAGAGGTGAATTAAAAAAAAAACACACATGAGCTCTCTTTTAAAAATTTGCTATTGGAAAACTGCCTAATGATCTATGAGGTCTGTAAGATTTGACAACAAGCTAGTTATTCCTAATAATAAAATGACTGCCCAGCCACAGAATTAAACTCATGGCAATTCATTGCTCAAGAAGAGCAACTTTATATTTCCTGACCTATTCAAAATAGTATTTTAAAATCTGTGAATAATTAAGCAGGAAAATTATAAGGAATTTATAGTAAAATACTTTGAGTTTAAGAAAAGGAAATATCTATGTAAGGCAATGAATATTTGATTGTTGTTCTATGCCCCATTATTTCCAACAAATTGCATTTACCATATTAATATCCATTGCTTTTAATGCCAACTATAGTGAATAACTTGACCATATAAATGCTAACAGATCATTTATGAATGAGTTAAAAGTCCACCTTCTATGCGGCCTTTCTTGACTTCAAATTCCCACTGGATTAAATGTCTATCTTGAGAAGAATCTCATGGGAAAACCTTTAAACACTTTAAAAGGCCTTGTTGCCAGCACAGTTCTTGGATAATTCCATATAGCAAGTCACTGCAAAAATGATTCATTTATTGCTATCTTTCCATATTATTTATTTATTCCTACAACTTCCCTGCTGTCCCATTTCCCAGGACTAAGCAACTCAAAGTACTAATATCCAAAGATTAAAAACTCAATTAAGTAATACAGTTGTAACCAATCATTCTGGTAGACTGTCATTCGAGGGATATGATCTTACTCTTCTGCAAATTACTTGAAGAATAGCCAGGTTTTTGCACCATGCTGAAAAGCTAGTAAGGAGTTTATAGTGTCTATATCTGGGGATAACTGGAGCCCTTCTCTGAGGGAGATGAGCTGGTGTGAAAACGGGAGCTCACCCTATCACAGGTCTCAAACCTGGGTTGCTGGCTTTCCAGCTACCATGCCATGATAGATAGATAGATAGATAGATAGATGATAGATAGATAGATAGATAGATAGATAGATAGATAGATAGATAGATAGATAGATAGATAGATAGATAGATAGATAGATAGATAGATAGATAGATAGATCGATAATAGATAGGATAATAGATATCGATAGATAGATAATAGATAGATAGATAGATAGATAGATAGATAGATAGATAGATAGATAGATAGATAGATAGATAGATAGATAGATAGATAGATAGATAGATAGATAGAAGATGGATAGAAGGAAGGAGGGAATATAGAATTAGATAGATAGATAGATAGATAGATAGATAGATAGATAGATAGATAGATAGATAGATAGATAGATAGATAGATAGATAGATAGATAGATAGATAGATAGATAGATAGATAGATAGATAGATAGATAGATAGATAGATAGATAGATAGATAGATAGATAGATAGGGATAGATAGATAGATAGATAGATAGATAGATAGATAGATGAAAGATAGATAGATAGATAGATAGATAGATAGATAGATAGATAGATAGATAGATAGATAGATAGATAGATAGATAGATAGATGATAGATAGATAGATAGATAGATAGATAGATAGATGATAGGTAGGTAGATATAGATAGATATAGGTAAGTAGGTAGGTAGATGATTGATAGATAGATAGATAGATAGATAGATAGATAGATAGATAGATAGATAGATAGATAGATAGATAGATAGATAGATAGATAGATAGATAGATAGATAGA
Source organism: Azemiops feae (assembly GCA_023970755.1). Lineage (NCBI taxonomy): Eukaryota > Metazoa > Chordata > Lepidosauria > Squamata > Viperidae > Azemiops > Azemiops feae. Next base: position 456,651 of record JALGBA010004220.1, read on the forward strand.
TAGATAGATAGATAGATAGAGATGACAGACAGACAGACAGACAGACAGATATTCAATTTACTACGAAATTTTCTCAGAAGACTTTGGGACAGAGAGAGGTAAAACTCTTTGCAAAATCTAACTCAACAACACCTCTCATGTCATCACTACCCATAAGCTTAAGAAATCTCAAAGTCTAATACTGTACACTTACTTTTCCAAAATCATGTTGATGCTTCTTGTCCTTGTGTCTGCTTGATAATTTCATCACTAAAAATCACTTGTCATCACCCTTTTCTGTAACTTACCTGGAACAAAATAAAGTGTCCCAGTTTTGTTCTGAATGTCTTTCAAAAGTAGAATTGTCCTGGCTACTGTCCAGTTCTGATACAAAATCTGATTTTAAGGATGAGTTAAGATTTCTTTTTCTCAGATCAGCAATTTTTCATTCTAAGTATTCAAAGTTAGATTGCTACTCTGAGCGGTCATTAATTGAAAGTATTCTGTTTAAGCTATCAATAAAGTCTTCAAGGCTCTTTCAACATTAACTGTTTCAATTTCTCCGAGTCCAGTTCTGAAAATATTTAAAAAGTGGTCGTAATTTTTTTTCTCCATAGAGAAAAAAGGTGAAATCCTCCTTAAAATGCTTTTATCTCCATAGGTTCATAATCACCTACCCAACCAATAAGGTGTAAGTAACCAGAGTTTGATCAGTTGTGTGGACTAGGATTAGAATTAACTTTTAAAGACCGATAGAAAAGGCAATGTTGATGTTGATGCCTCTGAATTTTTTTTAAATAAATTGACAACTTGATGATGGTCAGCGACTAAGGAAATCTGTCCTTAGTATTTGTCCAAGCAAAAAAAAGGTTTTCATTATTTCAAACTATGCCCTTGGACATTCATTTGGCACAGAAAAGGAGGTTATATGATCTTGAAAGATTTCCCTCCACACCAGCTTTTAAAAGTTGACTTAATGACATTGGTCAACATTCAGCCTTTAAATGGTCCCTTTCTTGAAGGAAAGGAAAGATCAGACAATATGATTTTGTAAGTTCAAAGCTGAATCTGTTGTTTGAAAACTGTCTTGTAGCCCTTTTTATAATGATAAAGCTATTATATCTAATACATTTTTTTCATCTTTTTCTAGAATAGAATAGAATAGAATAGAATAGAATAGAATAGAATAGAATAGAATAGAATAGAATAGAATAGAATAGAATAGAATAGAATAGAATAGAATAGAACCTTGGAGGTCTTCTAGTCCAGCCCCCTGCTCAAGCAGGAGCACCTATACCATCTCAGACAAGTGACTGTCCAGTCTCTTCTTAAAAACCTCCAGTGATGGAGCGCCCACAATTTCTGAAGGCAAGCTGTTCCACTGGTTAATTGTCCTCACTGTTAGGAAGTTTCTCCTTAATTCCAGGTTGCTTCTCTCTTTGATTAGTTTCCAACCATTGTTTCTTGTCCTGCCCTCTGGTGCTTTGGAGAATAATTTGACCCCCTCTTCCCTTTACGCTTGCTTGCTAGTTTGTCCATGGCTACATGGATTATTTGTCAGTCCAATTGAGAGTTGTCTGTATTACAACTTAGGGGAAAGAAATTCCACAGAGAACTAAAGTTTTCTTTAATCCAACAAGTGGACTGTTACGGATACGAGGATCAGTGGCCAGCAGCAAACAGCTGATGTGAACCTTGGTATGCCTTCTTTTTTAAAGTAAAATCTTAGTTGGGGGATTCAAAGTTCTGTAGGATCTAATGGCTGTAAACACAGGACTAGGCACATAAGCTTCCAAGTGTATCAAGTCATTAAAAACAAGCTGGTATAACAAAGATTTCCATTTTACTGTTTTACCTTTTCGAGTCTGAAATGCAGTATAATTTATGCCTAAAGCAAGCTGGCAGTTTTTTTTTTTTCTGTATTCCTGTTCACAATACCCCATCTGCTCCTTAAGAACCAAAATTTGGTGAATCAACCAAGTCTGACAGGATTTATCTCAAGGAAGCAGGTTGATTCTACCAGCACCCAGTATCTGAAGAAGCAAGACAGATAAAGTTGTGGAATTAAATATGGCTTGTAAATGAGCAGGGTAATAGCTATGCTTTGTGGGACTTTTCTTTCTACAAATTTAATGCTCTGCAAATCTGAACCAAGAACAAAAAGGAAAATATTTTAAGATGGAAGCATCTAGCAATATTTTTTAGGCTTTACCCTGTGAAGACTTTTAAAAAAAACAAAAAAAACAAATATGAAATGTACTTTTTTAGTAGTTGTAGACTCAATTCATCAAAACCACAGATAACCTCAATCATTTTAGAAGATCTTAAGTACCTATGCAGATGCTTTCAGCTAATTTATTCCTCAGTCTGTAGATCTTCTCACCTCTAAGAGCAGCTGACATCTTTCCAAAGGGCCTTTCCCACCCCCTAGCACTTAACTTTCAGAGGCTGCAATGGAAGAGATAAAGGAAAATCCATTGTCTACGGTCCTGAACTCTGCTCCATCTACAGAAAGCAAGTTAGGATCAAAGCCAACATTAATGTATTTCTATGACCCTTAACTATTCACTTGCAGCATTATATTAAGTCATTCTTAATCCAGTCTCAAGTTTACTTATGCTCTGCTTCAGAGGTGTTAACAAGGAAACGCTATCAGAAGATCATAGGGATCGAGTTTTATTTCTGCAATGTACAATATCCCACTGTCAGTAAGTTTCACAAGAGATATTCCTGCTCTTCATATTCGCAAGAGACAGACGAAGAATTAAATGCTGACAAATACAGCATTTCTTTTCTTCTCAGCCTTTTCTCTGACCTTACAGCCACTAACATCATTGCATTCATCTACATCACCAGTAGAAGACAAGCTGTTCAAAGGTCAAGTCAATTGAGAGTTATGTCATGACTTGAATTGACTTTCTACCACACAGTATCTTCATTTGGTCAAACCACCCTCCTGCTGAAATCAACGGGCAGATGTTCATTCATTCAGGTGTGGCCTGACCTAAACCTGTCTGTTTCACAGGTAGAAAGCAGCCATTAAGGTGGACAAATATCTTTGCTCTTGACCACAAGAAAGATGCTCCTGTCTAACCTCAGCCAGATTTACCTAGGCTTAGCTTTAGTTCAGGGGTCTTCAAACTTGGCCCTTTGATGACTTGTGGACTTCAACTCCCAGAATTCCTCAGCCAGGCATGCTGGCTGAGGAATTCTGGGAGCTGAAGTCCACAAGTCATGAAAGGGCCAAGTTTGAAGACCCCTGCTTTAGATTGTTTATATATCACTGGGCTGACATTGGTTCAAAACAGCTATTAACCCTCCTACATTCAATTTTATTCAAGTAAATATAGCTGAAATCAATATGCCTTACTGTTGAGTTGGACTGGACTGTTAACGCCCATAGACTAGTGAAATTATTGGAACAATGGGTTATCAAGAACATTGTGTCACACTTAACCAAGGCAAGATATACATTTTTCTCCCCACATGCTTCAAAGCAACTCTGATTCCCTCTGAACCCAAACTGTTACTCATGTGAATCTCATTTTTATCTTTTTTGCTCTGATACTGTAAGTCTCAGCCTACATTCATTTTATTCAGGACACTGATAATTCTAAACCTTTAACATGCCACGGTGAGAACAGGAGAACACAAAACATTTAAACTCATAGTATGTGGGACTTTAACAGGGCTCACAACTAATAGACCCAAGCTGGAGAAGAGGATATTCTTGTCTTTTGAAGTCAATCTACTTTGCTTGGAGTTTTTTTGTTGTCTTTTTTTAACTGAGTTAACTGAGTTCAAAAAGGAGCAAAAAGGCTTAACTGCATGGAAAAAGAATGAAAAGGCGTTAACATTTGTACCCTTGTTGTCCAGATTATTATTAATTTACTTACTTCATTTGTGTACTCTTGACATCTGACAATTCATGATGGTTTGCATTAATAAAACACTGGACAGGGGAGAAAAAATTAAAAGAATCCACACAATTATGATATGAGAACAGTGACGAAAATGAACAGCAATCATTTTCTCAGGAATTATTTCTGAGTGCTGGTGTGTTTTGTTTTTTTTCTCTTTTTTTTAACTCAATTTCATGAGCAAGTGAGCTTTCTATCGTATTAGCTAAATCCAATCCTCTCACTCAGGTCCATGTGCATGAACAGAAACTGTGGGTTTCTCTGCTCTTTCTCCCCTCACAAGCATTGTGCATTCCTTCACAGCTCACCAAACGGAAGATTAAGGCTCCCATCAAGGGCTGGAAGACGTCAATGCCTAACAATCTGTCACTAAATAGTGATTAATTTTCTGCCACCAAACTCATCCATGTTAGGATTACTCCCCAATGTTCAGTTTAATTTAAGTACTTTCTGATTCATGAACAAGGGGAATAACAGCCAGCTATAAAGCGGTAATCCAATCCTAAAATGGCCTTAACCCTTATAATCTACACTTCAATGGCAAGAGAAAATGTGATCAAGGATATTTCCCCCCCCCCTTCTTTGGCACACACATCTCTCAGTACATTATCATAAAATGGGCCTGCTCCCTTTATGGTGGGAACAGGCTGACCCCGGGGTGATTTATAATCTTGTGAAGCCCTGTCCACATGGCGGACCATCCTTTCTTTCCTTTTTTCTGAGGTCGCTATCTGTTTCTTCAACTGATGTCTTCCTGCTGTGACAACGCTGTTGGAGAACTGTCAGCGCACAAGTATTTCTGTGGCTACACATTATCTCTCTGCACATTTCTCCTGCAGGGTTTTTTTTTTAATTTTTTGTTCCCTCCTGGCCCTATTGAAAAACATTTATGGGCTGGGTGTTTAGACAGCAAAGAGCCATTCTCCAATTCTCTCATTAGTCTGAGGCCCAACAAAAGACGGGAGAACTAAGCGGGAGAAGAATGAAGTGGATCGCTCGGTGACAAAAGAACTGGCCGCATTGTCTTGATCTGCTCAAATCACACTGCTGACAGGTCTGTATGTTTGTGAACAACTTTAGACTTGCGCGATGCTGCTGCTAGATTTTGCTTTTGCAATATCACCAATGTCCCTCAGAAAAGGGAAGTAGCTGATGGGGGTCCTCAGAAGTCACTACCTTATTCTACACTTATTCAAGACAGTTTTCTTGAACTCGGTTGAAAAGTGAAAGGCAACTGAAATGAAAAGTTCACTCAGCAGTATTTCTACAATGATAATTCCACATTCTGTGGGGAAAATATGATGCTTTTCAAATTGCACGATAACCAGACGCTGTTAAAGAGATGAGAAACATCTTGGTTCACAGGCCAGATCAGAAATGGTGGAACTTCTACAATATTGCAGATAGCAGAGACTGAGGATCCAATTTTTAGCTTTAGGAGTTCTCTTCTAATATTTCTACCATCCATCCAAATTTTACAAGAACCACACCTGGTCTTTTCTCTAGGTTGCTTTCTCCCAGAGATGTCATCTGGGCGACAAGAATTGTCGAGATATACTGTATGAGGGCACATAATCTGTAAGTAGGAATAACATATGGGTTGTTTTTTTTCATCAGCATACTCCTTTTCTTGTACAACTTGAAAAGTTCTCTGTTTTATAATTTGATAACAAAATATAGCAGATTCATGTTCATTCATAATGGTGCAGAAATAAATGCCAATCTTCAAACAAGTATTTAAAAATGCAGACCAGGGGCAATCAAATTTCTTTTCCTTTTCTGTTCTTCCATAAAAATCTCCTTTTTTCATTTTTTGTAAGACAACCAAATTGTAAACATAACATCTCCACATATACCAATATGATGAATTTCAAGCCAAAGCCTGAAACGCTGAAATAAAATTAACAGCTAAGGAAGCATAAAACTTTGCTACAATTAGTTCCAAAGATGTATAGGAAATTTTTTCCAGGGAATAGTAAAGAAGAAAAAAGCATATTCCCATCTTCTGAGTAAGGGAAAGAACTCAAAAACATATTCTTTGTACTATTCAATGGGGACATCGTCATACAAGAAGACCATTGAAAGATGACATGGATTAAAAGCAATCTCATAAATGCTTTATTTACAACAACAACCCTGTGAGTTGGAAGGGACCTTAGAGGTCTTCTAGTCCAACCTCCTGCTCTAGCAGGAAACCCTATACCATTTCAGACAAATGCTTGTCCGATCTCTTCTTAAAAACCTCCAGTGTTGACGCACACAAAACTTCTGCAGGCTTCCCAAAATGAATCAGCAGAGTCACAAAGTCCATGAACTGATGATGTTACCTAGTTTGGCTAATGAAATGTTTGTAAGAAAACAACCAAGCTCAGAGAGCACCAAGGACCCAACAGAATAATTACATCTTTAGAAGTTATACTTCGGTTTAGGCAGCCTAAAACTGCCTAATCCTGTTGTCTCTATATGATAATACAATCCTGTATTATTATTATTATTATTATTATTATTATTATTATTATTATTATTATTATTATTATTATTATTATTATTATTATTGTTATTGTTATTGTTATTGTTATTGTTATTGTTATTATTATTATTAATGATGATTGATCATCGCACAGTCAGCCAGACTGGATTTGGCATTTTTGTCTACCTATCGAGTCCTTACCAAGATGTGGATGTTTGATTTGCTGGTATTACAGATATCGTCGCAGGATGGAAGCAGTTCCTAGTAAGGCTGCCTTTTGCAATTGACTAATGGTGAATTTGTCAATGCCAGTGGTGTTCAAGTGGTGCTCCAGTTGTTTTGGGATTGCACCCCAGGCGCCTATTACTATTGGTACTACCCTTGCTTGCCTTTGCCACAGTCTTTCTATTTCTATTTGTAGGTCTTTGTATTTTGCTGTTGTTGTTGTTGTTGTTGTTGTTATTATTATTATTATTATCTTCAGCCTTTTTCCATCTATTATTTGGTGCAGAATTAGGTATAATGAAAAATAATTACATTTCTACAAAACCGTTACTTTATAATATTTTCAAAAGGCCTAGAAGGAATTGGTTCTCAATCCTTAATTTTTGCACAAGCCATCCCCTAATCATCTCCAAAGTGACATATGTTGCCAACCATTTATGATTTGAGGAAGAAAAAGTTCAAGCCAACCTTGGTACTTTTCATTTACATTTATTCATATACATTTATTAAATTACACTGGGAGTAATTTAAACCTTACTGAGTTCAAATATGACAGTGTCTGGGCCTATGATGTGTGTGGGGGGGGAACAAATACAGGTAATCCTCGGTTTATAACAGTTAATTTAGTGACCGCTTGAAGTTATAACGGCACTGAAAAAAGGAACTTATGACCATTTTTCACACTTATGACTGTTGCAGCTTCTCCATGGTCACATGATTTACATTCAGATGCTTGGCAACTGACTCACACTTATGACGGTTGCAATGTCCCATGGTCACGTGATCATTTTTGTGACTTTATGACAAGCAAAATCAACGTAGAAGCCAGATTTGCTTAACAACCATGTTGCTAAATTAACAACGTAGAAGCCAGATTTGCTTAACAACCATGTTGCTAAATTAACAACTGCAGTGATTCACTTAACAAATGTGGCAAGAAAAGTCGTAAAATGAGACAAAACTCACCAAATTTCTCACTGAGCAACATAAATTCTGGGCTCGATTGTGGTCATAATTCGAGAACCACCTGTAATCAAATTTCATGTTGAAAACTAAGCACCTGTCAGTTCCAAATCAAAAGTGATTCAAACTTGTATGTTAGATGGACAGGAGACAGAATTAATTCCTTTCAATGCAAAACAGGAGTGAATATATATGCATATACTCATTTTTATATGGAGGCAATTTGAAAAAAAAATCTTTTGCTTCTTTTTTTCTTAACCACAAATAGCTTTTATTTTGCTTCTGTGTATCTTTGACTGAATTTAGATCAAATTATCTTAATTACCATCAAGCTACAAAAAAGATCTCCTATTTACACTGGAGTACAAACTTCTACAATCCTGACAGTTATTACGGGAATAAAATTGGCTTCTTAAATATGGATTTTTGGACTGGCATTCAGCTTATTGATTCCGTTGTTGGTGCACAACAACCTGAACATCTGCTACATTTAAATAAGTTTTATTTATCTACTTCTTGAAAATAGCTATAGCAGTTAGATCTTTGTATTCAAAAGACCCAATGGAAAATGACACTTTCAAAGACCAATAAAAATATGTTTCTTGAATTTGCAAAAAGACTGTTAGAGACGGTTAGAGACATAGCCCTTTCTGTTATATAGATGTTGAATGTTAATAATTGTTTAAATTTTTGTCGGCTTCAATCAGGTGTCAAGTTCTACTTAATGATACATGTTCTGATGATCATATTCTTGGCATGTAAGGACCACAAATTGGATTACTTTCAAGCTGAAGTCAAACCAACATCCTTCCACTGACTATTCTTCAGCTGTGCATCTCCCCTAAAGTCTTGCTCTAGGTTCCTTGACCCAAATGTATTTCACTAATAGGTTTGTTATGCCAAGAGCTCATTAAAAAAAACAAGAACAAGTGATATGAGGAGACAGCAACCAGACAGAGAATGATCACAGATTATTGGCAAACTTTTACTCCCCTAAATTGGATTAAATCTATTTTTGCAAAGGTTGACATTCACGCAAGACCTTACTTGTAGTGCATTTCAAATGGAGTAATCATGGGACAGCAGGCATGAACTGGGATTTTTCTTTATTGTTTTAAATTGTTTCTCATTTCTCCTATGTCACAGTTCTAATCATCTTAAAAATCGCTACTGGTTCAACCGTCTTTATTTAAAGGACGGCCATCCAAACCTAGTTCAATTTTCTAAGGAATGTAGATATCTTAAAAAAAAACAATTGTAGATACAAACTGGGGTTTGCACATAGTTTGTGCCTTTCATGGATTCCATTTGCCACAGCAGCCGTGGTCAAGGAGAGAAGGTCAAAATTTCACTGTGCAACTTTTTCTCAGAATGTCCTATGTTTGGGAATATATTGGGATACGGTGAAGTGAAGGAATAACTTCATACCTGAGGAGAAGTGCACTTGATCTTCTCTGAATCCACACCCTTGAAGTAGATTTAAGGAAATACGCTATATTCTCTTCACCACTTACAGCAATGTTTCCCAGCCTTGACCATTTGAAGATGTGTGGATTTCAACTTTCAGAATTCCCCAGCCAGCATAGCTGGGGAATTCTGGGAGTTGAAGTCCACACATCTTCAAGAACCCAAGGAGCCGACTTAGAGCATTAAAGATTAAGGGACTAATTTTCCAGAAAGAACTACGTTACATCCAGTGGTGGGATTCAAATAGGTGAACAACCGGTTCTCTGTGTGGATGCCGCTTCAGGAAGTCCATTCTGGGCCTGGGCAACAAAAAATTAGCTACCGGTTCTGCCGGTGCAAACCAGCTGAATCCCACCACTGGTTACGTCTCTTGCCCCAAAGATAAAAGACTATATTATAGTTCTAACACCAGATAAGAGATGTTCACCAAAAATGGCATTTTTCCTCAGAAAGTTCTCTTTTGGTTTAAAATATGGCCCTTTGTCTCATAGTCAAATACCTCTCCCTTCCTTGAAGTTGCCAAAAGAAGACTTGATCCTAATTTAAATTCCGGGAATCAGACAGTAATCTTTTCAACAACAGGACTGTATGTGGCTTCCTTCCTTCATCCTTTCCATATATCCAGGTCTAACATCTTTGATGAGAGGTTCAGGAGCTTTGGAGTAGCACATGGTACTTGATGCTCCAGCAGGAGCAATGAAAAACAATAACGGGAAAGAAGCCCAAATATACAGGCCAAACTCTTATCGACATTAACCAGGCAATCCTCTAAAAGTTTATCTGAGTTTTCCATACAATGATTAACCTTTACACACCAACACACCTAAATTGTCTCTTAACTAGATTACTTTGCAGAGAATCTGTGCGCCTGATTTCATTTAATGATATTGGTCATTGTACCACTTACCATAACAAGCCGCATAATACCTGAGCTGACTCAAAGCAATATTTTACAAGATCTTAATGCTCTAATTAAGTGCTCCTTAATGTGAAAAATATTGCTTAACCTGAGTTGATCAAATGGTAGCTTAGATATAGTGTTCTAAACAAGAAACTCCTAATGAAAATTTGCAAGCTCTACCTTAGACATCATGGTCATATGCTTTTTTTAAAAAAAAAAAACTATGTGCTAAATTCAGCACATGACTCAGCTCCCAACTGGACAGGCAGACTTCCAAGATCCATGTCCTAAGGATTTTATGACTGGAGAACTTGTGCACAAATTATACAAGGGCTATCTTTGAAGATGCTTTAGAGGCCACAACTGGTCTATCAATGGGATCATATAATACTGGTTGAAAGTTTCAAGACTGCCTTTAAATTACTGTATGTAACTTAAATGTTGACATTAGCCTACAAAGCACTAAACTACTTAGGACCCAAGTTCTTAAAGAGCTCCCCAAATGCCAACTAATTCTAGTACCAAGGAAGCTCCATTCACAAGCTTTGGTGACAATTATAGACCAGCACTGAAGGACATATCTTTAATGATCCATGGTTCTGCAGTGGTTAGAATGCAGTATTGCAGGCTGACTCTGCCCACTGCCTGGAGTTCGATCCTGACCAGCTCAAGGTTGACTCAGCCTTCCATCCTTCCGAGGTCGGTAAAATGAGAACCCAGATTGTTGGGGGCAATACACTGACTCTGTAAACCGCTTAGAGAGGGCTGTAAAGCACTACGAAGCGGTATATAAGTCTAAGTGCTATTGCTAATTCCATGCAGATCAGATATCCAGTCCATCACCACCACTATCTCACTCATTCAACTTCTGTAGAACAATTGGTAAAGTTCTAGACTTTTTAAGATGAATTTATTTTAAGTCTTTTAATTGTTATTGCATCATTCAGTATTGCTGCTTTATTGGTAAATATATGCTCACTAGTGGAAATGCAGCAAATTTGAGGATTTATAGGATTTATACACGTTTGAAAACCAGGATTCCCTGCAATTTTCTAGCTGAAGTGGTATGGAGCAGAAAGAAAACAATCCATTCTAATGACTGTGTTAGTAGTATGTAATTCTGGTCTACTAGTTTGCTTATTTGAAGTTTAAAATGAAATATTTGTCTCTGGCATACAATGCTTTTTACAATGCAATGCAATGCTATGCTATGCAACGCAACACAACACAACGCAACGCAATACAACACAACAGAATGAATGAATGAATGAATGAATGAATGAATGAATGAATGAATGAATGAATGAACAAACTTCAAATATATCAATAAAACCGTTTTCCTGGTGCTGCATAAATTTAACCAAACCAGATTTTTTTTGTAAATTAAATATCTCTACTGCAGGCTTTTAGTTTTACAGAATTACCTTCTTTTTTTTATATGAAGCTTTAAAGAACATATGTTCTCTGTTAAACATCCTCACACAAAACCCCATTTATCTATGAAAGATCCATTTGACAATTTCTTGCAAATCCCATTTGTGCCACAATAGTCCTTTTTGGCAGATGTCACAGATTTATTCCTTTAAAACCTGTGCTCATTTTCTTTTAACTCTCTACTCCGCTAGCAAGTATATACAACATAGAAATAAATCCTATTTCCCATATACAGAACGTGGGACGTTTCTCTTTTACCCTTTTTCTTATATATCGCTTTTGTAGATGCAGTCCCCTCAAACCCATCCATAAACAAACAACCAATATATTCTCGCCCCCATGAAGATCATAAGACGAAATGCGTAAAACGTACACGTCTAACTCATTTGTTGTGCAGATTGAAATCCCATCAAGGGTACATTTCTTAATGTCCATTGTGTAAAGGGTTTCTCCTCCAATTTTAGCTTTGTTTTGATGGTAACTGCACCAAAAAAGTACAGAACTGTTCTCACGAGTGTTTCTCAAGAAAATACACAGTGATCTTCCCATTGCAACCCCAAGGAAAATAAAAAAAAACACAAAAACCTCTCTTTCTGGTTTGTATCATACTTAGAAAACACTTCAGCTTCTATTTTGCTTCCTTGCCTGTCTTAAACACCCTGTTTCCCCAAAAATTAAGACCTAACCGGAAAATAAGCCCTAGCGTGATTTTTCAGGATGCTCAAAATATAAGTCCTACCCCAAAAATAAGCTCCAATTAAGATCGTCAGCCAGATGGACACATTTAGTATCGTATTTCCCTGAAAATAAGTTAGGTCTCAAAAATAAGACCTAACCCGGAAAATAAGCCCCTAATTGCGTCTTTTGGAGCAAAAATTAATATAAGACCCAGTGTTGTTTTGGGGGAAATATGGTATTCTATGCAACCTAAGAGAAACATTTTCTTTTAGCCCGTGTCCAGAAAAGACAGGTTCACCTTTAGACCATCTTCACAGGACAGGTCCAGCACAGATCCATTTGCAATTACAAGTAAACGTCGACTTACAACCGTTCATTTAGTAACCGTTTGAAGTTACAGCAGCACTAAAAAAATGTGACTTGCGACTGTTTTTTTTTTTTTTTACTTTTTACAACCATTCTAGCATCCCCAGGGTCACGTGATTAAAATTCAGATGCTTGACAACTGACTCACATTTATGACGGTTGCAGCATCCTGGGGTCACGTGATCCCCTTTTGCAACCTTCTGGCAAACAAAGTCAATAGGGGAAGCCAGATTCGCTTAACAACCGCGTTACTGAAGTGACTCACTTAACAACTGTGTCGAGAAAGTTCATTAAAGTGGGGTAAACAATCACTTAACAAATGTCTCACTTAGCAATGGAAATTCTAGGCTTAATTGTGGTCGTAAGTTGAGGACTACCTATAAAGTTATTTGATGTAAGCACGGGGTACCTCAATACTCGGTGTTAATTGGTTCCGAGAGGCACGATGAGTACTAAAAACTACGAGTCCCAAACTAACCAGTTGACCCTTTTTTTTTGGCTGGGAAAAACTTTCTGTCTGTCCTTTTTCCTATGCCAGAGATCTTCCCAGCATGGTTGACTTCCTGTCCACCCTCTGTGGCCATCCCCCTCTTCCTTTTGCAGTGACCTTCCCAGCATGGCTGACTTCCTGTCCATGCTTTGCGACCATTCCTTGCTTCCCATTGCAGTGACCTTCCCAGCATGGCTGACTTCCTGTCTATCCTCTGTGGCCATCCCCTAGTTCCTTTTGCAGTGACCTTCCCAGCATGACTGACTTCCTTTTCCACGCTCTGCAACCATTCTCCTCTTCCTTTTGCCACAACTTTCCCAGCATGGCTGACTTCCTGTCTACCCTCTGTGGCCATCCTTGCTTCCCATTGCAGCAACCTTCCCAGAATGGCTGACTTCCTGTCTACCCTCTAAGGCAGGCATGTCAAACTCGCGGTGTCACATGACATCGCACGATGTATCGGGACTTTTCCCCCATGGCCAGCAATGGGGTGGGCACGATTTTGGCTTGATGCATCCGGCCCGCGGGCTGACAAGTTTGACACCCTGCTCTAAGGCCATCCTTTATTTCCTTTTGCAGCAACCTTCTTGGCATGGCCAACTTCCTGTCTGTTCTCCCCAGCTGTCCTCCTTTTCCTATCGCAATGTGCTGGCTACCAAACAAATACCGAGTACCGGGACAACATTTTTGCATCCAAATGTGTCAAGTAACTAAGTCAATGAGTTTTGAAACAGTTGAGTACCAAGTACCTCTGTATTTCCTTTTAAGTTTCCCAAACTGCCTTAAATTGTCCTTAGCACGATTAAGTGGTACCCCTAGGCATTCCAAAATACACATACCCACAAAACTGCAAGTTCTTTGTCGATTCGTTCAGTCTCAATATTGGCTACAAGATTTTGGATGGAAGAATAAGCCCCAATTGGTTGGATACAGAGTAACTGAAACCCCACTGATTTCAACTGAATTGCTCCATTGCGAATGCTATCCTATGCTTATGAAAGCATGTGTTGTTTGACTGGACAGCTCCCTTATTTCAGGGGTTTCCAACCTTGGCAACTTTGAAATTTGTGGACTTCAACTCCCAGAATGAAAGTCTTTCTATACAGACCTTTTTAAGCATGCAACTAGAATGTACATTGCTACTAAAAGTATACAGAATCCCAATAGATGGTTGTATATATAAACATCCAGTCCAGCAGAACCCACTGAATGTTCTTACCTTTTATCTAACCAACATGATGAAATCCATAGAAGTTGCCATTTTCTTTCCCAGTGCATGTTGCCCTTGATAGATATGGCTCACAAGAATTATCTCAAGTTAACTCCTACATTGCATTGTTAATTATGTCTGTTTGGTGTGTATATTTACACTGGGCTTTTATAAAAAAAGAAAGAAAGAAAGAAAAAGCCAGTAGCCATTTGACTTCGACTCAGAAAGAAATATGATTCTCTTCCCCCAAAAGTCAGAAATTAAATTATTGGGGAAAGAAATACCAGAGAATGAATGAGAATCCATCAAATAATTAAACTATCTACTAGTTTTCATGGTATAACAAAGAAGGAACCGCGAGGGTTACATAATTTACAAAACAGCAAGACACCATCATAAATCCTGCTGACAAAACAGAAGCGGCTATTCTTCAGAATCAGGCTCTATTACGATGCAGAGACCACAAACAATTCAATCATAAAAAAAAACCAGCATCTCAAAATGAAATTGCCCCCAATCCTCAGCCAATAAGGAGCGTCTCTATAAACATATCCTCCATATCTCGCAGGAGAAGGATCAAATCAAATTGCAACTGAACACAATAAATCCCATAATGTTAGGTTACGCGCGAGCGAAGCAATTGCACTTATCCAGTGGTGAAGGCCTAACCTGTCCCTCTCCTTTCAGTCTCTCAATCTTTCCCTGCCAGTTGGCTTTGAGCCCACAGTTGAATTTCCACCTACATAAATAGTAGATTCCATGCGTGCTCTATAAATACTAGAGGGATGTCATTTTACCAACAGAAAGCACTTTCTTTCCCGCAGTGGACATTTAATGGTATATAATAATCTCATCTTTATATAGAAAATTAAGATGTTAACCCGTGCAGCTAAAAACGCCCCATAAAATCTACAAACCATTAACACCAAAGATGCACCAAATGAATATTTTAGTCATTCATTAAATATTGAGAATACACATTTTAACAAGGCCTGAATTTTCTGAATATTTAACCTCTTAGTAGCTTTAAATTTTTCAATAGCTTCTGGGCTTTATAGGAAACAACGCTGAGCACAAAAAAAATTGTATTTTTGTACAATGGTAAGGTTGACTTAAATAATTTAATCTTACTATTCATAATTAAGTCAAGTAAAAACTAGGTTAACAAACTAGATTTATATGCAAGCAATTTTAGGTAACTGGCTCTTAGATATGGATTACTTTTTTGAGACTGATCAGATAAAATGGTATCTCAATACTTGTCACCTATGTATTCCACACAGGTTTTGTTTTTTAATTAGAAGAACAGATTTAAAGAGTTTCATTTTTCTTTTTTCTGGTATAGATACACAATCTTCATCTTCTTTTGCTTTTGTTCACACATACCTCTTCCAAAACACAAGAATTTTGTGACAAGGGAGAGATTCTTGTGAAGTACACGAATTCAGTTCGGTTTAAATTAAATTACTTTTTAAAGAAGTTAAAATATGTACCTTACAAGCTCAAAGCTTTTGCCTTAGAAAAGTTTTAGTTGTGGCATCTTAAGCAAAAAAACTAGTAATTATCTTCAGTTTTCTAAATCTATCAAGACTACTAGGATCCCATATAGACTATTTGATATTTTACTTTATTTAATAAAGCTTCATTAAGGTCTTCTTCCATATATTTTATTTCTATAAACTACTTAAAAGTTGTACTAATTCAAAGGTAGGATTTTAAATACATCTGCAAACTTTCTCAAAATAAAAGTTCTGTTACTTTTCCTCAGGGCACATCAGGACTTTCTTCAGAATATATATTTGAAACTTGCTGTCAGAAAAGAGTGTGCATATTAATATACATTAATGTTTACATACAAACATTTATTCATACTTACAATATTTATGTAATATTTTTGAGATTTCCTACAATATCAATGGCCAGCATCCAGAACAGGCAAAGCTTTTATCAATCCACTCTATTCTTAAACAGGAGAATAGAAGCTATTTCTTCAGTACCACCCATACAACAAATGAGAGGTGTAGCCATCCAGAAGATTCTAAAGTGTTACTTATTGTAAAACTAAGAGCTTAAGAACTCAAATAGACGATAAAGATAAAAAAAAGTAAAGGTAAAGTTTTCCCCTGACAAGTTGTGTCCGACTTTAGGAGGTGCTACTCATCTCCATTTCTTAGCTGAGGGACCCAGCGTTGTCTGAAGATGCTTCCACGATCATGTGGCCAGCATGACTATATCCCAATGTGTACAAAACACCGTTAGCTTCCCATCAAAGTGGTACCCATTTATCTACTTGCATTTGCATGCTTTTGAACTGCTAGTTTGGCAGGAGTTGGGGCAAGAACAGGAGCTCACCCATCACATAGTGCTTGGGTCTCAAACTGCCAACTTCTGATCGACAAACCCAACGTCTACCACAATAGACAAGATCTACAGTGGAGAAACTTCACAAAGCTTCAGGTGGGTAGAGATAACAATCTGGCAAGTGGTTAGATGTTTATGAACAACACATCCAAGTGGAGTATTGATCACCATCTTGACTTGCTCAACCATTACCTGCAGACAGTCTTGATGCCATGTATGTCTCTGTATATATAGTACAATAGAGTGACTTAAACCAAGGATGGAATCAATGAACTTGGAAAACACTCGGCACTGGTGCTAGAGTGGGTTTCTGATAACCAAAATCAGGTTGAGTTTCTTTTGGGATAAAACTAATCTCCTACAGTCTGGTACATGCTCTAATTCTAGAAGAGAGGGTTAATAAAGCTGAATTGAACGAGAGATGAGATCTTGAGTTATCCTCAAACGTAAGAAATTCAGGAATGGAAGCTTGAAAGAAAAATAGTTGGGAGTAGTCAAGGACTTGAGAGAAATAAATAACAGTGGAGAGATGTGAGTAGCTTCAGTAGAAAGAAAGATCATTTTTTCTTGCAAAGAATACATACAATGCATCAGTGACATTATTTCCACCATGAGCACTGGGTCATCAAAATGAGATTATTATTATTATTATTACTTCATAGAAAGCCTAAATTTCACCTGGAATAGGCTTCAGAATTATTGATATAAATTACAAAGGTCTTACTGTCTCTAAGGATTAGTGCAACTATTGTTCTTTTTAGCCTTATGGTTTATATTAAACTTGATGTATTTTAATAGAGAACTTATCTGACATAATTCAAAGTCAATGACCCTTAGAGCTTATCATTTGAGGAAAGCCACAATGCATTAAGGAAACCTTGTTTACATAACAGAATTAAGCCCAGCTTACAAATGCAAACTTTGAACTTCCTATGAAAACTGCATGAGAAATAGCTCCAAAACCAGTTAGCCATTTCCTCAAATGACAAAACCATATAAAAATGAAGGCAGTTTGATGCAGCAAAGCAACTTGAAAAGGGGAAAAAAAATCCAGTTCTGAAGTTTGGCTTCCAGGAAGGTGTCTTTTAATTAGCGCAACGTTTCCTATTTCTGACGACCATAACTGCTCTTGGAAAGAGCAAAGTGGAGTCAGATATAAGTAGGGAAAATGAAAGATGCTACAATTAACTAGAGTTGCTTAACTAAAAACCCCACCCAGAACAAATGGGAACCTTTCATGAATATTCAGCTAGACGGTGCAAAATGCCCTTTCAGTAACCCAACTTAATTACAACATCTTATTACACTTGTACTGTTATCCATACCTTGATATTGTCCACATTTTGTACAAAAAGTGGAATTGATGCTATTCAAATGTAGAAAAATTGACACCAGCTTAGCCTGTCACCTCTGAGAAAATTGTCTGGAGACCACTCTTGAGAGTCAATTCCACTGCAAAATACTTTGATTTCTTGCTGATTTGTTTCTGAAAGCCTAAAGTTTAACCTCTGTATTACTACTTGTATCTAAATATAAAATTATACTGTCTGCTCACTGTACTATTCAACAAATCATACTGAAGAGACAGGAAGAAGTTGGGTTGACTTCTTTGCTGTTTGGACTAGACTGTGTTCAAATTGTCCCATGACACATGTTATGTTCTAACGTATTGCTTTAATTCAACCTTGGCATGGCCCTCCAACTACATCCCCAGGATGACATTTCCGTACAGAAAGAGGCACAAACGATGACATGCTCCCTACAGTATATGCATCCACAGAGCGCATCTTGACTTCAACAAGTCAAAGGAAAAACAGAAGGATGAAATACGTCTTCTTCATTTCTGCAATGAAATATTTCTTCCAGAGATTCAGGAAGATCCCCAAATTCTCGTTATTGCTTGTTTGGAGGTGCCAGCTACAGGGTGCCAGCTACAGTATTAATTGCTCTTGACAGATTCCAAACATGGCTTGCTTTTTTTTTTTTTTTTTTTTTTTTGAGAGAGAGAGAGAGAGAGAGAGAGAGAGAGAGAGAGAGAGAGAGAGAGAGAGAGAACATGAAATGACTCTTCCATGTTTAAGCTAAACTGCCCAAGTACCTGGGAAGTAATTGCATCCACCCAGGGATTCTGCCCAATTGCAAGAGGCAGTGATAAATTCTTAATCGCAACTGAAATCATTGATAATGTTGTCAGTCCAACCCCAGACAGACAAAAGCTGAAATATAGTAAACTCAGCAATCCGTCATCCTGCAGATGGTGGAACAAAACCTCTAGAGTTCAGATGGGATAACTCCTGCCACTAATGATGGCTGAAATACTATCTATTAATTCCTTGCTTTGGCTGTGACTTTGAGGTTTGTAAGGACGGCAGAAAGGGAGAGAGGATCGAGGACAAGAAGCATTTGCAAAACTAACTAAGATTTCAGTTTTTGTAGCCCTTACCAGCAATTTGTCTTTCAAAACCACACAGTGCTAAAACTGGGCTACTCAAAATCCAGCCCAATTCAATGCATAATTCTCTCTTGTGATTCCATACAAACAGAAACATGGAATCGCTAATTCCAAAATTAGCAGCAATCGCTCAGAAACCATCCCTTCAACATTAGAAGATCTCATGAGATAAAAATATAAACAGACAATGGGAAAAGGAAGAAAATAATCAGTCTTTGTAAGGAGGATCATATTCCTAACAGCATCCTTAACAATAACATCACAAGGGAGAAAAAAAAGAAAAACTGCACAAAGAGAGCATTGTGCTATTTATAAAACATTGTTGTTTCAGAAAGTAGGGTGGGCTTCTCTCCCCCCCCTTCTTTACTCTAGGACCTAGAGATGAGTCATGAAAACAGCCAAAGGAAAAACTCCACATCCTAGCACCATATTAGTGAAATAGAAAAGGGGGAAAAAACACTTTCTTCAACATTTCAGCCTTGTCATTTCCAATTTTCTGCTCTTTGGACATGCTTGTATTCAAATTCTGGAACATCTATTCAGCATATCAATCCTAATTAGACAATCTGGGTCTGGGAAGGATGAGAGCTAGGTCATTTGCATAATTCAATCATAAATACTCAGCGATACATATTTCCAAATGCATTTGTACAATTATCTTTTTATCCTTGGGGCAATGGTATTAATATGATTAGGCAGTATTTCTGAAAAAAAACAGACAAGGATGCACTCTTTTTAACTGCAGCTTGGGGCGATATGAAAAATTAATTAATTTCTGAAGAAAATCAATTTCGGAACGTGACCACATTAGACACTGGTAACCAAGACACAGAAAGCTCTCTCTCTCCATCAGGACGTTTCATCGGCTCTTTCCTAAATGCTGACTGACACGTGAAGATTTCAATAATAATAATAATAATAATAATACCGGGAGCCGAAGCGCTCTCCTACTTGAATATTCACGTGTAGGAATAAATGGCTGTGGGTTTTTTTTTATTATTTGGCACCGTGGAAAAAAGAAAAAGAAAGGAAGAAAGAAAAAAAAGACTTTAATGGAACAGCCTTTGCCCACAACAACACGCTTAGCTCATCTTCCACGATCTTTTATTAATGAGCGCTACCAGAAAAGACTCGGCGAGCACAAGCATTCAGCCTTAAATATTTTAATTAACAGAGGATAACTTCTTTGTTTTGCTATTAAAATCAATAGATCTCTTTGGAAGATTCGCAAACATGACCAAGTAATGCGATTTTTATGCAACCTACAATTAAATACCCAGCTGCCTAATCTTAGGGGGGGGGAGAGGGGGTTACTAGAAAGGTGCAGCTTGTGTGTTAATTGATACTAAAAAAAAAATTACATGTTTGGAGTTGCAGCTATATAGATCCTCTTTATTTCTCCTCAATCCACAGGCAAGCCGGAATTATAGCCTTGCAAAACGCTGGCTCGATAATTTGCATGAAGGTGGCTGAACATTTTTTTTATTCTAACAAGCTCATTTTTCATGCCGTTTTTTTTGTCTTTCATCCTAATCTAGCATCTGTCATTCCTTTTTTGAAGTTATTATCAGCCCAATTCCCTCTTGGACATGGTTGCTGGGTGACCAGTATCTTAGCACCCATTTTGACAGGAACAGATGTGAATCTGATCAAGAGATTTCCCAGGAGTACCTGAAATCACAAACAACTTTTGTCGAAAACAAAACCACAGCCTCGCTGTCACAGCCCTTTTCCAAAACTATCCTCTCTTCTTCTTCTCCTTCTTCTTTTTCTTCCCATCGACCCTGCCCAAGTGTCACAAAGTTCATTTTTAAGGTAAACCAAATTAAAGCTTCCCCAGTTCTTCCATGAGTATCCTTTCTCTTGTGTTTTGTTGTTATGGCTGTTCTTTGTTTTGTATTTCATTTATAAGAAGGCAGGCACTCACCGGTTAACGGTACTTGTGCATCTTGCCTCTTCAAGTGAAACTTTCCACCACACACAGCGTTATACTAAAAAAAAATGGTTAAAAAACTCACTATGCGCTCTCTCTCTCTCTCTCTCTCTCTCTCTCCCTCCCTCCTTCCCTCTCTCTTTCTCTCTCCCTCCCCTCTCCCTCCCTCCCTCCCTTTCTCTCCCTCTCCCTCTCTTTCTCTCTCTCTCCCTCCCTCCCTTTCTCTCCCTCTCTGTTTCTCTCTCTCCCTCCCTCCCTCCCTCCCTCTCTCTCTCTCTCTCTCTCTCTCTCTGATTCCTAGTTCTAGTCCAGTTTTCTTCAAATATCTAGGAATTCTGCTGGGGTACCACATATGGTAATGACTTGCAACAGAGCAGGAAGGCTGGCTGGCCAAGTTAAAGCAGAATTCCTCATCATACTGGTGAAGCGGGCACAGCAGCGCCTGCATTTTCTGCGCCGCATGAGAAAAGCACATCTTCCTTCCCCTGTCCTGACCACTTTCTACAGGGGGACAATCGAGAGCATCCTGTCATACAGCATCACAGTCTGGTTTGGAGGCATCACTGCTTCAGACAGGAAGGCAGTGCAGAGAGTGGTGAGGATGGCCGAAAAGATCATTGGCAGTTCCCTCCCTACCATCCAGGACATAGCACAGAAGCGTTGCTTGAGCAGGGCCCGCAAGATTTTCTGGGACACTACACATCCTCTCCACAACCTGTTTTCCCTGTTACCTTCTGGGAGGAGGCTTCGTGGTATCCGTAGCAGAACATCCAGATTCAGCCATAGTTTCATTCCATACAGCATTAACCTTGCGAACTCTCAAACTTCCTCCTTGCGTTATATATTCAAGATGGACAGTATTTAATATTTATTTGCTATGTATATGTAGGGATGTGGGTCTATATATATGTTGTACATAGTATGTTTAGGTGTGTGTCATGTATATGTTTCACTTTGAGAGCGGGCAACTAAATTTCATTATTTTATGTGTGCCATTGTGCCCACAATATAAAAAATGACAATAAAGGTTATTTATTTATTTATTTATTTATTTATACTAAGTGGCCTTTGAGGAAATGTCAATGCTTCTCCAGATCAGGTGGCCTATGCAAATCTACAAAAACTGCGGAAAGTTGGGGCTCTTTCTGAAGAGAGATGACTATTTTGGAATTCAAAACAAGCACATTTCTTTCTGAGAGAAAAGAAAATCCAGGTTTCAGGTGATTTGTCCCAAATAGGAATATAAACCTGGTTTCTTCAGTATCACTACCAACCGAGTCCACTCAGACAGTTATATTTATTTCGTTAATCTCTCACTTTGTTCTGGAGCTGATTAACTGGAGCTGGTTGGGATCTTCCATGTGTTGCTCACGTCAGACAGAAAGATTGATCTGTGGCTGGCCTTAATTAAACCTTAACAACCCAAACTAAAACTATTGGTTAACAAGTTGGAAAGCTTACTCACTCTGCTTTTCAGATTTAAACCTATTTCAGTTCATTTTATGCAGATGAGAGTTGATTTGGAATTTTCTTTTTTCTTTTTTAAATAAAATAAAAATCACCTTGCGAAAGAAAATGGAACATCTCTTTGCTCCAAACAATCATGTTTTTTTCAGAAACCAACACTGACGGTCACCCATTGAATAGCATGCAGATCTCATCACTGAGTCTCAGAAAAGGCATTTATGAGCTAAAAAAGCACAAAAGATGCTGAGCTACATGGTCAACCTGCTGGAACAACTCACCTCTGAAGAAAGATAACCATATTTTTAGCACGATTTATCTCAGAGGAAAACAAAAGAGAAGAACATAAGGATATGCAGGGGCTGAATTAATTTATTCGTGTTATGTAGACCACATAGAAGTAATTTATTTTTTAGTTCCTTGTCAATCATTAATTCCAGGGTTACTGAATGAACCTAAATGGCAGAAGACTCACGACAAATAAAAAGCAAGGTTAGGGTTTCAAGAAGTAATCCTGGAACATTCACAACACTGGGAAAAAAAGTTATAAAACTTTCATTTAGTCTTATAGGATTCCCTCTGAGTATTTATTTGTATCATTTATGTACTGCATCCCATTTTTTATTTTTTTTAAAAAATCTCAAAATGGACATC
Source organism: Azemiops feae (assembly GCA_023970755.1). NCBI lineage: Eukaryota > Metazoa > Chordata > Lepidosauria > Squamata > Viperidae > Azemiops > Azemiops feae. The sequence goes on from JALGBA010004220.1 coordinate 479,618, forward strand.
ATCCTCAGATGAAACTAATCTTCATATTATATATCAAGGAACCACAACGGTGAGATTGTATGAAAAGTTGGTATTCTGATGCATAAACTTGGGAGTCAATTCTCTCCTTATTGCCAACGTGAACATAACTCAGCAAATAAATGTTGTTCCCTGTTGTTTCTTCACATGACCACTTGTTCCACCCAGGAGTACAGAAAGTGAAAAGGCAATATTCCCCCCCCCCTATGTTCACAATCCTAGAAGGGTTAGCTTTTATGACTGAGTTCCCAAGTTAAGTAGCATTGAGAAGTTTGTGGCTTCTTGAGCCCCTCAAACTCTAGGACACACAGCAGTTGATAAACTGATGACCCCACAGACAAAATGACAAGTTTTACCCTAAGGGCCTTGAACCAAAGACTCGGTTAATTTAACCCTTTTGGCATGTTGAGTATAAAAAGACCACAGATACCTCAAGAGGTCCTTCTGAATGTCTAAACACCAATGTTTTACAAAGTTCTCTCAACTGCGAGAATTGAAAGCTCTCTCAGATAGCTAATACAGCTGTATAACTCCACTCCTTTCTCTGACTAGCTTCTCGTCTGACTTGTGGCGAGTTAAGCAGGACAGGATGCAGATGGTGAAATTTCAATGAGAAAATGTGCAAGCGTGGCTTTACTCTATGCACGGCAATCAGCTGTTTCAAACTCAAGTAGCTGTCCAGAAATGTCATCAGACCTTTCTAACATGTATCCCATAGAAAGCAATTGTGACCCACTGGAAAGGCAAAGGCCTTAGGTACAAAGGCGTCTGGTTCCATGCTAATAAGAGTCAAGCCCAAATGAAGAAACCATTCTCCCAACTGAATTGGATGTACGATATCAATTCTAGATGGTCAGATACTTCTTTATCCAAGGGTCAGCCAGAGTTTAGCAATTAATGTGTCTCTGGAAACTCAGCCAGCACTGAAGTAGCAGAAAGGTCAAGGCAGTGGTGGGATTCAGCCGGTTCACACCACTTTGGCAGAACCGGTAGCTAATTTTTTGTCGCCCAGGCCCAGAATGGACTTCCGGGAAGCGGCATCCACATAGAGAACCGGTTGTTCACATATTTGAATCCCACCACTGGGTCAAGGTCACCTGAGTACCATACTTTGAGATACAAGAACCTCAAAAAGATAACAATCTAGCCCCAAATTTCAAATCGTAAATTGCTGTAAAGAGGTGCTACATCCATGTTCCCATTTGGGCCTTGAATCCAGATGCACCCCTTGACTGCAAAGACATTCCACCAGATTCACAAGGCTCTCCATTTTCTATAGGGGGATACTCAAGTACTTGCAATCACACCTAAAGCCCCACGTGGCTTAAGAAGGGGATAACTGTTCCTATATGTAACTGCCCATTACCTAAATTCTAGCAGGATGCCTTCTGAAGAAAATTGCATCTGCTATTGTCAGCTGTGTACAACGGGACCCAATTGTGTAGACTTTAAGCTAGCTGCTTCTCAGCTACAGAGGACATTCTTACAACAAACATCCTAGCGATAATGTCTCCACCTACCCAATTCAGGTCCAGATGAGATAAACCTCTTTAGCTTTCAACACCAGCTAAAAACATGCTCATTTTTGTTTCAGACTTTCAGTTAAACGGACACTGTTGTGCCAAAGGACACAAGGCAGAAAACATCCTGCAGCCAAGAAGGCTCCACACACATTTGCACTACTCAGGTGACCCTGAGGACACAGAAAACCTCCAAATGGCCTCAACGACTCACTAAAAGAATGTGAATGACCAGCTGTCTGCAAGGAATATAAATCCTTCCATTCCCCACCATCCAGTCAGAGCTGAAGAAGCTTCTTGGATGAGAAGCAAAGCGTCTTCAAAGAAAAACAAGAAAGTCCAGTTGCCTTCTGAAAAAAAGCACCTTTGGGACAACCATGACCTGGATGACTGAGAATCTCCACAGACAGGGTACTGTTGTGCTTTTCCAGCTAGTCTACTTCTGTTCTACATCTTAAAAGTTTTTAAAGTTAGCCGAAAAACTTTAACTATCTTTTCAATGGTATCCTATCAGTTTTAAGTTACTTTTCACTTAAGGCAGGGGTGTCAAACTCGCAACGTCACGTGACGTGTCACAACGTATCGTGACTTTTTTCCCATTGCCGGCAATGGAGTGGGCGCGGTTTCGCTATGATGCATCCGGCCCACGGGCCGGCAGTTTGACACCCCTGACTTAAGGGTTTCTAACGCATTTCACATGCTTTGGGGAATATTTGCTTGATATTTAGCAAATAAAAAAAATCAATTGTTCCTCATCCTAATCTGTCCATCTGGAACCTTCCTTTGAAGTACAACTGCCCCATTAGTTAAAAGAATAATAGTCAAACAAAGACAACTGATACTGTCCAATTAAATCGGTGAAGACAATCCTGATGGAATTATTTTTCTGTTTGTTCCCATATCAAATTTTAATCACCCTGAAACATGTTTGACCACAGGTGAAAAGAATGCATGAACATTATGGGGTTTTTTTTTGTCTGCTTAACTGCACGGAATACACAACTAAACCTCAACTCTGCAGCATTTAGTTCTGAGCAGGTTATTAACTGTTCCTAAATCTTCACGATAAAGCTAAGCAACTTGTGGTTATGGGGCTGATCAAATTTTCAACAAATACGCTTTCCTATCCACTGGCCTGCCTTGAAAAGTGGGATTAAAGAGACTGAAGTCCTTTATCTACAAAGCATAAAGCAGTTAAGATAGAAGGACTAAATGCTCAGAAATGCTTCAAAAAAAAAAAGAAAAGAAAGAAACTCCTTTGCTGAACGCAGAATGCAACGTACTTGGGCATGAGGGATTGATTAAGTCCAGCCCTGAAGAATGCAAACATTAAGGATTAAGTTGTTATCATTTCCTTAAACAAAAAAGCAACCAACATTTATATAATTCTATGGTTTTATAAACCCAATTTAAGTTTCTGTCCCTTAGGGTTCGGGAATCACTTGAATCCTACAACAGAGCGTTAAGTTTCATTCTGTCTGCTTTTTTTTTTTTTTTTTCCCTGAAAAAGTAAAATTACCACACTGGAGCCCACATTCACAACCAAGTTAATGCCACTATAATTGAAGGGCAGATAAATACAGTTCCTTTCAAAGTCCTGCTAAGGGGAGGAAAGGAAGGGTGGGGAATTCCAGGGGGGGGGTTGAAGAGTCTAGACTGTTATCAACTTCAGAGAGCAGAAATCCCCCCCCCCCAGTGCTAGTCATAGCATCAGAGGCAGAAGAAGCAAAACACACACTTATGAATTTCTCCCTGGAACCATCTCTCATCTTAAGAAGTAGCAATGCAATGGGAAGAGAAGGACCTGCCTTCCACTAATTCTTTTCTCTCACACTCTTCTTCTTTTTTAAAAAAAGTAGGATATTGAATGGAAAAAGAAAGCCTGGATGAACTACGGTAAAAAGAATAAGTCACTGGCCAGATCCAGCAAAGTCATGGATTTGCAAATCGGTTGAGCTTTCTTCTATTGCTTATCTTTAGATCTCCGTCACTCCCCCCCCCCCATATTTCACAGGAGAAAGTGTCCTAATTAGGGGCAGTCGTTAAAATGCTCGTTCTTTGTTCATTTTCTTCTTTTTATTTCCCATTCTTTCGGTTTGGATGCTATAGAACAGGGGTGTCAAACTGGCGGCCCGGGGGCCGGATGCGTCATGCACAGGCCACGCCCACCCTGGCTACGCAAAGGCAAAAAAAAGTCACGGTACATCACGTGACGTGATCGAGATTGACATCCGTGCTATAGTAGGTTGGGATACAATAAAGGGTTTTTAACTCTGGCTTTTAGAAATGTGATCACCAACATACAATAAATGCAATGCAGAGTTGCTGGGAGCCGGGTATAAACCCACTTGACTTCAGTTTAACACTGAATATATTTCAATGCACCATCAAAGCTGACACCAGTCAAGCACAGAGTAACTCAAAGAAGCAGTGCAAGATTAGAAGATGTGGAGAGAGACCAGGCCCATAGAATCGCCAAGAGTCGGACACGTCTGAATGGATAAAATCATCATCATCATATTTCAATGATCTGGAATACTATCCCATCCAGACCAGTGGTGTGATTCAGCCAGTTCACACCACTTCGGCAGAACCAGTAGCTAATTTTTTGTTGCCCAGGCCCAGAATGGACTTCCGGAAGCGGCATCCACACAGAGTACCTGTTGTTCACATATTTGAATCCCACCACTGATCCAGACTCCCAAAATGTCTTCTTCCTTCTGGCCATCTTGATTATAAATTTGTTTTTGATGGCCAAACAATGAGTAGCTGAACTCTGTCTTTACATCATGATTTCCAACAATATTTAGTAGCCAACACTGACTGGGTCAGAAGCCACAATCACCCACAATGTGCAAAGCAAGAGAAAGCATAAGATTAAACTTCCCATCTTGCCACCAGAGCACCCCAATGGTGCACCTGAGACAGATCTGTGCTGTGGTGCTTTAACACACAACGTCCAAGGACCATGACTGCTGGATCTTTCTCCAGTCCCATCATCCACCATATGAAAAGTTTGCTTTAGCCAAGCTTGCATCTTTCCGTGTTTATACATGCACTGCAGTTTTTCGCTTTTTTTCTCCATTCCTACTGACTGAACTTTTTTCCCCCTTTTATTTTATTTTATTTTATTTTATTTCAGACTGATATCTGATGTCATCTGGATTTGTCCAGGTGCCGGATTAGTGTTTTGAAGAACCGGACTTTGAGAAAGGGTTTTAAATGTCAGGATCCACTTGCAACAAGAGAGCCAAAAAGTAAAGAACCAAGTCTCCTTACAAACACCAGTTGGGCAGGATGAAGAAATACAAAAACTGAATCCTGTCAATTACAGTTGCATCTTTTAAGGTAGGAACAGGCTAGTCAATTTCAGGACTAGCGAAGTTGACCACTCTCCTATTTTCAAAAAGAAAATAATAATAATAATAATAATAATAATAATAAAGTTGGAAGGGACCTTGGAGGTCATCGAGTCCAACCCCCTGCTCAGGCAGGAAACCCTATACCATTTCGGACATGTGGCTGTCCAGTCTCTTCTTAAAAACTTCCAGTGTTGAAGCATTCACCGCTTCTGGAGGCAGGTTGTTCCACTGGTTAATTGTTCTAACTGTCAGGAAGTTTCTCCTCAGTTCCAGGTTGCTTCTCTCCTTGACTAGTTTCCATCCATTACTTCTTGTCCTGCCTCAGGCGCCTTGGAGAATAGCTTGACTCCCTCTTCTTTGTGGCAACCCTGAGATATTGGAAGACTGCTATCATGTCACCCCTAGTCCTTCTTTTCATTAAACTAGACATACCCAATTCCAGCAAACGTTCCTGATATGCTTTAGCCTCCAGTCCCCTAATCATCTTTGTTGCCCTTCTCTGCACTCTTTCTAGAGTCTCAACATCTTTTTTACATCGTGGTGACCAAAACTGGATGCAGTATTCCAAGTGTGGCCTTACCAAGGCATTGTAAAGTGGTATTAATACTTCACGTGATCTTGATTCTATCCCTCTGTTAATGCAGCCCAGCACTGTGTTGGCTTTTTTGGCAGCTGCAGCACACTGCTGGCTCATATTTAAGTGATTGTCCACTAGGATTCCAAGATCCCTCTCACAGTTACTACTATTGAGCAAGGTACCCCCTATACTATACCTGTACATTTGGTTTTTCTTGCCTAAATGTAGAACCTTACTTTTTTCAGCTGCTGAAACTGGGGATCTGATCTCCCTCACCAACAAAAGAAGGCCGATGGCAGGAGACGAAGTCAAGGAATAGATGGAAAGGGGCAGCCCCAGAAGAAGCCAGCAGAACCAACTGGAGCCACGTTACCCACATGCAACACAACTGCCCATGCTGATCCCACGCAGTGCCTTAGGGCAAGATAAAAGGAAAGGCACCACTTCTAGAGCAGAACATCTAATTCTATCCTCAGGTTACTTCAGCTGTGTGGGACCAGCTGCTACAGTTGGTGATATCTGGAAATGGTCTTTGAATCCTTATTATCTTAAGCCGCATACTAAAGATCCTTCCATGCATGTCATAATTAAAAAAAAAATCCTTATTAAACTGCATCCCCTAAGTATTTATTCAAACATCTTTTTTAAGAACTTCACAAGAAGTTAACAAGAGATAGGCAAGAATTCAGCTTTCCCTTATGGCCAATGATAACGCTAAATAATGTGTTTAGGTATGCATGAATGAAGGAACTCTGAAGTTGGGAAAATGTTCAACATTCACGCTTATTGTTATCTCATTACACAGCCCACAATATTCAAACTGTACTGTGTATCAAAATAGGCACTCCTGATTTGGGGGGCCCTGATTTGGGGACTAGGGAGGGAGAACTCTTGAACCTAAACTGATGGTGGCCTAATTAATGATGGTGATTTTTACAAACATATCCTACAAAAATGGGGGCAGAGGAGATGATAAAGGAGAAATAATTGTCAACTGTCATATTTACCCCCAAATTGTCAACACTGAATTTAAGAGGACTCCTCCAGGAGGAGAAAAAAAAGATTATTTCTGCCTGATTTACCAAATATTCAGCAAATCTATGATAATTCTTATACAACATGGTAGAGTGGCTGTAAATTCATTTCTAAAAGACAGTTAACCACTGATGAGTACTAATTATTGTGATTACTGTCCAAACAGATCTTTTGCTCTATCAAATCATCAAATTCTTATTTTCTGATATAATGCAAATGTCACGAAAACAGGAACCACAGCAACACCAACTTTTCAACAGCTCCAGAGTTGAAAGTGTGACTTTGAGTGGTACCCAAGTGGTTGACAGTGGTATTTTTCCAACTAGGCAATGTAAGATGTGTGGACTTCAGCTCCCAGAGTTGGGATACTGGTGTTCTAAAAGGCAACTGCAATTGCATAAAATACCAGATGACCTACAAGGTCCCTTCCAACTCTATTGTTCTAATTCTAATTCTTCTGGAAAACTTTTTTTTTTTTAAATCCAAAGAAAACTCCAAGATGTACTGCTTTTCCTTTTTTAAAAAAAGTAAAATAAAATAAAATAATTATTGTTAAGCTTGAAAATCTGTAAGGAAGGGTAAATGTCATCTCATCCTTATGCTAATAGAATACATTAACCAAAGCAGAAAATGAAGCTGTGAAAGTTGAACGGCGTGATTTGAAAGTTCAACAAGATAGTTCTTTTACTCTTTCTAACCCAGACATGTCAAACACAAGGCCCGGGGGCCGGATGCGGCCTGCAAAGTGGTTTCATGTGGCCCGCGAAGCCATCCTGGAAACAGTGAGGGAACGGCCCCCGCTGCCTTGGCCCTGGCCCAGGCCGGCCGGCAGCCAATGTACAATTTTGTGGTGGCCATCTATGCTGAAACACATTCAGTCTTAGCTCCACAAGGCCGTCTGGAAACAGCAAGGAACCAGCCCCTGCCGCGCTAGCCCCGCCCCCTGGATGCATGCTGGAGAGGCTCCTCCAGTGGGCCATGCCTTAGCACTTGCCCTGGTCCCACCCCCTTCTGCCAGAGACCCTCAGATCTGTCCCACTCCTGCCCAGGCCCCCACAGGCCCCCTTGACACGAACGATGTAGAGCTGGCCATGCCCACCCAGTAGGCCACACCCACTCCATGCACGCCCACCCAGTAGGCTGCACCCACCCTGGCCACACCCATCCGGCTCCCTGAGGGCAACCACAATGCTGATGTGGCCCTCAATGAAATTGAGTTTAACACCCCTGTTCTAACCCAATGGAATGGTTGAAGGAAATAAGGTTAAGAGTGTGCGTATCTCCTGATTTATTCCATCTGTCTTGTGTATAGGCAATGACTTGCCTGTTCTAAGCTCCCATCTCTCCCGGTCACATGACACAGAGTAGACCATATGCAGCCTGGCATATGTTTCTGTTGCCTATATAATATACAAACAAAGAAATACACACAACGCAACACACTACTTTATTACCCTGCTGGTGATGCAGGTTGGAAAGAAATACACAAGTTGTGCTCTGGAAGTATTCTCTAGCTTGCCTATTTGATCCACCCACCTATGCTCTCCTGAAGTTGGGATGTCAAAATATTTGAACAAAAGCAGAACTTCAGGACATCACAAGTGTACCAGACAAAATATTTGTCCTGATTGTTGTGTCTTCCCTTTTCCATCTTTTTTTCGTATCCGAATGTTATAACCAAAGCCTAAACTCCGAATCTAGCAAGCTGTGACAATCACAGAGACAATACAGCAAAAATAACTCTTCCAATTATTAGAATATTTTAAGCAACAGGAGTGTTGAGCACATCTGCCCTAAAGGCAAAAACAGTAAAACTGACACAGATTAAGGATCTCCTTTAAGAAATGGCATGTAAGTTTCAGAATCCAAAAATGTCGGTTTGGTTAAACTGGGTTGGCATTTTAAAACAGAAAAAAAAAAAGAATTATCTGATAGAAAGCAATGCTATTCTGAACATGACTGAACTTTCCATCAGTATAAGAAATAAGAGATAATAAGAAAAGGTAAAAACCTACATGAGCTGGTATCAGTTGCAAACTGTTGATGGAAATTATTACTTCCTTTTCAGGAGAAAAAAAGATCGCTAAAGACACTGGATGTTGACAAAATGAAGAATAGTTCAGAAGATTACAACCAGAAGCAAAACAAAATCAAGCACAAGAAAAAAAACCCGAAAATATGTGTTAAAGCAATAGTCTTTAAAGGTGGTCTATTTCAAAATAAGGGTGCAAAGTTCTAATTAAGTTACTGCAACTTATTTCTAAACAAAATGTTTAATCTTGCTAGTGTGCATCCTTAAATGAGATCTCTGGGGATCAATTCAATAGATTCCAGCATAAATGTGCTTAAGACAGAATATGGGACTTCAGAGCCCAACATCCCCAACTGACCACATCTGGAACTGTGTAGGAGTAAGAAGTTCAAAGGACAGATATAAAAGAAGGCCAGCGAGGCCTAACAAGAAAGTAAGAAGCAGAATACAAATAAGTGACTTTGTATTTGACCCTTCGCAAGCCTCATCATAAATGGTTAACATGCTTTTCAAATGCTAAAAAAAAGCCTCTCAAAATGAAAGCTATGTCACAGCAAAGCACTGCATATTGTACAGCTAATTTTTTTACACAAAACTAACTTTTTTTTTAGAAGGATTAAATCCTGACTGAACTAGGAATCATTAACAATTTATCAAGCTTGATTCATAACTCGTGCAAATAACAGTCTTTGGATTCCAGGCTCAATATAACTGGAGTGAGTCAAGCCAACAAGCAAAAGAATGAATATTAAAAGATTATCCTCCTTATTTAAGATCTAAAAAAAAACATGGGCAATATAGCCAGAGTTCCACCATGTGGGTCTCCATAAAACACTAACAACTATACCAATAAAAGTAAAGTCAACCTTTTCAAAGATGTTTACTTAAAATGACTAATTCTGGAGGCGCTGCACCCAGTCTGGCTATACAATCAAAAGTTCTGGCAATATGTTGATTGTCTGACTTCAAAGCATGAAATGTTTCCTATTTCTCTTAAATGTATCTGATGGAAGGAAAAAAAATTCACTTCTTTCCAATCGTCTTTGGAGAAAGGCTTCCTTCCCCCCCCTTTTTTGGGGGGGGGGTTGGCTACATACCGACTTTAAAAGTCAATGCTTGTCAAGAAACATCCCCTTAAGCGATTTAAAAACCCATCACTGTTTGTTTTTTTTTTTAGCTGATGTCAAGCCATCCAATGTTGCTGCACTGTGAGTTATATTGTAAGAGAGGAAAACTGGTGTCCACATGCAGATTTGCCTGGAAATCTGTTTTTAAAACCATGAACGGAATGTGAAACAGATGTGGAAAATACTGATATTAAAGATTGAATATTTAAATATTTAAATAAATATTCAAAGGTATTAAATATGTGATATTTAAGATCGACAACGATCTTGTTATTTATCTCTGATTATCCCCACTGCATTTGCAGATATTCTTATCCCCAAGCAAGAAGAGCATTTTGCATTGGCATTTATTAAGCATCTTGTGTGTGTGTGTGTGTGTGTGTGTGTGTGTGTGTGTGTGTGTATTTACCTGTAGCTAATTAATGCCACTGCTAGGTTAACCTCATAAAACCAACAGAATAATTTGAAATAAAAGAGCAAGCATCTGTGATGCAATTTCTCTATTTCCATTAGTGATTTACAAATTATGCAGGACATTCAAATTTCACACAATGAATATGCAGATGTTGGAGAACTATTTAGTCATCTTCATACGGGAATGGGCTCACAGTATAAGGCTTAAACTGAAATTTTGGACAATTATATAACCTTAAATACAGAGATCTATGCAAGTCGTGCATCAGTTCCTTAAAAGTTAACCAACTGCACTCCACATATTAACACTACACTTACACTTTCAGCATTAGATCAACTGATTTTCACCAGTTTAATAATCAGGCATATTATATAATGACATGCACAAAGATACAGAGATGAATATTGTAAAATTACTGATTCAATTTGTAAAGATTTGATGCTACCCGACTAGCATTGTATTCTTAAGTAAACTTCCTGAATTCAATTGGTTTAAGATTGCAGTTATGGACTACATTGTTTGAAAACATGTAGTTTTTGCATTTGAGTTTGTTTCATCTTTTTCCTGGCAAAAGTCAATATGATTCATCGAGAATAAACACAAACAACCTCACTTTGTATGAAAAGTGAGAATAATAACTGACTACAATTTGCACGCAGGCAAGAAACATGTTGCTTCCTTAGCTGTTCTAAATATATTTGTTCTAGCTGCTTTTCACAAATTACCTGCATGTTTAAAATTGCATGAACAGGGCCAGTGGACTGTAAGATTTATTAGAGGTCCGTATCGCTGTGAATTTTTCAAGCTCTTTAGTATGACCAAACAATGAAAATATGGCAAAGAATTTGCTTCCTAAACCAAAATATGAGTTTATATTTGTCACACTAAAAGCAGATAAGTGCACAATGGGAAACAAAATTTGATGATGAGGCTACACTTTAAGTGTAAATTAAGGTTGTCTTCTAACCCTTTAACTCAATCGCCTTTTTTAGAGAGGAAGGTTAGACTGCAGTTATTTAATTAACTTTGCAACTACATTCAGTTTAATTTGTATTCCACATTCAAGAGTGCTGGATAAAAATGGGGAAAAAAGCAAGTAACGCCTAGTATAAACATCAGAATGTTTATTAGTATAAATATAATAAATTTGGTATAAATATTATCATGGCTAAAGGACCTACAGCTCTATTTAGAAGGCATATTTTTGTAGGCATTCTTGTCCTTTTGCCTGTCTGCCACCAATAAATCTAGGAACATACTCAGCTGTTGAGTGAAATCTCACTTGGTTTGCTCCGGAATAAAATATCGGCTTCATAAATCATGTAATGTTAAGTCTGTTGTTTGAACAGCGTTTTGATGTTTAAATAAAAAACTAGGACTGTACTGAGGTATGAGGTGCAACAATAAATATTATCTGCCTAGTATATCTCCAAGCTGTGGTTTCAAAGAACACAAGGACCTAAGTGTGCAATCTCTTCCCATATTGTCCTCCAAAACCCATCAATTCCCATCTTGACCATGAAAAGAATTTATGAGCATCTCTCTTAAATCCTCATTTCTCCTTCCTGTTCTTCAACAGTCTCCTGGAAAAGAAGCAAAAGACTCAAGGAATCAACCTGGGCTGACTTAGGAAGGGATGATTCTTGACCCAGGGAGATTTCAAGAAAGAGACAAAGTCATAGCAGCATTCACAAAATTAGTGTGAAGGAGTTCTAAAACCAACACATCTAACTCTTTACTTCACTGGGGCTTTGATGATCTTCCCAAGAAGCTGATCATCTCAACTCATAAACTATTTAAAATGAGAGTTTTGGGTTGACACTATACTTTAGGTTCCTATCCCACTAAGTTGACTTCCCAAAGAAGCAGCTTTCCAAATCTAGCTATTTCACATTTCCCAGGTGGCCAGCACAGAATTTGTCCATGAATGGTTTAAAATTAAAGGTTTTAGCATCAAAGTTCTGAAGACTAATCTCTCAGTTCCATTTCTGTTGATTGTGAGATAAATATTTCATCTTCATCTCTATTTCATGTTGCTCCTTCTGTTCATTCTCTGTTCCTTCACAGTGAAATGCCTCCTACACATCAACATTATTTTCATTCCTAAATTTTATTCCCAGCATATTATTCAGGAGGGAATACATTCTATCTGTACTTGCTTTTCCTGGTCCACCAGTGGTCTACACAATTCTCACTGTCTACTTGCTTGAGTATCAACCTACTTCATATTTTCACATATGTGAAGCCGACACTTCAAAGCTCACAGCTGTGTAAAATAAAATCAGTAAAGCAAACCAGAATGGGAAATTCTGCTCCGTTTTGCAGAAGAATCTGCCTTTAAAACAGAGCTCCCCCTTCGAAACGCATGTTAAGGCTTCACTATTAAAACAAGCCTTGCATCCTTGTTCAAACAGAAGCAAATTACACAATGATGGCAGATGAGAATAAACATGCTATTTCGGTAAAGGAGAACAAGGGATTCTCTGGATTATAAACTGCACGGCTGGATTTTTATTTGATAGCAACGGAGGCCTAATGAATCAAAAAAGGAAAGTAGTGGTAAATTAGGATATCATCCACAACAAATTATTATCTTTCTTGAAACGCCATTAGATTAAGCTGGGTACGATGCACTAAACAGACAGTCTCATTGACTAGGTCACAATCACCACACTTTCTTTCCCTCCAACAAATGTTGTTTAGTTGTCAACTAGCTGAAAGGTATAAACAGCGAGAGTTCATTTATTACTGTGGCATTGCACTTTCGTTCAGCCACAAATATCCACTCGTCACAACTATCTTTTTAAGGGAAACAATCCCAATGGAAGCGAGTTTCTGAAGTGAATGCTGGGGGGGGTGTCAGAAAGAATTTGGGGGCGTATTTAAATACATACATGTCACTGCAAACAGCAGGCAGTGATAAAAAAGGAGCAGTGCTTTATAAAAATAGTGTGTACCTTGGGAAGACGGAGTTCTTTCGAGCGAAAAAGTTTTCTACTTAAAAAAAATGTTTGTTGAGAAATGCTTTCAATAACCTGATTTGCCTTATCTATTGTGTCAGATTCCAGCACCAAAACACATCAATAATCTGTGCTGGACTCTACATTGACAGATAAGGGGACCCTTGCATTTCTGGGCACACAGTGGACTCACACATTCTTACGCCCAGGTTACATTTCTATCAAACTTCAAGGATCTATCCAATTTTTCAGAGGGTCCCTTTATAACCACAAACCGATCAATCATAAACCTCAGCGGAATGTTCTACCCACTCTAACAGTATCATGCCAGGCTGCACAGGAGAGAAGCCATCTGATTACAACCTCTACCACATTTGTGCAGTTATTGTTTTGCCTAATTTAGAATATTCTTGGACCGTCAATTGCAGAAAGAGGGGTGCGAGTATCTGCTATTTGTCCCTCTCCTTCCAAGAGAGGGTCTCCTCTCTTTCAAATGAGCACCAGTCTCACCAATCCTTCCAAAAAGACAAGGGTAAAATCCCCCAAGCTTTTTTTTTTTTTAAAGGAATCAATAAGACAAGCCAGAATGAATAAAGGGTGGTTGCATTCTACACCCTCAAATCGGAGGAAAGCATCAGCAACAGTTTGGTAAAAATCTGATCCAAAGTTTCTCACAGGGCTGTCTGAAGAGAAAGAAAGAAAGAAAGAAAGAAAGAAAGAAAGAAAGAAAGAAAGAAAGAAAGAAAGAAAGAAAGAAAGAAAGAAAGAAAGAAAGAAAGAAAGAAAGAAAGAAAGAAAGAAAGAAAAGAGAGAGAGAGAAAAGAGAGAGAGAGAAAAGAGAGAGAGAGAGAGAGAAAGAAAGAAAGAAAGAAAAAGAGAGAGAAAGAAAGAAAGAAAGAAAAAGAAAGAAAGAAAAAGAGAGAGAAGAAAGAAAGAAAGAAAAAGAGAGAGAAGAAAGAAAGAAAAAGAAAGAAAGAAAGAAAGAAAGAAAGAAAAAGAGAGAAAGAAAGAAAGAAAGAAAAGAGAGAGAAAGAAAGAAAGAAAGAAAGAAAGAAAGAAAGAAAGAAAGAAAGAAAGAAAGAAAGAAAGAAAGAAAGAAAGAAAGAAAGAAAGAAAGAAAGAAAGAAAGAAAGAAAGAAAGAAATACAGGAAGGAAGTGTCCAGCCCCAGTCCGGCCTTTATGTAAATTCCACTAGTGCAGCCTCTTTTGTTTTGAACTAATTAACCTCTCTCCCATCTCAAATCCCCATCCCCACAAGCTTCAATTCCAATACTAAAACATTGTGTTGTGTCCTGGAAAAAAAAAAAAAAAACCATCTTCCTTTAGTTGGAAACTAACCAAGGAGAGAAGCAACCTACGAACTAAGGGAAAATTTCCCAAAGGGTGAGAACAATTAACCAGTGGAATAGCTGGCCTTCAGAAGTTGTGGGTGCTGCATCACTGAAGGTTTTCAAAAAAGAGACCAGACAACCTTTGTCAGGCACTACAATTCCCCACGTATGGCTTTCCAGAGGACCCCTCTTTTGGGGATGCAGTCCACCAATGCACACACCCCCTCCCGTTGGCCTCTCTCCCTTCTTTGCAGAGTTACCGAACACACTTCTGGCTGGTGAATTACACCTACAAAGGACCTCACAATAACCAGGGGAACTCTCCCCTGAAAAGTTTGGTGGTGGAAAGGCAGACTCACTACTTCCCCTCCTACTAACCCTCAGGCAGCAAAAGAGCAGAAAAGCACAGGAAAGGAAGGGGATCCCTGAAGCCAAACCACCCCATTGCAGAAGTGACACTTTCAGCCTTCCCTAAAGGATGGGTGGATGCCCACCTACTCTGCTTTGAAGGCGACCACAACTCTTGGGGAGGGAATGTACTATCTAACTGCTGCCAGTGTGGTGTCCTTTTTCCCCCCTAATTCTAATTCCTAATTCTTGAACTACAGAAACTGGTGCTGAGATACATTTGTTCCAGAAAGTTTTCACAGGGCACCTGAACCTCACGAGTTTTAGCCCTCAAGTAATGAGGGAAAAATGAGTCATCTCGTACGTATACTTATTTTTTTTCAAAAAAAATATATGCATAAAAACAAATCCGCATCTGCCTTTGCAAAGGAACCTTCCCCTTTGTTCGCCTTAAATAATTCAGTTAATTAAAGAAGGGCATGCAAATCTGAAAGGCCTACGGTGCTCTAATCCCAATGTCTGTTTTTATTTTTCCCCCCTTATAATTTTACTTAGGCAGAGAAAATATATCAGGACCAAACTCAATTTCAAATAAGTTAATGAAAATAAACCAGGAAGAGGCATCTCTATGTGGCTCTGTGTAACACCTGAATATATTGCTGCTTTTAATCCAGTTATATATTAAGCATCCCTTAAAACGACCCGGTTTAAAACAAAACTGGAATCCCATACAATAATAATCAACTTTTTCATTTATCCTCTTAACAGCTAAACAATCTGTGTAACTTTTTGGACCAAAGTAACCTCAGTGTGATATAAATGTGAGAACTGTTATATAAATTAGTCTTTTTTTACTTTAATCTTGAGGAAAAAGCCTTCTGTCCAGAAATTATCTGTCTTTATTAAAGCAGTGAAACTCACAGTCTTCAAAGGCAGTCTTGCTGACATATGTTGAAAAGCCAGGCCCATGGAAAACCTTCCATTCAAATTTTACAGCCTGTGTCTATACGTGCCACAAGGAGGATTATGAATTATATTTCTCAACCTTACACAGGCTACAATTCTCACAACTTTGACTGGTTTAAACATCCAATTAGCATGTATCTTTAGGCAGGGTAAAAGATCTGGCTTGGCAGTTTTTCTCCGGAGGTTAAGGGGGTCCTTTTTGACCCGGTGTTTCCTTAAATCAATCCCAGCCATTGCAAGCTATCTCCGTCCCCCTCTTGGCCCCTCAGCTGATCCCAAACCAACCCCTCTTCCATGCCCTGCACTTTATGCCCCCGCTATCCAAGGATCTCCTGCTCAGATTTGGGTGGGTGAAAAAAAAAAACCCGGTGAGGATCTAGGGAGGTTTTTCAAGATCTTGGAGGCTTTGCTACTGGCCGACACGCATGATGAACTAGAGCAAAGAGATTTACACATCCCACCCACCCGAGTTATGCACCGGTTCCCCAAAACTGCTCAAAATCAAAGACGGTCCTTCGACACCGGCAGGGCGAAACGATAACTGGGAGCTCTCCAGCCCGTCTGAAAACGCAACGATTCTGCCTAAGTTTACTCTTGAAGTGCCCACCGCGCGTGGGCAGACTTTTGGGGTTAACTGACACGCGGAGAGAGCCCCGCTCGGGCGCGGCGGAGCGTCCTCCGGAGGGAACGCAAAAGAGGGAGAAGCCGGGGAGGGGGGCAGGCAGGGGTTCTCCCGACCGAGCCCCAGAAGGAGTTCGTGGACCTGCCCTTCTCCTTGGTCCTGGGAGAGCTGTCGCTCGCTCGCTCACTCGCTCTTTCTTCCCTTTCTAAACGCGAAAAGGAAATGCAAACGCGGGGGCGGTTTGGAAAGACTTTAAAGGGACCCGCGGCGCAAAGGATAAAGACTTTTAAAAAGCCTTCAAAAACTCGGAACTGGGCGCGGAACTTTTCAACAGCCCCCAAACCACCTCCGACCCTTCTCTCTCTCTCTCTCTCTCTCTCTCTCTCTCTCTCTCTCTCTCCCTCCCTCCCTCTCTTTTTCCCTCTCTCTCCCCTCTCCCTCTCTCTTTCTCTCCCTCCCTCTCTCTCCCTCTCCCTCTTTCTCTCTCTCCCCTCTCTCTTTCTCTCTCTCCTTCTCCCTCTCTTTCTATCCCTCTCCCTCGCTCCCTCTCCCTCTCCCTCTCTCCCTTCCTCTCTCCCTTCCTCTCTCCCTCTCTCTCCCTCTCTCTTTTTCTCCCTCTCCCTCACTTCCTTGCAGCGAAGCCCGGCGACTCTACCCAACTTGGCGGCGCGCGGGGCAGGCGCTGCGCTCCTCGGAGAGCCCCTTGCGAAGCAAACGCCCGGGATTCCCGCGCACCCAGAGACACACTCACACGCACACTCAAGATTCTTCTCTCCCTCTCCCCTTCCCCCCTCCCGCCTCCCTTCTCCGCCGGGACCCGCTCGCTCTTGCCCGCGGCGCTCACCTGGCGTTGGTGCAGTCGTTGTAGAGCGTCTCGAAGTCCCTCCTGGAGATGAGTTTGCAGCGGTTGACGCCGGGCTGGATGGCCCCCAAGCCGCGCAGGATGCGCACCTGCTCCACGTTGCAGACCACCGGCGTGATCTCCAGGCGCTTGAGCTTGGTGTAGACCGTGTGCAAGCCGCCCACCAGGTGCTTGAGGAAGAGGTCGAAGGCCTGAGGCAGGCAGATCAGCTCGCAGCCCTCCACCGAGAAGGAGGCCACCTGGGCGCCCCGCAGCTCCACCATCTTGCACTCGTTGTTCTGCGGCGTGTTCTCCACCGGAGACGGGGTCGAGTAGACCGGCTTGCCCGAGGGAGCCGGGGGGACGCCGCCCGGCGCGCCCGGACAAGGACACGGACCGGGAGCCGGACCAGGACCAGGGCACGAATTGCCCTCCGCTCCCCCTGAAGCCGCCGCCGCCGCCGCAGCAGCAGCGGCAGCAGCAGCAGCCGCGCCGGGCTCCGGGCGGAAGAGGCCGGGGGCGGCGGCGGCGGGGGCGGCGGCGGGGGCGGCCGGAGCGGCCGGAGCGGCCGGGGCGGGCGGCGGGGAGGGGGCGGCTGCCGGGGGCGCGGGGGGCGCGGGCGGCGGGGGCGGCGGGGGGAGCGCCGGCTGCGCGGCGGGGATGAGCGGCGCCGGCATCGCCATGGTCACATCAGAGGCGCCGGGCAGGGCGAGGGGCGCTCCGGGCGCTGCCCCGCCGCGGTCCGAGCCAATTTGCGCCGAGCACCGGCTGCTGCCTGGGCGGGACGCGGTCCGCGCTCGGAGGCTCCGGTGGCTGCTGCTGCTGCTGCTGGCGGCGCGGTCCACCCTCTCGCCGCGCCCCGCGCGCTCTGCCTGCCTGCCCGCCTGCCTGCCCGCCCGCTCGCTCGCTCGCTCACTCGCCCGCCCGGCTCTCCCTCCGGCCGCGGCGCGTTGCTGTTGTTGTCACTCGGTGCAGAGCGGGGGGCGGAGCTCCGTAACTTGCGAACTCCCTTCAAGCCGCGCCGGAGTCCCCGCCCGGCTCGGGGCGCCTGCGGAGACCGGGGGTGGGAGCTGGGGTGGGGGGACCACTTCGGCGCACGCCCAGCCCAGCCAGCCCAGCCGCGCAATGGCCCGGGGGCTGGGGCGCCCCTCCTTCCGGGCAGCTGGGCGGGGCCCAGTCAGGGGTGGAGGGGCAGTTGCTCCTCCCTCCTTCCCTCCCTCCCTCCTTCCCTTAAAGACGGGTGTGGAGGGGGGGAGGGAAATCTCTGGAAGTTCCTGATGGGACCCCGCTGGGCAGGTCTTCCCCCCCCCACTGGGAAGAAGAGGGTCCGGTGGGCGGTGGCAGCCGAGGGGGCCTTCCCCACGCCGTCCCTCCTCTTGCACCCCCCCCCCTCACTTAAAGAAAGAGATCCGCCTCCCCGGCAACGAGCTGCCACCCAGCGCCGCGTCTCCCGGCCAGAAAAGCGCGCGGTGACTTTTGCAACCGGCCAGCCGACTTTGCGCCGAGTGGAGGCCCGCGAGAGCCCCCGATTCCCACCCACCCGCCCTGCTTGGAAGCCGGCGACCCTCCTCCTCCCCCCCCCACCCCGGGAGTCCCGATGCGCGCACGCGGAGGCCTTTATGGAGGCCTTTCACTTTTTCCCCCCAAGGGAGGCGCGTCACTTTCCCTTGCCGGCAGCAGCGCGCGCTCTCCTCTTCTCTCCCCGCCCCCCCCCCGCTCCTACGAGAGAATCGGCAGGCTCCAGGCTTTGCCAACCCCACACCCACCTCCCCCCCCATGGCAAAAACTTTGCCGCACGTGGGGACGACGGGCGAGGGGGGGGGGAGTGAGCAGCGATGCCAACCAAAGCCGAGGCGCGGCGCGAACTAGCGCCATCCTTGGCTTTGCGCTCCGGGAAGAGTATTTTTCACCGATGCGGTGCTAGTTGTGCGATTTCTTTAGGAAGTTTTCTTTCCCCGTTTCAGCTTCGCGGGCGCCCTTTTTGCTCCCTAGATTTTTCGGTTAAACTCTGGAGGTGGGGGGGGGATGCTTGTAACTCTTTCCTAACCGTTTGTGTAAGGGGCGAGTGTGGAAGCGTGGACAGGCGACTCCGTTTCATTTCTCCCTGAGTGCAAACCGCCCATCTTTCTCTCCCTGACGGACGAGCAGGCAGGCTCGCGTTAAGATCCTAAGCAGAGTGGAAACAGGTCTGGGTCTCGTGGGAGAAATTGGAGTGAACGAGAGCTGGACTTTGGCAAAGTCTCCGGGAAGGA
Organism: Azemiops feae; assembly: GCA_023970755.1. Classification (NCBI taxonomy): domain Eukaryota; kingdom Metazoa; phylum Chordata; class Lepidosauria; order Squamata; family Viperidae; genus Azemiops; species Azemiops feae. The sequence continues at coordinate 499,025 of JALGBA010004220.1, forward strand.
ATTAAATGCTTTCTGGTAACTTGGTGAGCAGAAAAAGACATTCTTTTGGCTTTCTCCCAGCCTGGGTATCTGATTAGTCTTCCCTGTAAGAGGCAGGGGTCCCCAACCCCCCCCCCCCGGGCCGTGGACCCGCACTTTGCCGCGGCTATGCCAGAAACCGGGCCGCGCAAACAAGCGAAGCCCCATCTGGACCCCCTCTGATCCGCGGGAAAACCCCTGTGATGCCCAAAAGGTTGGGCACCGCTGCTGTAAGGTGTAACAATCACAACCGGAAAGCAAAGGGAAGGACCAGCTTCTTGCGTCTGATCAGGGGCGGCCCTTTCTCACTCAGAACTCTTTTCTTTTACAACCTCGCCCACGGTCCAGCGACCGAGTCTTCCCGCGTGGAAATCAGGAGGCCTTCTCTGCCCCCGCCCCCCCCCCGCCCAAGGGTGAGCTGCACATGCTCCAGAATGTTCTGGCCAGCTCGCCATCCGAGTGCCACCAGAACGATGTGTGAGAAAAAGCCACCGTAGACAGTAAGAGGTTCTCTCTCTCTCTCTCTCTCTCTCTCTCTCTCTCTCTCTCTCTCTCTCTGAAATAATTAATGTCGCAATCAGCGTGGTGCACCCTTGGAGACAAATTGGTTCGGGAGGAGGAAAGATATTAAGGAAGCAACTCAACTGTTTTTTTCCGTCCAAATCCAGGGTTTTATTTTTCCCTGAAAAAAACAGATCACTAAAGAGAGTGGGGGGGGGAGGGAAATAAGTGCCAGCCTGAGAAAGGTGAAACTGGTAGCTTTGTAAGTTGGGGGAGAGGGGGGTCAATCAGTAATTATACTATGAATCCCCCCCCCCAGTGTTACAACTAACTCTTGTATGGAGACTTGTAGTCATCTATCTGGATTGCCTTGTGGCGTTTGTCCTTCTGACCGACCTAATAATTTCAGGTTATCTGAAAAAAAAAAAAAAAAAAAAGCTGAGCTACATCAGGCCTGGTGGATGGGAGACCACCAGGACTGAAGGGAAGAAGAAAGCTGGGCCAAACTTCTTCCAGGAACAAATGGCCACCTGTGTCCATCAGGAGTCAGGACAACATGGAGATTTTTAAGGGTTAGAATTCTTGAAGTAGGTTCAAGCCTGTAATCAGTCAGCGAGTCTTCCCTGCAGGAACGTTGCATCCACAGGAAAGAAAGGGCCGCGTTTGCAGTGGCAATTTTGCGAGATTCAAAGTTGTTCATTTTAAACAGGTTATTCCTTTTTTTTTTTTAACCCTTAAAACCCCTAGGAGTTACTCTTATTTCCATTCCGATCTTCACCGGCGAGGAACCGCCTCCGTTTTAGCAAGCGAGTCAAAATAATCACTCCCTTAAAAACAGAAGCCAAATAATAAAAATAATAATTAATGTCACTGTGTTTCGAGGTCGGAGCTGCGTGAACTCCAATCAGCTCCGCAATCGCTCGTCCTTCCTAAGGCCCGGGGTTCTTTTTCTTCTTCCAACCGCGAGTTTGATCAAGTCACATTTTAAAGTTGAATCCGCAGAGATCAAGATCTGGAATAGGGTGGGGGTGGGGGTGGGGGTGGGGGGGACCCGAGTAACCAGCCGAAGGAGGTTGATCAAATCGGGAGTCTGCACAATATTTGCGCTTTTCTGTTTTTACAAAATAAGAGGGAAAGATCCTGCCCGACTGGTTTTTTTTTTTTGGTTTTTTTTTTGGGGGGGGGTTGCTCACCATCGGTGTCTCTACGTGGCAGATTTCCAAAATATACGTCTGCGCGGACCCCTCCGCCTAGTTTGGAAGTCTGTCTCACCTTGCGGTAGGTGAGCAAAGGAGCATCAAACGACAGGCTTTGTTTAGTTTGGGGTTTAATCTTGGGTTCACATGGATAGCTTAGTCCAGGGATTCGTGCAACCCCGGGTTCTTTCAGATTGCCTTAGAGAGAAAAACAGCCACATCCTGAAGCTGCAAAGAAACCAAATGCCAGCTTGCTATTCCTGCTTGCCCCGATCCCGTCCGGACAAGCCGAAGGGTTGGACAAGCGTAATCCCCTGTTCCCGCCAGCCCCGACTTTAGGATCCCGCGCTGGTTCTGCGCGGAAACCCAAACGAGAAGGCCACGAAAGTAAAAGCGCGAATCGGTTGTTATTATTTCCCTTTAAATGAAGACGCCCCCAGCGGCCTCTCCTCCCGGGCGTCCCCCTCCACCGCCGCCCCCCCCCCCCCGATTCCTGGGTAGCCGATGATTTGCGACTTCGCCGGGTTTGTCACGCAGGAGTGACGCCGATCAAATCCGGCCGCCTGTTTAAAAATTCAAAGACCTGCAAATCGTTCTGTTTGTCCTTTGATGGGGCCTCTGCTGATTAAAACGCGACCAAGAAGGCTTAATTGCCGCACTAATTAAGAAGTCTTTAATTTCTTTTTTTTTCCTGGGATATTGTTTGAAGCGAGGTTTTGCCTCTGCTGCTCGGCACGGCTTGTTCAGGGGACACAAGCGCTTCCCCCCCCTTTCCTCCTTCTCTCCACTCCCCCCCCCCTCCCGTCTCTGCTTCTCCTCTCTCTGACCCCGGCGCTGAATGAAAAAAAAAAAAAAGGAGCCTAGAATTGGGATGATTTATAGCTGGCTGGACCAGAGGGCGCGCACGGATTTGGAAAGCCCGCCCGAGGAACGTGGGAAAGGCGCAGCGCCCCGGCCCCTGCTTGCGTTTTGTCTTTTTCTGCAGAAAAAGGGCTTAGAGTCGACCACCAGGCAAACCCTTCTGTTAGGATCCCGGGAGGAGTAACAGGCCAGCGTGTGGCGTGGACGGAGCTGGGGGTGGTCTTCGGCTCACGCTGAGCGGTTCTCTTTCTCTCCTCCCCCCCCACCTCTTTAAAAAGCCCACTTTCCCAAGGGGTTCCTCCTTGTCTCTGGCGCAGGGACCCCCAAGAGGACTCAGGCAGTCTTACAATTCTCGCGTGGAGAGCGCTCGAAGCTGCGCTGAAGCAGCGAGGGGCAGCCCGGGCAATGCCCACGTAGCGCCAACGTTGCCAAGCTGTCCTCGCTTTCCAGGGGAGAGCTCGAGGTGATAGTTACCACCATCCTGGCTCAATGCCCGGCTTCGCAAGGGACCCTCTGTCTCTGTTAAGCCCTGCCCACCCGGTTTGATGCGACAGAGTTAGGGTGCTCCAGACCCCCGTCGATTGGGGCCGTCGAAGGACCCCTTCCCTCTAGAACAGCCCATTCCAGATGCGTCTGACTCCTAGTTGGTTTCTCCTCTCCCACCACTAGGCCTGGGGGGGGGGTGACTCGATGAGCAGTGGCCTCTTAGTGCTTTATCTTTGATAAGCTGGAGACTTTCCTCCACCCGACGTGAGATTTTTTTTTTTTCTGCTTTTCTTCGGTGGCTTCTGTCTGGAGCCTCTGGAATCACCCACCCTATAGCTGGGCGGCCTTATCAATTTTATATAAATCAGTGAGGCCAAAGCTACGGCTAAGGGGGGGGGATCAGAACACGCGATGAGTTGCGCGCCTCCTGCGTCTTTTTTGGATGGAGCTTCGCTTCGTAGAGTAACGCTTTTCCGGGCAGTCGCAACCTTTGCAGAACCACACAGGATCGGGCCTTTCTCCTATCGGCCTCGGAAGGGAGTGTCGACGGGAAGGAAAAGGGCCCGGGGAACCTCACGCCCACCGGCCGCTCTGGATCCCGACCAAGGCAGAAGATCTAACGAAGAGATCCGCTCCAGGGATCGGGCTGGGATAACCCGACGGTCTTGTCCTCGGGGGATAAGTTTCAAACGGCCCGCCAGCTACCAACTCACGTTTGCGAAGTCCCCAAGCCCCTAACCCCCCCTCCCACTCCCACCCCCACCCCCACCCCAAGCAAACCACCCCAGCAGCGTCGACTGCCTGCGGAAGGGTGTCTTCCCGTTGAAAGTTGCAAAAAAGGGGGTCCCCAGGCGACCCACCGCTTGCAGGAGACGCTTCAGGAGAGGGAAGCGAAAGGAAAGAGTCTGATGGGGGGGGGGATTCCGTGCCGACCCCTTGCTGGGTGCTGCCTCCCCAGCCCCGAGCATTCGCCTCCCGCCCGGCCGGCTGGAGAACAGGAGCGCCTGGCTCCCAGAAGAGGCCAGCCAGGAACGGCCGTCCTCCTTCTCCCCTCCCCTTAGACGGCCTCTGGGGGAAGCGAAGCGCCCTCCCCCCCTCATTCCTGGCCAAAAGAAGCTTCCGCTGGGCAGCGCAAGTCGGACCCTCGGGGCAGCCTCGGGACGCCCCCCCCCCTCGGGGCGCTGTCCGCAAGAGACTTGGCCCTAGGAGCGGATGGATTTCTCTCTGGCTGACTCTGGCTTCCAGGGTGCTCCGCGCAGGCCAATTATGGAATTTTTTTGGGTGTGTGTGTGTGTCATTTTCAAGGAGGACTCCCCTTTCCTACCGTTCTTTTTTTTTTCTTCCCCTTGACTTCCGAGACGGTCCCTCCTGGGAGCGCCGCTTGGAATCTCCGCCCAGCCGGGAGCCGCCCAGCGCGCACCCCGATCCTCCACCCTCCCTCCGCGCTTTGCGCTTTTTTTCCACTACGCTCGGCCCTGAAACCGAGCCCGCGGAGCCCAGCGCTCGCCGGTCCGGGTGCGCCTTTTAGGAGTGCAGCTACTTCCCCAGGGGCTCCGAACTGGCTGCTATCCCGGAAAGATGCGCGGGCGGCGCGCGCTCTTGCGCCTTGACGCCCCTCTTCGAAGTCCTCGTTTAACCGGGCTAAACTCCGGTTTGCGGGTGGAATTTCTCGCCCTCCCTCCCACCCACCCACCCACCCACCCCCGAAAAACACACACACGCACAAGCCTCCAGCGCGCGTGTTTCCAACAGGCCTGCGAGAGCCTCTTTCTTCCCCCTTGGAGACTTTTTACTCTCCCCTGCTTCCCTCTCCCTTTGCTCCGGATTGCTAATTCCGAACTGGCGACCGGTTGCATTCCTGCGCACACAACCCAGGGGCAAAGCTCCCGGTCCTTCCTTGCGATCTGAGAGGATCGGGACGCCTCCCTGGGTCTCTTGCTGGAGGTTGAAAGCGAAGTTGACCCCAAGGCCATGGATAACTTCCCCGCAACTTTGCCCCAGCTTTTCCTCGAGGTTAAACTGCATTGACTTTGAGGACGTGAGGTTTAGGATCGCTCCTGGATTGCCCAAAGCCCCGTCCCATCGGCTCTCGAGTCCCGTCTGCCCAATCCTAAAACACCCCCCTTCACCTTCCCTTCCGACCCCCAACTTTCTCCCCCCACACCTAGTGAAAAAAAAACCTGTTCTCAGCCGGGAAACTTGTTCTCTTTGACTACCCTTCGTTTCAACATTAAGACCCGTGTTTGTGTCTCGTGTGTACTCGGTTCGATATCAGCTCGCCCTTCTTGCCGTTCCTCCTTTCCCCTCCCCTTTGAAAGCTTGGTCGAAGTTCGGGAGGAGAACTGCTCCGCTTTGATGGTTCGTTCGTGCGGTTATTATTATTGTTATTATTAAAACAAAAAACAAAAAAAACAAAAAACCCCAGGACAAGCCAGTTCTATAAACCTTCTGCAAATTAAAATACATGGGAGGGGAGGTCGAGGGGGCTTCGTAATGGAAGTGCTGACACCATCTTAACGGCGGCGTTGTAAACGGCCACGCTATAATATCCATTAAGCAGAAAGAAAAATAAGATGGTCGATCAATAATTTATACCCAGAGTACCAACGGCAGACATAATAACTCTAATGTTTGCAAAGCGATCGCCCCCTCGCCGGGCCTGCAGAGGGAAACGCCAGCCAGCCACGCGCCATCACCAAATGCCCGGGGATAGCCGCCTTCCCTCTCGGGCTGAGCTTGGGATTTCCACCCACCTCCCACCTCCCACCCACCCGCGAATGACGTCCCTCGGAGCGGCCGAGCCTCGCACGGGACTAGCAGGCTGAGCTCGACGGAAGAGAGGCGCGGCTGCAGAGAGAGAGAGAGGGGGGGAGGGAGGGAGGGAGAGAGAGAGAGGTAGAAAGAGAGGGAGGGAGGGAGGGAGAGGGGAGAAGGAGAGAGAGAGAGAGAGAATGCTGAAGGTCGCGCAGCTCCGAGCTTTGCTTCAAAGACCCCGGCTTTGCTTCAAAGCGAGATAAGGATCGCCGGGCCCCCATAAGGCTTGGCAGGCGGAAAGAGGACAGGAGGCCCGGCTTGGGAGGTGTGGCAGGCTGGGACGGAGAGAAGGAGGGGGCTTAGAATAGAATTAACAGAGTTGGAAGGGACCTTGGAGGTCATCTAGTCCAACCCCCTGCTCAGGCAGGAAACCCTATATCATTTCAGACCAATGGCTGTCCAGTCTCTTCTTAAAAACTTCCAGTGTTGGAGCATTTACCTCTTCTGGAGGCAGGTTGTTCCACTGGTTAATTGTTCTGGCTGTCAGGAAGTTTCTCCTTAATTCTAGGTTGCTTCTCTCCTTGGTTAGTTTCCATCCATTGCTTCTTGTCCTGCCTTCAGGCGCTTTGGAGAATAGCTTGACTCCCTCTTCTTTGAGGCAATCCCTGAGATATTGGAACACTGCTATCATGTCACCCCTCGTCCTTCTTTTCGGTAAACTAGACATACCCAATTCCAGCAACTGTTCTTTATGTTTTAGCCTCCAGTGGGTTCTGCCTTCATCTGGTCTCCAGCCAGTCTCCCGCCAGGAGTGGGACTGTCCATGTCACCTTCATGCTATCCCCTTCTGTGACCCCCCAATTCAAGAACAGCCCAAGGTGTGTCTCAAGGCTTTGTTACCTGTTACAAAGGGGAACTGAGAGACTAGGAAGACAGGAAGGGGAAGGGCCAGAAATTGGTTAGCATTTTATGCCCTGCTTGGGAAACAGGACATTTTGGATCCAAAGTAGAAAAGATCCTAAATATCTATAGGTTGCCACTGGAACCGATGGACTTTAAATGTTAAAACTTTCCCTGTAGCTTGAGGCACCATTTGCCACCGAGAAGGGTCTCCAATCAATACAAGTGGTCCTCAATTTACAACAGTTTGTTTAGTGACTGAAATTATAACGGCACTGAAAACAAAAAAAAGTTATTTATGACCATTTTTCATGCTGATGTCCATTGATCAAAATTCAGATGTTTGGCCACTGATCCACATATATGATGGTTGCATTATCCCAGGGTGTGTGTGTGTATGTCACCTGATCCCTTTTTGTGACCTCCTGACAAGCAAAGTCAGTGGGGCATGGTTTCGAACATCCTGTGTGTTTTTGACATATAGATAGAACTTTTCAGTCTAGACGTTTACCTAGAGAAGCCCAACTGATTTAAAATACAGGTTCATTTAGTGACCATTCAAAGTTACGACGTGTAGCTAACTGAACAACTGCAGAGATTCTCTTAAAGCCATGGTAAAAAGGGGGCAAAACTCGCTTCACAAAGGCCTCACTTAGCAACAGACATTTTGGACTTGATGGCGGTCATAAGTGCAGCAAATAGATTCAATAACCTTTATTGTCATTTTTTTCCCTGTGGGCACAATGGCACACATTAAAAATGAAATTTAGTTGCTTGCTCTCAAAGTGTACACATACATAACACACATTTAAAACATACTCTATGCAACATATGTATAGACCTACACCCTTGCATATAAGTAACATATAAATATTAACCGCTGTCCATCTTGAATACATAACGGAAGGAGGAAGCTTGAGAGTTCACAAGGTTAATAATGTATGGAACGAAAACTGTGAGTGAATCTGGATGTTCTGCTTCGGATACCACAGAGCCCCCTCCCAGAAGGTAACAAGAAAACAGGTCGTGAAGATGATGTGTAGTGTCCCAGACAATCTTGCGGACCCTGCTCAAGCATCGCTTATGTGCTATGTCCTGGGTGGGAGGGAGGAGACTGCCAATGATCTTTTCAGCCATCCTCACCACTCTCTGCACCGCCTTCCTGTCTGAAGCAGGGATGCTTCCAAACCAGACTGTGATGCTGTATGACAGGATGCTCTCGATCATCCCTCTGTAGAAAGTGGTCAGGACAGGGGAAGGAAGACGTGCTTTTCTCATGCGACGCAGAAACTGCAGGCGCTGCTGTGCCCGCTTCACCAGTTTCTCACTGTTGAGCGACCAAGCCAGCCTACTCATTAGCTGCACACCCAGGAATTTGATGCTGGTAACCATCTCCACAGGTGAATCATTAATGCCCAGAGAAGTGTGGCTGTGCCTGCCTTTTCTGAAATCGACAATGATCTCTTTGGTTTTTCCAGTATTTTTACACCAGTTCACCAAACTCTCAACCTCCTTGCGGTAAGTGCGGGACCACCTGCCCTGCTGTAAGTACCCTGTAAGGCCCATTTCAGAAGTGTGATGATAGCCGTCAGCCAAACACAAATGTTGCAGTGCCCTAAATCAAACCAGGCTTGCAACCCAAAGCTTTGCTTAAAAGCAACTGAGACTCGTACAGAAGTATGAGCATTATTCAAGGTCTGTAAAAGTTTACCTGATGGGTGTGTCACCACCAACAGGCAGTCCTCGTCTTAACGACCACGACTGAGCCCCAAATGTTGGTGGCTAAGCGAAACACAGGTTAAGTGAATTTTGCCCCACTTTACGACCTTTCCTGCCACAGTCTTTAAGTGAGTCAGTGCGGTTGTTAAGTTAGCAACATGGTTGTTGAGTGCATCTGGCTTCCCCATTGATTTTGCTTGTCGGGAGGTCGCAAAAGGGGATCACCTGACCCCGCAGGGACACTGCAGCCGTCATAAGTAGGAGTCCGTTGCCAAGCATCTGAATTTTGATCACGCGACCACGGGGATGCTGCAACGGTCATTAAGCGAGTTTTGCCTCATTTTACGACCTTCCCTGCCACAGGTGTTAAGGGAATCACTGCAGTTGTTAAGTTAGTAACACCTTGTTTTGTGACGTGGCTCCTCAGAAGGTCGTAAAAATGAGATCACGTGACCCCGGGACACTGCAACCGTCATAAATACGAGTCAGTGGCCAGGCATCTGAATTTTGATCATGTGACCATCGTGGGGATGCCGCAAGTGTGAAAAACGGCCTTAAGTCATTTTTTTCAGTGCCGTCATAACTTTGAACGGTCACTGAGTGAACCTGTATTTTAAATCAGTTGGGCTTCTCTAGGTCAACTTCTAGACTGAAAAGTTCTTTCTATATGTCAGAAACATTAATACTGTATGGAACAAAGCTGTGACTGAATCTGGATGTTCTGCTCCCAGAAGGTAACAAGGAAAGCAGGTTGTGAAGAGGGTGTGTAGTGTCCTGGACAATCAGACACCCAGAATACGTCTTGTGGACCCTGCTCAAGCATCACTTACGCACTATGTCCTGGATGGAAGGGAGGGAACTGCCAATGATCTTTTCAGGAAATCCTCTATTCCCAAAGTTTTTGACCCTGTTTGTAGGATTGGGGGATTTTTTGTGGGATTTTTTTCCCCACATAGGATGCTCAAAACTATTCTATGTTGGGCCTAAAGGCCCTCTCCCTATCTGTAGTCTCCTCCCCCCCTTTTTTTTTTTTACTGATATCTTTCGAATGACACACCTCTCCTCCCTGGAGCAGAAACGTGGAAAATTCTTTTGAATTTAGTTGCGCTTGGAAAGGAACTAAGCTTCTATCACAAATGCCGGATTGCTTGCTTGATCCGCTGACCCACGAAAAGATAGCTTCTTCTCAAAATGGCGGCGGGTGAAAAACAGGGCGGTGAGTTGTGATCCAAAGGATGTTTGCGGATGAACAAGAACAATTCAAATAAACAGGATTTCTTGCCCGGCACTGGAGAGATATAAAGATAGTCCTAACTTACGAACACAATTGACCTCAGAGCATTTGTCAAGTGGATTTTAGCCCGTTTTACCATCTTTCCTGCCGCCGTTGTTAAGGAGCGAATCGCTGCAGCAGTTAAAAAGTTAGTTACACGGTTGTTTACTGGATCGCTGCAGTTGTTAAATTAGTCACGTGGTTGTTAAGTGAATCTGGCTTCTCCTTGCTTGTCAAAAGGTCACAAAAGGAGATCACGTGAGCCCGGGGCATTGCAACCGTCTTAAATATGAACCCGTTGCCGAGCATCCGAATTTTGATCACAGGACTATGGGGAGGCTGCAACATCGTAAGTGTGAAAAATGGCCATAAGTCCACTTTTCCCCCCAATATTTTATTAATTTTGTATAGTCACCAATGCTTAATATTTTATCAGCAACATATTGTCTGGGTTTCAATATTTAGCTTACTAATACTTGTTAAACTCCTTTCTCTCTACTTCATTTTTCTAGACATTCATAAAATGTATCCCAGGTTCTAAAGTATTCTGAATCTTCTTCCTCTTTCATTTTCAGTGTCAGTCTGTCCATTTCTGCACAGTCTAAAGTTTTCTTAATTATCTCTTCCTCCGCTGGTAGTTCTTCATCTTTCCAATGTTGAGCAAATACAATTCTCGCTGCAGTTAACCCATGTAACACTACGTATACACATTCCTTCTCATAATTTCCTACAATTATACCTAACAAAAATAATTCTGACTTAAAATCTATGTGTTTTTTAATCATTTTCTCTAACCACATATGTATTCTTGACCAAAATCTGTTGGGCATATTTGGGCATGTCCACCAAATATGATAATATGTGCCTGGTTATTGCCGTTGGAACTTTGAATGGTCATTAAATGAACTGTTGTAAGTTGAGGACTACCTGTAGAAGGAAGAAGGCCTTGATAATCAAGGGCTGTAATTGATTCAAACAGCCTTTCCTAAGCTGCTCACCTCCAGATGTGGTAGCAAATCCCCCCAGAGGTGGGAATTCTGGAGAGCTTTGGGCTGGAAAGGGTGAAGGGAAAACAGGGAAAACAGATGAGACAGCCACGCTGGAACTCTCATAGAATGTAGAAACATACGGCTGGAAGGGACCTCAGAGATCCTCTAGTCCACGGGTCGGCAACCTGCAGCTCCGGAGCCTTCTCCTGTGGCTCCCAGCTTCCTCTGCCATTTGCAGAGAGAGAGACAGAGAGAGGCACTTGCGCTTCCCTTCTCTCTCTCTCTCTCTCTCTCTCTCTCTCTCTCTCTCTCTCTCTCTCTCTCTCTCTCTCTCTCTCTCTCTGTGTGTGTGTAAAAAAAGAGTGGCCTCATGTTGTTCTCTGATGAGCTGACAAGCTTATTGGGCAGGGCTCCTCCCTTTGCTGCATCTCTGCAGGAAGCAGGAAGCAGGAAGGGCAGGAGAGAGCCAGCCCAATAATGTGTGTCAGCTTGTTGGAGAACAGCCTGAAGCCAGCTTGCAGGTGCAGAAGATCGGAGAGAGGGAGAGAGAGAGAGAAAAAAGAGAGAAGAGAGGGAGAGAGAGGGAGGGAGGAGAGGGGGGGAGAGAGAAAAAGAGAGGGAGAGAGAGTGGAGAGAGAGAGAGAAAAGAGAGAGTGAGAAAGAGAGGGAGAGAGGGAGAGAAAGAGAGAGAAAGGGAGAGAGAGAGAGAGGAGAGAGGAGAGAGAGAGAGAGAGAGAGAGAGAGAGAGAGAGAGAGAGAACTCATGCACAGCAGCCTCTATTTCTTTTTAATTAAACTCTTTAATCAAGCTCCCCACCCCTTGTGTGTGCGCAAGCGTGCGCACGCACGTTTTGTGGCTCCCAGTGTTTTCTTTTCTCTGGGAAACAGGTCCAAGTGGCTCTTTGAGTGTTTAAGGTTGCAGACCCCTGCTCTAGTCCAACCCCATCCTCGTTCAAATCAAATGGATTCACCAGTCTTTCCCTCTGGCTGGTTTGTGCTTAATTATTATAGGGAGTCAGTTGCTTCCTAATCAAGATCCATGGCTATTGTCACCGGTTTACTCAGAATTTAACTTTGCAGTGGTAAACAGACAACCTTGGAAGCAAAGCCCACTCTGTTAAAGGCAGTTTTAACATAGTTGTCACTTTCCTGACAAACTCATTTGGATTAATTTCAGAGAGACAGGCAGTATCCAGATATATGTCTTCACATTTTGTTAAGTGGGATGTAGTTTTAGCAAATCTGCTCAGCAGGGGAGCCTTCGCGTGGATTAAATTATCTTTATTAAATTATGGGTGTGCAAAGCATTTTTCGACAGAAACTTTCTGAGGCCGGAATAATTGCAATGGCCTTTCTGACTACAGGACAGGACATCTGGGAGTTAGAAACATCCGTTCCAAAATTTGTTTCATAAATGTAATTAAAATTGGATCCTATTAAATGGTCAAGAATATTCATTTCTAAAGCTCAAAGAACAGAGTAAGACAGGAGGACCCTGTGTCTTTCTGGCATTCGATTAATTTTCCTCTATTTGCTTTTCAGATTTCTGCACCAAACTGCTATTTTTCTAATGAAAGTGCATCGTTTCCTGCCAAAATAGTTCAACAATGCAGTTTGTGTAACCAAACTGGCTCATTATAACAAAATGAAGAAAGTGCGAATTGACAAAACAACTGTGTGTAGCATCGTAGCCAAGCTGAGCATATTAACCAACACAATTATCCCTTTTCTGTTCTTGACGCCGAGGATGAAACTGAAAATCTACACACAAGGTAAGATGTAGACTCCTGCATTTTCCTTCAAACAATAATCCGTTCTGAGTTCAAGAAAAAATAATCAGGTTAGAGAAAACCCGCCATTTCTTTGAGAATTGAACTCGAACATGGGAGGGGAGAAAAAGAGCTTGTGATGGAAATGATACCGCTGGGTTTCCAAAAGTGTTTTCACCTGATCAATTTCAAGGGTAGCCAACAAGAGAAAAGATGTTTTACAGATGTTAGCCTAGAACAGGGGTAGGCAACCTTGGCTCTTTCATGACTCGTGGACTTCAACTCCCAGAATTCCTGAGCCAGCATGGCTCAGCTTGGAAACCTCTCCCTTTCCCCTCAGCCTGGCTGGCTCAGGAATTCTGGGAGTTGAAGTCCACGAGTCATAAAAGAGCCAAGGTTGCCTACCCCTGGCCTAGAAGAGTGTTGTAACCAATAATGGCGATTGATAAAATTATTAACAGCATGATTGAACCTTTCTTTATTTAGAAATAGTCTTCCTTCTGTTCTTTCAAGGAGGGAAGCCTATTGATGAATATTGCAAAGGGCTTCAGCTGCATTCAGTCCCACTGTTGTGAGTCCGTGCCAGCCAGTGGACCCAGCAGCTGAGTCCGGGGAATCAGAGGAGGAGGGGCCCAGAGAGACATCAGAGTCGGAGGAAGGCTCTGATGAGCTCCAGGACTTACAATCTGATGAAGAGCCTGGCCCCTCCAATCATGTTCGGGCTGAGACTCAGCTGTGCGGGGAAGCTGAGTCAGACTCTGAGGACTCACAGCTGGAAGACATTATAGACACTCACAAACGCAGGCAGGCAACAAGAGCAGGACAGAGGGAGGCAATGGGGCGACTCCAAGGGAGGAGGAGAAGGCATTGAGAAGCCTACATAATAATAAAAAGGGAAGGTGTGGGCGGTGCTGGTTGCTGAAGGCAACCATTTGCAAAGGACTCAAGTTTCATGGAATCAGATTCTGCTTGCCTTGCCTTGAACAATTCTCCGTTTGAATCGTGTTCTGTTGCCTTGAACAGTTCTCCGTTTGCATCGTATTTTGTTTGCTTTGGTTTTTGGGACATTTTGCAGGTCTGTACCTAATTAATAAAAGGGGTTTGTTTTTCCTGCATTTCCAGCCTACTTGTTAAAAGAGGGGTTTGTCCTTGTGAATTAATAAGGACTCATGTAGGCTGGGATAGAACACCCACATTTACTGAAATCACCGCATTGCAAAGGGTCAAAATATAATAAAATTAGATCCCCTCCATTACAGGTAGTCCTCAACTTATGACCACAATTGAGCCCAACATTTCTGTTGCTAAGTGAGACAGTCGTTAAGTGAGTTTTGCCTCATTTTACGACCTTTCCTGCCCCAGGGGTTAAGTGAATCACTGCAGTTGTTAAGTTAGTAACACGTGGTTAAGTGATGTGGCTTCTCAGAAGGTCGTAAAAAGAGATCACGTGACCCTGGGACACTGCAACCGTCATAAATATGAGACAGTTGCCAGGCGTCTGAATTTTGATCATATGACCATGGGAATGCTGCAACGGTCGTAAGTGTGAAAAACAGTCGTAGGTCACTTTTTCAGTGCTGTTGTCATTTCGAACGGTCACTAAACGAACTGTTGTAAGTCAAGGACTATCTTTATTATGCCTTTCTTTTAAGTAGAACTACTTTTTTTCTCCATTTTTTCCCCATCATAGATAGAAAAAAAATCCAGTTTATTTCAGAGTTAAGGAGGGATGAGGGCAAGAAGCAGTGGTGGGATTCAGCCGGTTCGCGCTGGTTTGGTAGAACTGGTAGCTAATTTTTTGTTGAGTTCGGTGAACCAGCTGAATCCCACCACTGGATGGCGCCCACTGAAGCCCTAGCCCTTTTTCACAAGGCCCAGAACGGCTCTCTGGAAGTGCAGGGATGCCCCTTCCAGAAGTCCATTCTGGGCCTCGAAGGCTTGGAGGAGGCCTCCCAGGCCAAAATGGCCCTCTGAAAGTGCATGGACACCGCTTCTGGAAGTCCATTCTGGGCCTCAGAGGCCCGAAGGAGGCCTCCCAGGCTCAGAACGGCCCTCCGGAAGTGTGTGGACGCCACTTCCGGAAGTCTGTTCTAGGTCTCAGAGGTACGGAGGAGGCCTCCCAGGCCCAGAACAGTCCTCCAAAAGTGTGTGGACGCCACTTCCGGAAGTCTGTTCTGGGCCTCGGAGGCCCAGGCCTAGAACGGACTTCTGGAAGTGGCGTCCACACAGAGAACTTGTTGTTCACGTATTTGAATCCCACCACTGGCAAGGAGGTAAACTTGTTCATAAATCAGGACATTTATTCGAGCATGTGAGGTTCCCATGATTTAAAAAATGTCTCCTTTCCATGTAAATCTTGTCACTTTCCAGATTGTTGGTGTCTAAAATATGACAAAATCATTCAGCGTTTTCTTTTATGGGTCCCCTTGGCTGAAAGTTTGTTTGCAATGCTTTTGTAAGGCCTGGTTTTGCTCCTCTATATGATTTGTTCTTTATTAACCATCTGGTAAAGCAAACATATCACACTTCAAATTCGGGGCTTCCTGTGATTCTAAAATGATGCTGTGCTGATAGTTTGAAAAAAGACCAAACCAGAAACTCAGCGGATACTCTTCGGTTGTGGTTCTGATGAGCTGAAGGCGCCCTCTGTAGGGCAATGCTTGTAAGTGTTCCCAGGTACAAGTAGCCTGTTCATCCTTCAGAAGACCACAGAAAATTCTTTGGGGTGAAACAGTATTTATTTGGCTTACATCAAAAATCAGACGGAGGAAACCCTTTAATTATTTCATGCTTCAGGTTGGTCCTGCCTGCTGCTCAAAGGCCAGTGATTTTTTTAAACTCTCCTCCCTCTAAACAAAACAACACAAAATCTTCAGAAGCAGACGATACACAACGCAAAAACAATTTGCGCCAAATCACAAAGTAGATTTGTGATCTTTTGACCGAAAGCTTCTCAACATTGATTTCACAAGCGGCAAATGGGTTGAGAAGTCCTGAATGAATTAAAAAAACATCAGTCAAATCATTTCTATAAGGAGAATTCATAAAAGCAAAGTTTTAAATATATATATATATATGTTCCAGGCTGTGCATTTATAAAGTTTACCATAACATAGATTTATGATTGGTCCTACTGGGGATTCATATTTTCTCACTAAGAAATAGTTTTGGTTAGTATGCCCCCAGAAGGAAACCAGCTTATTTTGCAGCATCTCATATGGGGAATTCTTCACCTTACTGTGTAATGCCAACTGTCAAGCAGGCCACACAAGAATAGGTGAGTTTTGAAGTCCACCTCTGGATGGTCTTGCTTAGCAATTATTTGAGTTAAGAGCTGCGATCCATAACCTGCTTAACTGCTAGGTTAATCAACTAAGACTCTGGTTGCTAACTTGGCAGAGACTATTTTTAATTGGCCGAGCTGAAAATTAAATGTGCATTAATTTATCTTCCAGGGATGTGATTGCTATTAAAAAACAATGCCTCAAATCAAGACCACTGGGTCAAATAACCAAGAGTTGCTACTTGATAATATACTGTGTTTATATTATGCCTTTCATTTTCTGCAGAGTCTCAAAAAGTTTTGGTAATACGTACGTACATATCTGAAGGTGATCTATTGCTTAATATATTAATACATTAACAACGGGGTGATTCATCAAGGACATTCTCAAGTCTGTTGACGGTGAATATAATTTTATTCTATCAACACAATCCCAGGGCTGAAAACGTAGCTGGAGATAACAGAACTCCCTTTCCTGCCATGGAATTAACTCCGTTTTTAAGAATATAAGTGCATGTGAAATATAACAGATGATTCACTGGCTAGAATTTTCTGATATTGTGAAGACTTGTTGGCCACAGCCACACCATCTGGCCCTCCCTAAAAGAATGGCTCTGGATTGATTCTTATTTGCTGCTTTCTTATTAAAACAAAAGCTCTAGGCAAAATAAGCAATTCCAAGGATATCGTCAGCCAAACATTTGGGATTGAGTTTAATTAGGTTTGCCAAATGCTGGTCTGTTCATGCCAGGTGAACCAGGGAGCAAAATATTGGCCTTGCAAGATAAATGCAACTTCTTGCTTGGCCCTGGATTTGCTGAGTGACTCTTGGCAAGTCTTTAATTGTCCAGTTGCATTGATGACTTGCAGGGTAGATGTACATATGCATTCTTGTGTACATGGGCAGTCTACTTTATCCTGCTTCATTTGCTGTGGTAAAAACAACAGATATATGACAGACAGGTATGAGGCCTTTAGGTTGATCTCAGCTGAAGATAAAAGAATACTTACACTTTTTTCTCAGAAGGAATTAATTATAGTTCTGTTCCTTTTAAATTATTCCACTCCACTCCACTCCACTCCACTCCACTCCACTCCATTCCATTCCATTCCATTCCATTCCATTCTATTCTATTCTATTCTATTCTATTCTATTCTATTCTATTCTATTCTATTCTATTCTATTCTATTCTATTCTATTCTATTCTTATTTGATAAATGAAGTGAGCTGGCAAGCTTCAAAGCAACGTACTTGTTTTATAAGAATGGAATGGAATGGAATGGAATGGAATGGATGGAATGGAATGGAATGGGATGGGATAGGATAGGATAGGATAGGATAGGATAGGATAGGATAGGATAGGATAGGATAGGATAGGATAGGATAGGATAGGACAGGACAGGACAGGACAAGAGAAGAGAAGAGAAGAGAAGAGAAGAGAAGAGAAGAGAAGAGAAGAGAAGAGAAGAGAAGAGAAGAGAAGAGAAGAGAAGAGAAGAGAATTATAGTTCCAGGAAGGCCTCCAGACTTCTCTTAGATAGATCCTAATATTTGGGGAGAAGTTGCCAGAATCATTTGATATTTTGACAGCATCTCCAGCAACAAATATAGGGGTATATGTTGGTCTGATTCCTACACAAAATGGCTGCACCAGTCCATGTGGCTAATCACAGAATACCAACTGACCAAAAAAGCAAATAGGTGAATCTCCATTTTAGCACCTGTTTTGGATCCAGGATGCTCACTGTGAAGCATTGTATGTGTTCCTTATTTTATCTTCTAAGAATCCCTGCAGATAAAATAACTTTGTAGACTCCAGGGGGTTTCTTGAAAATAAAGGTGGTTTGGGAAATAAGCGACTTACTTTGAAGCTTGCAAGCTTGCTTCATCTTTCAGATTAAGAACACTTTTAAAAATGTTTATAAACAGAGTGCAAAAAAAAAGCTGTTTGGGTGCAGTTGGATATCATCAGCCCATTTTAATTTTGGCAGTTCTTTATTCAAACCCACAAATGAGTGAGATTACAGTTTTCTGAGTACGAAGGTCAATGACGTTTTAACTGGACTTTGCATCTGTCTGAATCGATGGGGAAAAACAGGCCGCATTGTGTGCAAACAGGCAGTTCTCGACTTCAACCATTCATTTAGTAACCGTTTGAAGATAACACTGAAAAAAGTGACTTATGATCATTTTTTTCACACGTATGACCCTTGCAGCATCCCTGTGGTCATGTGATCAAAGTCCAGACCCTTAGCATTTGCCATCTATTTATGACGGTTGCAGCGTCCACAGGTCGTCCTTCTGATAAGCAAAGTCAGTGGGGAAGCCCGATTCACTTAACAACGGTGTTGCTAAGATAACAGCTGCAGCGAGTCACTTCACAGCTGCGGCAAGGAAAGTCATAAAATGGGGCAAAACTCACTTGACAAATTTCTTGCTTAGCCACAGAAATTTTGGGCTCAATTGTGGTCGTAAGTCAAGGACTACCTGTATCATCTTTAGTCCAAAATCTTATAGATTTTACATATTCTCCCTGAAAGACAGGTTGGCTCAGATAGCCCTTGATAGCTCTTCAGGTTTGAAGTTGTTAAATTGGGGATCCAGGTCAACTCTGTTATAGGTCTGCTGTTCTATCAAACAATTGCATTAGCAATAGCACTTAAAACCCCCTCTAAGTGGTTTACAGAGTCAGCCTATTGCCCCCAACAATCTGGGTCCTCATTTTACCAACCTTGGAAGGATGGAAGGCTAAGTCAACCTTGAGCCGGTCAGGATCGAACTCCTGGCTGTGGGCAGAATTAGTCTGCAATAGCACTTAGTTTTATATACCGCTTCATAGTTCTTTATAGCACTCTCTAAGCAATTTACAGAGTCAGCCTATTGCCCCCAACAATCTGGCTCCTCATTTTACCAACCTTGGAAAGATGGAAGGCTGAATCAACCCTTGAGCCAGTCAGGATCAAACTCCTGGCTGTGGGCAGAGTTAGTCTGCAATAGCACTTAGATTTATATACTGCTTCATAGTTCTTTACAGTACTCTCTAAGCAGTTTACAGAGTCAGCCTATTGCCCCCAACAATCTGGCTCCTCATTTTACCAACCTTGGAAAGATGGAAGGCTGAATCAACCTTGAGCTGGTCAGGATCAAACTCCTGGCTGTGGGCAGAGTTAGTCTGCAATAGCACTTAGATTTATATACCGTTTCATAGTTCTTTACAGTACTCTCTAAGCAGTTTACAGAGTCAGCCTATTGCCCCCAACAATCTGGGTCCTCGTTTGACCAACCTAGGAAGGAGGGAAGGCTGAGTCAACCTTGAGCTGGTGAAAATCGAACTGCCAAATGGCAGGCAGCTGGCAGTCAGCAGAATTAGCCTGCAGTACTTCATTCTAACCACTGCGCCACCCCGGCACTTACCCATCAATGGGAGAAAACTTTGCAGATGAGATAACCCTGGCAAACATTTATTTGTTTCCTTTTTTTGAATGGTATAAGACTGCCCAATTGTACAGCATCCAAGGGCTGTTACAGTAATCACATGGCATACATGGAAGTGGGTATCTTTGATGACTGGGGAGCCAACATGGAAACTGCACAGGGGAACATCCAAATTTAATTAAAATGGTTGCCCCTAGAAATAGGACTATTGCACTGGAATGGTTTGTTAGATGCACATTTTCGTGGGTTGAGAACCAGATACAAATTTAAGGAGGCAAATTAATGCTCCCAGAGTACCTTCTGTCCCTAGAGATGCAGTGGTGTTTGACTGCCTTCCAGGGAGATATAGCCACTACCATGTTAGAAACCTGCCCTGGAACAGTGCTCATACCTTTTACCAGTGCTTTTTTTGTAAAAAGAAAAGGTGCCGGAACTCACACATGTCATACAACCCGCCTTGCCTACCCTACAAGGTTCCATCCAAAAAAGGTGCCGGAACTCCGTTCTGGGCGTTCTATGACAAAAAAAAGCCCTGCCTTTTACCAAGATGGTGGCAAAGCAGAGCTCCTGAAGAAGCCAGCTAGTGGTATCTTGTATCTCCCTCCTGGGATTATAAACAGGGAGACCGCAAATTGTGGAATTGTCCAAAGAGCAGCTTTTGCTTAAGAATTGCGCCATGCAAACATGTATTAGAAACCTATCCTGGGACAGTGCCCATACTTTTACCAAGATGGCGGCAAATCAGAGCTCATGAAGAAACCAACTAATAGGAACTTGTAGCTTCCTCTGGGATCCTAAACACAATTTGTGGAAGACCACAAATTGTGGAATTGAATGGTGGAGCCTGGCATCAAATGGCCTTAAGAAGCTAAGTCAAAATCAGATAAGCTGCATTGTGGTTTAGCATACCGAGTGAACCAAGGCTTTCTGTGTGCATTACTCTTGAACATGTAGCACATTATATTTTTACACCAAGTGTACGGGCAAGCCATGCAGGTATTTTGGAGACTGACTTTCTAGCTGATCTTTAGTTCTAAGACAGAGTTCAGATCCATATTCTCTAAGTCACTAGTTACAAAATTCTACAAAGACCACACAGAAGATGTTTTGGACTTCCTTTCTATACCTAACAGGCACCTGTCAGCTTCCTTGCCCCAGCTTGCTTTAATCTCTAAGATCCTCTTTTCATTAAAAAAAAAAGAGGTAATACATGGAAAAACATCCATCTCTAGCTTCTTCTCCTTTTTTTAGAAGATATATATTTTACAGAGATGCATAGCTTTTAGCCAAGTACCTTGTTTCCTCTCCTCTCCTCTCCTCCCCCTTCCTCTCCTCTCCTCTCCTCTCCTCTCCTCTCCTCTCCACTTCTTTCACTCAAGTCTCTGTTCTAGTGCACCTCTCATCTCATCTCTTATTTTTAGAGAAGAACAGCTCCATGTAACTTGAGTGCAAAGCATCACCTGACTTCCACTTTCTTCAGAATCTAGCAAGGAATAAGTTAGCTAAATTAATGGAGTAAGAAAGTGATGTTCATTGGATAATAAGAATGATAGTTGTAGAGAAGGCATGTATGTGCAGAGGCAGAAACATCTGGTGAACACCAGAGATGCTGCTTGGGGTACCCAAGATTGTCGCTGTTGTAAGAATGTGGGACAGAGTGGATCCCTGGACTAAAAAGGCAATCTTATTAAACACTAGACCAGTGATGGCGAACCTTTTAGAGACCGAGCGCCCAAAAACTGGCCCCTCCCCACCACCACCACCCACCCCTGCTCTGCCCCTCGCCCCTGCCCGCTCTGCCCAAGCTCTGCCCCCACCCGCAAGGCCATCTACCACCTCTACGGCCTGCCACAGATCAGCCAGGTAGCCCAGCAGTGCCATGGCAGCCACGCCTTCCACCTGCACCCCGCAGCATCAACTGCACGCAACAGGGCGCAAGGGCAGAGTCATGTCCCTGCTGCCCGGCTGCCATGTCCTTGGCTGCACTGCTCCATGCGGGCCATGCTCGAGGGCAACTCTCCTCCGGGAGGGCTGCTGGTGAGGAGGGGACTATGGGGGGAGGCGGGGCTGGGGCAATGGTGCGCGTGCCCACAGAGAGGGCTCTGAGTGCCGCCTCTGGCACCTGTGCCATAGGTTCGCCACCACTGCACTAGACCTTCTTAAATCACATCATTGTAGCCAATTGCCTTTTAGTACAGTCTATCAAAACAACATTATTCCGCCTGTTCTTTCTCACGACTCTGACAATATCTGATTATGCCATTTGTGTCTTTATACAAGCAAACACAACACGCACAGGCCTTTAAAAAAAAATTGTCGAGATTTGTAAGACATCCCACGGCTCAATGCACATTTTATTTAATATGAAAGTTGTATTTGGAGCTGTTTGATTTTCAAAAATAACAAGAAAAACGGCTCCAATTTATAATGGTAATTAGTTTTCAACCCACCAAGTCTGAATATCTCTATATTTACTACCTTGTAAAGGGCTATCACAACAAGCCCTGAAGCATTATTTGAAAATTAATAAGCTAAAGAAGGAGAACATTCTTCTCCTTTGCATAGCAACACAGCCTGCATTAAGCTTTTTGATTGCGAAATCCAGCTTTTCAATTATAGGTTTGCCAAACTGTGAAGCCTGAAAAACTATAAAAGGCAATTATCAATGTTTCTTAATACCACAAATGAGTAATGCAATGTAAGCTTTATTACTGCTCAAAAACAAAGAATTGTGTTGTCGGGAGACTGAGCTATGTCTGGGTGAAATCAAGATTGACTCATAGCATTCCAGACTTGCTCCAAGAAAAATATAAGCCTCTCTAATGGTAGAGAAGAAGAGAAAGAGAAAGAAAAGCTGGCAGTTCCTCTGCATTTTAGAAATTAATTAGGAACTAGAATCAGAATGTTTTCTTGCGCTTATTATTGTATTTTCTTTTTCCTCATGCGGTTTGCAAATTGCGCTTGGATCGGAAAAGACATGCAGACTTCCTGATAGTGGATGTTAAGACTTTAAATATTGTATTTTCATGGATTTTAGAGTCCTGTTTGTGTGTACAATGCACTCTGGAAGATTTAATTAAGATCCTTTAAATAGAAATAAATAAAACCAGGGCTTCAATTGTGAGTGGGTGGGTGAGAGAGAGAGAGACCAAGGAAACCTTTAATAAAATCTCCCCAGAGATTTTTTTACCAAATCACTCCTTACTGGCTTTGTTGTGCAATTAAAGCTAAGATTCAGTTATAGCGGAGGCAGAGAAAGGCTATTTATTCATTCAGTGTTCGAGGCATAAAGAATTAGGCTTGTAGAAAACAATGGGAAGGGGTTTCACAAAGCTCACTGGAGCATGATGTCCTCAAAGGATGGAGGCAGCCATATCCACCAGAAAACTCAGTTGTAGGTGCCTTGGAGGCATCCCCAGATCATCTCTGTGGATGTGTTTATTTGCACAGCCATTTTGCTTTTCCACGAGAACCACAGGGACCACCGCCTGTGAAAGTCTTCAAGTGCTAACTCTTTCAAGGGATGCAGTTCTTTTTTTTACTTTTGGAAGAAATGATATTTCGTGTTTTGCAAAAATATCCCTCAAATGCTTTGCACAAGCCTTTGAAGACACCAAGAGGAGAATAGACGTGCCGGTGGAGGGAGATTTCCTATCTTCGCATAAATGATTGCCATGGACTATACGTAGTCCTGGAGTTTAGGACAAGTAGGCAACTACTACTTGCCCAGACAATCTGTCATGGTATCTGGCACATTGTCTATGACAGGGGTCTTCAAACTTGGCCCTTTTATGACTTGTGGACCTCAACTCCCAGAATTCCTCAGCCAGGCACGCTGGCTGAGGAATTCTGGGAGTTGAAGTCCACAAGTCATAAAAGGGCCAAGTTTGAAGACCCCTGGTCTATGACAATGTAGAGAGGTGCAACCCATCTTGGTTTAGTAAGGAATCCAAAAGGGTCGAACTAAAGATAGGTAGACCCAGATTCTCCACTAAAGACGTTCACCAGGTGACTTGGAAGCAGTCCTTTCTCTTGCCCCAATGTCCTCTATTGGGTAACTGTGGAGAAGACTAGTGGATTATGGACTGCATACTTTTCACTGAATTTTTGGATTGCAGAAAAGCTGAATCTAATGAGAAAGCAGTGGGCAAAGGCAGAATTTAATATTTAAATCAATCAGTCACTGACATTCTTCCTTCTCTTTGTTGGAGAAAAGGGTTAAACACTCTTCCAATTTCCTAAGTCCACGGAAGGGCTGGTGAAACAAATCTGCAAAGGTTGTGTTGGTCCCAAATCTTTCAAGACATGTAGGGAAGACACGCAGCGAAGTTATTTCCTTGCTTTCTTTTATTAAAACAAGGCCATTCGGCAACCCACATCATTATTTCTCATTTAAAAGCTATTCAGGCTTTTAAAAGAGTGTCTCTAAGCAAATGGAGCAATCACGATTACTTCCTAGAGAAAAGCCGCCGTGTTCAAAGCGAATAAAACATTCAAATATTTGCAAAAAATAATAATAATGGTGTGTCTCTTTTTTCCCCGTCTTCCGTTGTCCCAGAGCAGTTATGCATTTTTATATAAAGGACTGAACAGTAATGCCTTCAGAATATAGTTCTCCTCTTAGAACTCCTGAAACATTAATTATTTTTTATAATATTTGGTAGCCAGATAAAGTTGTAGCTCTGTAGGAAATGAAAAGAATTGCCATAATAATCCAGACAGGTGTTTGTTTTTTTTCCTATAGCAAAGACAGAGAAGCTATTTACTGTTTGGAATTTGCAATAAGCGTAAAGCCTTTTCAACCACTGAAAGGAGAATAGGCACTACAGTAGTGGCCAAAATTGTGGAAACCTTTTGGGAAAAGTGTATGTTTGAGGTTTGATGGCTAATAACACCACTTTTTTTTTTTGGAGTAGCACCATAAAATTATATATCAATGGAAAGATAATTTAATCAAGAATGTAATGCAGCAAGGTTTGTTCAATTATCTGTACTGTATTCTATGAAAAGTTACGGCCAAATAACCAGAAAAAGGAAGCACAACTTGCTTAGGTTGATACCAGGTAGCTTTCCTTCATCTGATTGTAGCCAATGAGCATGAGCGTTTAGAGAGCCAATCAGGTGTCATCTTGTTTTGGCAATGAGCCAATCAGATCACAGTAGGATTCAGTTATTGATGTCATGTATTGAAGCCGAGAGGAGGACATTTGTCAGTGTGTTATGCGATTGCTATCAAGTTGGTTGGGGTTTTTTTGTGTTCTTTCATTTAGTGAGCTTGTAAAACGTAATAACATTAAAGGAATGGTGCAAAGAGTTGACTGGTTGCCCAGAAAGTGATGTAAAATAGTATTATTAAGTGAACAAGGCTACAGTTATAAAGAAATGAGAAGAAAAATTGGTGGAAACTTAACCAAAGGTGGCATTTCTACTGTACACTTTTCCCAGAAGGTTTCCACAATTTTGGCCACTACTGTAGATTGTTGCCCAAATGGAAATGGCTCAGATATTCAAGTTCCCTTGTGCATTCTTGTACCAGAAATTCATCTCTTAACGGTGGTCATTTGAGGGACTAGTGGAGAACTCTTCAAGGAAATAGAAATTGTCTCTATCGTCAAGTTCTCCTTTCCCTTTCAGCTCAGATTAACATCCTTTTTCTCTTTCCAGTGTTCTTGAGCCTGAACAGACATTGAGAAAGAAAATAGCTGGTCCAGTGACTGGAGAAGTCAAAGGGATGCTCATGGAGAAAAGCTCTCTCTCTTAAATTTGCCTAACTCCGTGCTTGGCTCTCCAGGAAGAAGGTGAAGCTTGAAACAGAGGTCTTAACTGTAGATGCTTCAGAACAAGTCCATGTTGTTCTCTTTCCTTGATACTCTATCAAGAGATTTCTGAGAAGTAATTTATTCCCTTTGCTGTAAAGTTATAAAGTTTCTTCTTAGTTGAGTTTGATTTCTGGACATCACATGGACAGATGGCCTTTTGGCAAAAGAATGGAAGTGGTTGACCATTGCCTTCTACCAAGTTGATCTTTCCAACCTTCTAGTCGTGGGAATCTCTCATCGAGGACAAATCAAGCCTAAGCCTTCTTAGCTTCCAAGCTTGCCTGGTGATATCACCTGTTGAGACCCTTTTAGCTGCTGTGCAAGGTAATGATCCTCTTGGAGAGAATTGCTTTCCCGTAAACAGAAAGCCAGCTTGAGAAACAAGAATGAACCAGAAATCTCTCAAGAAGTTTGTTAACTAGTGAATGAACCAACAGTGGAGGCAAATGAAGCGATAGTGTTAAAAGGGGATGAAAAATGGAGCTGCTCAGACTTATCTCACATGGTTGTTGTTGCTGGGGACAATAGAGGTGGGAGCTTTGTATAGATCACTTTGAGCTTCTGAAGAAATTTGGTAGATGGATATATCAGAGATAGATAGATAGATAGATAGATAGATAGATAGATAGATAGATAGATAGATAGATAGATAGATAGATAGATAGATAGATAGATAGATAGATAGATAGATAGATAGATAGATAGATAGATAGATAGATAGATAGATAGATAGATAGACGGACGGACGGACAGACAGATATGACAGACAGACAGACAGACAGATAGATAGATTGTGTGTGTGTGTGTGTGTGTGTGTGTGTGAGAGAGAGAGAGAGAGAGATCCAATCCTCTGACATGGGGATGTGTGTATGTATGCATATTTAGTGTATGTATAGGTGCACACACACGCACACACACACACACCACATGGCAATGATAACCCTAAGACTGCAAATCACCCTTGTCTCAGGAAGGCAAGCTATTAGGATCCTCTACAGAGAATACCTACTTTATTTATTAAGAATTAAGAACATTTGAGTTATGCCTGGGCTTGCCAAATCTGGGCTGCCCAAATTCAGCTGACCACTAGGAAGGCAGTGAAAGGATATAAGACCATCTTGGCATTTTTCTGTCCTCTAGTGGACTCCTGAATTTCTGCAGCCTAAACCTGACAGTCTGCTTTAATGTCTGGGAATTTATATGAAAAGATGTGGTCAGCCTGACCTGCAGCCCATCTTCTCAGCAGACATACCTACTCTTTGGAATTTCTCTTCAGGAGCATCCTACACATATAT
Organism: Azemiops feae; assembly: GCA_023970755.1. Classification (NCBI taxonomy): domain Eukaryota; kingdom Metazoa; phylum Chordata; class Lepidosauria; order Squamata; family Viperidae; genus Azemiops; species Azemiops feae. The sequence goes on from JALGBA010004220.1 coordinate 525,324, forward strand.
ACAGCTGCCATCGTAAGATTCAATTTTTATATTGAGAAGCAACCTTGGCTTTGTAGTTTTGGCAAAGTGACCTGAGGGCTCCTTGGTGCTCTCTGAGCTTGCTTGTTTTCTTGCAGACATTTCATTACCCAAACTAGGTAACATCATCAGTGCTAGTAAGGAGTGTAGTCAGTGGTGGGATTCAAATATGTGAACAACCGGTTCCCTGTGTGGATGCCGCTTCCGGGAGTCCATTCTGGGCCTGGGCAACAAAAAATTAGCTACCAGTTCTGTCAAAGTGGTGCGAACCGGCTGAATCCCACCACTGAGTGTAGTTTACTATCAGTTTATATTTTAGTGGCTTGTCCTGTCAGTGTTAGTGGGGGTAGTCTTAAAGAGTCTCTGGTTGGCTTCCTGTTGGTTTACTGTTGGCTTCCTTGGCAGTTTCTTGATTGGGGTATTGTTTACTTGATTCTTGGTCTGATGTTAACCTTGGAGTTGATCTGTGTTGATCTGGGTGCTGATTGCTAGTGGAGAAGTGCTTCAGTTTTTTTGTTCCTTTTTGGGCTGGGTGAGAGTCTCTTTTGTATAGTCCACGGGTCGACAACCTGTGGCTCCGGAGCCACATGTGGCTGTTTGAGCCTTCTCCTGAGGCTTCCCTTCCCTTCCCTTCCCTTCCCTTCCCTTCTCTCTCTCTCTCTCTGTCTCTCTCTCTCTCTCTGTGTGTGTGTGTGTGTGTAAAAAAGAGAGTGGCCTCACACTGTTCTCTGACAAGCTGACAAGCTTATTGGGCGGGGCTCCTGCCTTTGCTGCGTCTCCGCAGGAAGCAGAAAGCAGCATCTCTCTCTCTCTGTGTCTCTGTCTCTGTCTCTGTCTCTGTCTCTGTCTCTCTCTCTCACACACACACACACACACACACACACAGGAGTTTTGTGGCTCCCAGTGTTTTCTTTTCTGTGGGAAACGGGTCCAAGTGGCTCTTTGAGTGTTCAAGGTTGCCAACCACTGGTATAGTCTATAGATGTAGTTAATGTCTATGTGTCTATTGATGACTGATTTGTCAGAGTGCCAGGCTTCTAAGAATTCCCTGATGTTTTTGGACTTGACTTGGTCTAGGATGGTCACATTTTCCCAGTGGTTAAATCTGTCTACATGTTGTGAAATTAAAAAGTTTTCATCATGTCTTCTGACTGATACCACCCCCACCAATACTGACAGGGCAAGCCACCAGACTCTAAACCGAGAGCAAACCCCACTCCTTACTAGCACTGATGATGTTACCTAGTTTGGCTAATGAAACATCTGCAAGAAAACGAGCAAGTTCAGAGAGCATCCAAGGACCCCTCGGGTCAACCCCGAGCTCCAAATATTCTCCTTTATAGCGACATTAATAGGCGTGCTAAGGACAGAAAGAAAAATGTGGGATAAAATTATCACTGATTGATCAGTATTCACCAAAGTCTTAAGTGGAGAACCTCATGAAAACAGCAATCCTAACTATACCTTTCAATCTAAGGGAAAGCTTTAATAACTCTATATATTTGATAAACCATTATTTACAGCGATTACACGTACAGTTAAATTTTATGCAGGCATTTTGGTCTCCGGGTCCCCCAACTGTAAAACAGAAACTGCTACTAGAGCAAAACAGATTCCTCTCTGAGGATGTATAACTCTGGCTTGGCTGTAAAAGTATAAAAATCTTGAAATTTTCTAAAGAACCTGTACAGATGCAGCAGCTCTCCCCTTTTCTTTCATTTTGGAGTTCTGATTGTGCATCTTATTTCGTCACAGGGATTTCTGGCTGCATCTACGATGCTGCTGATGAACTTAGATAAAGGCTCAAATACTTTGGCCACCTAGTGAGAAGGAAGGACTCACTGGAGAAGAGCCTAATGCTGGGAAAGATTGAGGGCAATAGAAGAAGGGGACGACAGAGAATGAGGTGGCTGGATGGAGTCACTGAAGCAGTAGGCGTGAGCTTAAATGGACTCCAGAAGATGGTAGAGGACAGGAAGGCCTGGAGGAACGTTGTCCATGGGGTCGCGATGGGTCGGACACGGCTTCGCAACTAACAACAACAATATACAGTTATGAAGCCACCCAGATTTGAAACAAATGCAGAGACTTCGCAACTAACAACAATAAAGGAATTTCTCTCCACGGTGGACAAGTTTCCTTGTGGATAGTTTTCCTAATTCTACAGATCCTTCAGTTCATAATTGTGAGGGTATATTCTGGATTGCATCCTTAGCTGCTGCACGACAAAAGCCAAAAGCATTTCCTTTTGCTTTATATAATATTAAAAATAAACCTGAAAAAGAATCAGGTTCACCAAAGAAAGAAACATTTTTATATCTGGAGGAAAACTAGACATAGTAGACCACTACGTGTACCTTGGCCAACAGATCTCAATGGAAGGTGATAAAATAAAGGAAACTGAACGACGTGTTAAATGTGGTTGGCAGGCATTCGGCAAGCTAAGCATAATCTTCAAGAACAGCCTCCCTCTATGCCTAAAGAAGAAAGGTTTTTGATCAGTGTGTGCTACCTGCTCTAACATATGCCGGTGAAACTTGGGCACTAATCTCACAAGTTACGAATGGCGCAAAGAGCCAAGGAAAGTTACAGCATCACAAGACAAGATAGAAAGACCTGCACGTGGATTAGAGAACAAACTAAAGTATACGATATCATCATAGGGGCTGGTCACATAGCAAGAAGAATAGATGGCAGGTGGACCAAGGTAGTCACAGAATGGATCCTGCTTGTTAAAAGTGTCCACGAAAGAGATCTAAAACAAGGTGGAACAATGATACCAGGAAGCATTGAGGGCCCAATTGGCAAAAGAGAGCTCAGGAGCGTAAAGGTTGGAAACAGATGGAAGAGGCCTTCATCCTGCAATGGATGGACTATGGCTAGAATCATGATGATGATATATATAATGTAACAACACAGCCAACTAACCCGCTTACAGCTACAAAGCCAACACGCCACACCCCCCCTCCAGTATTTATAGAAGGACGGCAGCTCTGATCATGCTTTGCTCGCACAAGCACGAAGCCGAAGACACCAGCCTGAAGATGGCGAGTGGGACCTCGTCGAAACGTCGCCAAGACACTCTCAATCTTACACGGGAAAAGACCCGAATACGCCAAGACCTGCATATATATATATATATATATATATATATGTCACATACACATACATATATGCATACAGATAGTCCTTGATTTACAGCAGTTAATTTAGTGACTGTTTAAAGTTACAACGGCACTGGGGAAAAATGACTTATGACCGGTTTTCACACTTATGACTGGTCACATGATCAAAATTCAGCCAGTAGGCAACTGATTCATATTATGACGGTTGCAGTGTCCCGGGGTCATGCGATCACCTTTTGTGACCTGACAGGCAAAGTGAATAGGGGAAGCTAGATTCCCTTAACAACCATGATACTAACTTTTCATCTACAACTGTGGCAAGAAAGGTCATAAAGTGGAGCAAAATTCACTTAACAACTGTCTCACTTAGCAACAGAAATTGTGGGCTCAATTGCGCTCATAAGTTGAGGACTATCTATGTGTATATATTCATAAACATATACATATACATGAAACCAGTATATTCATGATCAAAAGATATTCTCTTGATAAAAGTAAATCAAAAATTTTCTGTAAGTTAAACAAGGTAGGAGGCGCCTTTCACGGACTCATCCTTGAGGTTTTATGAACAACAGTATGAAAAGTTTTGCTACTGTCTTTTTCCTAGATATTTATTTGACTCTGGCGTACATCCCTGGGATCCACTGGAGATCTTGTCTCCAAGTACCAACTAGATGTGACCTTGCTTAGCTTTTCTGATATTTGCCTAGGTCGGCAGATGTTGTTGTCTAGTTGGGCTCTTCATTTCTTTGTTGAATCAAATTAATATTGTCAAAATTTCATCTTTCTTTTTTTTCTAAAGTCAGATAACATGACTGAATGACAGGAAGTGGATTCTTGTCATTCAGCTCACAGACTCTTCATAGGTGGTGGAAAAATGAGAAGTTGTTTTAGTCATCTTTACATCCATCGTGGCATCTGGCCCAGGTTAGGAGTACAGATTATCTGGCTGGTTGGCTCCCTGTCTAGCCCCCTGTAGTTGTATTAAGTTCACCATCTGTGTTGCTAGCAGTAACCCAGGAAAAGAAGGAGCCAGATGGAGAGCCGAACCCCAATAATATTGCCTCTCCTGTTTTCATGGCAGGCTTCACTTCATCTTAAGTCTTGGAAAGTCTTCAAAAGCCGTGTTGTTTGTTGCCCATTTTTAGTGACAACCAACCACCTTAAGCCTTTTGGCATCTCGTCAGTTTAGCAGATCCACAGCCATCCATCACTGCTGTTAGGGCTGTCACACTTGTTTAACTTTAGCATCAGCCAACAGCATGAAGTTCTAGTTACTGATCAGAATCATTGCAGTTGTCAGCAGAGAAACAAAAAGTCTCTTTCGAAATTTCGATAGCTTGACTTTTCCAATAAGAGGGTTTACAGGGCGAGTTTACATCTGCATCTTTCCGTGTGAAGTCAGAGGGAAATGTTTTTTTTCAAATGCCGTAGAACATTTCTGCATAGAATCATATAGATGGGAAGGACCTTGGAGGCCGTCTAGTCCAGCCCCCTGCCCTGGACAGAAGCTCTTATTCCATGTTGGGCAAATGGCTGTCCAGTCTTTTGCCTGAAAAACTCCAGAGACAGAGCAACTAAAATTCCAGGAAGCAATTCCAGGAAGATTGATTGTTCTCACTGTCAAGAAATTTCTCCTCCGAGGAGAAATTCAAAAGTAGAAGAACCATAACTTCCCAACCAGTCACAGCCGGCCCAGAGAATCCAAGAAAAGCAAAGTGATTTCACATTCTTCATATGCCTGTCAACGCTGTTAATATAGGATATTGTTGCATTGACAAGATATGCAGAACTGTCTGGTATTTTTGGAGTTAAATCAGATGACATGCAAAGGGAGGAGAATCATGAAGAAAGCGGGAGACTGGGAAGGGAAGTGAATCTTTGGCCTCCAGCCTAATTGGAAGACGTAAATCATGACAGTAAAGTAAGGGAGGAGTTAGCAAGATAAGACAGATGCAAGCCAGAGAAATCCAGATTCTGGCATCCACTTTGTAATGTACCGAAGTATTGTAGCAAAACTCCTGGCAAGGAATGCAAAATAAAGTAACTAAAAGAGAAAATAATGTGTCCGTTTTCAAGGAATGCTTCCTCCTTCGGACCACAACAATGCCATTGTGCAAAATGATCTCCCTCTGAGAAGCTTCCACCCATTGCTTCTTGCAAATGTCTATTACTTCAGCCATTTTACAAGAACTGTAGAACAGTGGCATTTAATCTCATTTTGGAAGAAGGAAAACAGGTTCATCAAGGAAAATGAACATATTAGAGAAAGAATTTCAAGAAAGCTTCCAATTTTTCTATTTTTTCTAATAGAGGGATAGTTGCTGCTTTCCACTTCTGCCTTCTAGGACTGTACCAGACTTTGGATTCTAATCAAAAGAATTTGGTTTTAGGTGAAGCAAACCAAGCTTGTCAATCTTGGTTTCTGGTTGACCCAAAGGTGCTTTTTCAAGAGGCAACTGGACTTTCTTTGTTTTTCCTTGAAGACGTTTCGCTTCTCATCCAAGAAGCTTCTTCAGCTCAGCTCAGAGCTGAAGAAGCTTCTTGGATGAGAAGCGAAACGTCTTCAAAGAAAAACAAGAAAGTCCAGTTGCCTCTTGAAAAAGCACCTTTGGGACAATCATGACTTGGATGACTGAGAATCTCCATAGACACTGGATTCTAGTCATTATCTGCTGTTGTTTCGTTTGTGTGTCTATTCACCTTTTTGTATTATTATAAACTTGGGGTTGTCTTCCTCTCAATCCAGCTGACCGTAAATAAGCAGTCTCTCTTAGGAGTCCTGGGGTTCAAGAATCATGCAGTTGTCAAGTATGACAACTGAGTGGGCATCTATGGTAAGGAAGGAGTGACATCACATACTACATAGCGTGCATATGATGTAACTCAATCATTTTGCACAATGGCATCCTAATGAATGTGAAATCACTTCGCTTTCCTTGGATTCTCTGGGCCTGCTGTGACTGGTTGGAAAGTTATGTTTCTTTTACTTTTGAATGTAGCAGCATTCATCCATGGGTAATAATGTTCCCAGCCTTAAAAGCCACAAAATCAAATCTAGTTTATTGTGGCGTATCTATCTTACCCAGGCATGCTTATCGTCGGATAGAGATCAGAGGTGGAACCAGAGCTCAAGCAAATCAAAGCATAAGTCTCAGGAGTCCCTTTTGGATGCAAAAGAACTTTTAAAAACAGGTATTGGGGTCGTCTAGGGCAGGGGTGGGGAACCTTGGCTCTTTTATGACTTGTGGACTTCAACTCCCAGAATTCCTGAGCCAGCAAGTTGTAAAAGAGCCAAGGTTCCCCACCCCTGGCCTAGGGAACCATGCCCATTCATGAATCTATGGGCCAGGTCTCTCCACATCTTCTGATCTTGCACTGCTTCTTTGAAGTGTTCTGTGTTCTGACTGGTGTCAGCTTTGATGGTGTCTAGTCAACGTGCTCTTTGATGACCTGGTTTCCTTTTACCTTTAACTCTTCCAAACATAATTGCTTTCTCCAGTTTCTCTGAAACTGGCCCAGTCCAATTCATGAATGGGCATTGTTCCCTAGGCCAGGGGTGGGGAACCTTGGCTGGCTCAGGAATTCTGGGAGATGAAGTCCACAAGTCATAAAAGAGCCAAGATTCCCCACCCCCGGTCTAGGAAATCAATGTCTTTTGACACCCCAAATGGAGCCCTGTGGGTCAGAAGAGAGATCTAACCCTCCGCTTAGCAACAGACCGGGACCAACTCTGCAAAAGAAGATATGGAAGCATTCCAGACACTGAAGCCAACTTCCTCTTGGCTCAGCCTGTTCTGTATTCCCACCTGAGCAAGGGAGTAAGGAAGTATTACCTTAGGAAGCCTAGCAGTACTCTTTGTACACAGCTGGAACCCGCAAGAGGCTGAATACATCTCTGGGAAGACTTAAGTGAATTTGTTTAAGGCAAGTTATGCTGACAGAAATCCCTCTAGGGTTTAATTGCGCTGTTTGCACATCAGGCTGCAAAGCCTCCCTGCATTTTTCTGCTACTGCACTTATTGTCAGTAATGATACAGGGAAGAAGCTACGTAGGACTAAATAAAGCATGGAATTACCTTGCTGTGCCCATCTAACCTAATTTTGCAATGGACCCGGTACCTTTTTGTCATTTTTTTTTTTTACAAAAATGAAATCATGTTGAACCAGTTAATCGCCATACTGAGGTGGAGCAACGAGGGATGCACAAAATATACGGAAGTTAAGGTTGCTTTTTGTTCATCGTGATTTACAGTATCTTAAGGCAGTAAGTGAAAAAAAAGGTTTCTTTTGCATTTATCAGCAAAGGAAATGCGGACATTATATCGGTTCGCTGTTAAACAATTGAAGTTTAAACGGGCAAAAAAAAAAAAGCGAATGCAGAGATGGTAGTGTTGGAAGAAAAGTTCATCGTGGTTCATCCAAGCTGGGAATAAACGTGGCAACTGCTTTGGGAAGAAGGTTGTAGTTTATTGGAGAGGAGAGCCAGACAGGAAGATGGTCCTGGCAGCAAGAGAAGTGAAAAAGGGGCTGAGCACATGTGGGGAGTGGGTTTTTGTTTGGAGTTATTTCCTGTTCCTGTTTTGAGGCTATTTCCTGTGTCATGTATTCTGACCTGAGTTTGGGTGTGCCCTTTGGCCTTTGTGAGTTAATCCTACCATGTCCTGTCTCAGGTGGGGTATGCAGTTTTTAGGTCTTTGTCTTCCTAATGTCCTAGCTCCAACTTTCCTGATGGTTTACATCTGCATCTCTATAGAGCTGGCTTCTGCTTGGGGGAGGGAGACCTGGGGCTATCAAGAAAAACTGGGCATGCTTTCTGTCTCTTTGAGGTTTTTTGAGGAAATATATTTTTCTGCCCTTTTAATATTTCCTTCTCTGGGGGGCTGACTTCCCACAGTAGGATGCAGTGACATCTTTTCAATTTGTTGTCAGAGAGGGCCAGACTGATTTGGCCACTGCTAGGAAGATTAAATCAACTGTCTTACTTTCTGTTAAGGCCGTTCACTTGGGTAGGAACAGAGTCTCAGGAGGGAAAATTAGATTTTGTTTCATGAAGCAAATTATATCACATTTTTTAAAAAGGAAGCTAATACCACAAAGAAAGAACTGGTTTGATGTAACGGTTAAGGCAATGGTCTGGAAACCAGGAGACCATGAGTTCCAGTCCCACTTTAGGCATGAAGCCAGCTGGATGGCTTTAGGCCAGTTCCTCTCTCTCTCTCAACTTAGGAAGAAGGAGACAATGGCAAACTACTGCTGAAATCTTGCCACAAAAATTGCAGGGAGTCTCCAGGAGTCAACACTCAAAGAATGAAGATGGGGGGGAAGCAAAGCACACCACAGCAAAAACTAACAATTACTCATGAGGTTGCATTAGTCAGAATATGCTTGGGCAAAGCAAGACCAACTCACTTGGGCAAGTTTTAAATTTAATCCTTTTGGGGGGGGGGTGAGAATGAAAACACAGAATGAAAAACTCTGGATAGGGAGTTATGAGTGTAGGAGAAAATGGAATCTTTTGAAACACTTAGTGGGAAATTAGGACAGACATTGACTCATAAAGTTCACAACCTTTGTAGTCTCTATAGCTAGTCAGTGTGCAGAACAATGAGAAATAAAGAGAGGAACTGAGGTGTTAGAACACAAAGGCTAATATGATTCAAGACAGAACCCTAGTGAGATGATTCTTGGGACCTGAACCCAACATGTTGGTCAAGGAACAGAAGTGATAGACAAGAACACTTGTATATTTTAAAACAATCCACACCTACCTTGAAAGCCAAGGAAATAAACTTGTGGCCACAATTCAAAGCATCTGGGTTAAAGTAAGAGAAAGAAGGAAGAGGGCCAGAGAAAGAATGCGGGAATAAGTAAGATTGTCCTACATCTTCTGATACTCTAACTCCATCATAATGCAAATCAAAACAATGATTGCTATATCACGTTCTCAAACTCAATGCCAAATTGGAAATTCAATGTTGAAATCCAAATATGGCGCTGCTACTGTTACTTTTTTATCTTCTTCGTCTTTCTTATCCTTGTCCTTTTCCACGTCTCCTTTTAGCAGCAGCCCCAGAATTAAGTGGTCACCCTATTTGGGGCACCCTACTTCTTTGTCTAACCATCATTCAACATCTCTCTCCAGTCAGTTGGGGCTTTGAAGGTGCTACTACAAGCCATGGTGCCTTTCGTACTGTAGGGAGGCCACATCAGCTGGCAGACAAGGAAATAGAAGGTAAACAATATCTTTGGCTGCTCACAAACTATATTCTCAGTCTATATTTGGCTTCCTTCAATCATCCATTTCCTTTATTTTAAAAGAAGAGACTGGCGTGATTTCTCAAGTCTGGTCTCTCATCCAGGTGTCTCAGATTGCCAGGTTTCCCCCAAACAAATTAATTTTAAAAAAGAAAACCCTTTCTGTTGGTTTGCAGGAGTAGACTAGTCTCTATTCCACTTTTTGTTTGTTTGTTTGTTTGAACTTTACTTCCTTGATTTGGATAAGCAAAAAAATAATAATAATTCTAAACTAACTCAGCCAAAACAAAGGCTAGACAACAGCTTTGCCCATCCTGTGTCTGAAATGTACTTTTGGTGTTTAATTTGGCCTCATTGAGTATCTTCTGATGTGTCCCTGTGGCTTCCTGCAGTTGGACCGTCGGAGTAAGCAGGGACCTCAGCTCTCTGCCATGAAGACTGCTGAGTTCATCAGTTTCCCCCCAGGAGATGGGTCTTAACATTTAACCCCCTTTTCTGCTAAGACAACAAGAAACAAAGCTAATCTCCTTTTAAGAAACATGTGACATTTCTCCAAGCACCGGAAACTTTGATGAGGTCCTTTGAATTTGCCTGTGTTAAGAAGTTTGAAAAGGGCTGGCTCAAAGGAGAGCGAGAGAAAGTCAGAACAGTTGGTTCTTTTTCTCTTTATTTTATTTTTTAAAAAATACAGCACAGAGTCAGTCTCTTTTGAATTTTGGTTGGGTTTTTTTTTTTTTTAAATGTAGATGTGAGGAGAAGATGCTTGTTTTCCCAGAAGTGGCATCCGGAGAAGAAGATGATTTGGTTAAGGATCATTCTGTGGTTTAGATCTGCTGTTCCCCAATTCTGTACCATCCAGTTATGCCTACACGGCTCTTTTAATCTTCCAGCCAGGGTAATCTTTGAACACACGGAGATGCGTAGATGTACAGATCCTTCTTTCTGCTGAAGAGTTCTTACAAAGGAATGTGGATTGGTCTAGAAATGCAGCATGGGCAAAACTTAATTGTAAATACTATGATGGAGAAAAACACAAAACAAATTGAACTATAAAGAGGAATAATAATAATAATAATAATATCTCAATAATATTCCAATATCTCAGGGGCTGCCACAAAGAAGAGGGAGTCAAGCTATTCTCCAAGGCGCCTGAAGGCAGGAGAAGAAGCAACGGATGGAAACTAATCAAGGAGAGAAGCAACCTGGAACTAAGGAGAAACTTCCTGACAGTTAGAACAATTAACCAGTGGAACAACCTGCCTCCAGAAGCGGTGAATGCTCCATCACTGGAAGTTTTTAAGAAGAGACTGGACAACCATTTGTCTAAAATGGTATAGGGTTTCCTGCCTGAGCAGGGGGTTGGACTAGATGACCTCCAAGGTCCCTTCCAACTTTATTTATTATTATTAATGCCATACATAGGCAGCCAACTGAAGCTACAACAACATGGTCCTGCATGCCATCAAATGATCAGGAGTGTCTGCAGGGTATGGGGAAAAATGTCGCAATTGTAGGTACAGTGGTGTGGCTGAAGCTTATCCGGTTTTTATGTGTGTCATACATAGAACACGCATAAAAAAGAGGCAGAGCATTAATTGCATGGTTGTTGACGTTTTAGCTGTGCCTTGCAAAGACTCCTGTGAGAGTCATTTGTGTCATTTGCTCAATGATATCAACACATATCCAGTGTCATTTGTCCCCGTTGTATGCCACGGATGCCACAAATAACTTCCAAAAATCATGGATGAGTAGTAGATCCACTCTTCCATTTTCTCAAAAGTTGCATTTTTACTAACTGGATGGAAGGCGCTTGATGAATCAGGAGGCAAAGAGATGGTCCCATCAGTTTGTTCTAAACAGATGTGTTATTCCTTCACACAGCTTGTAAGGCGATGTGTGCAAAACATTTGAAAATTTTTGAAAACTTAACAAGTCTATCTCAATCTCCACCTTTTTTTTTTTTTAATATGGCAAACGTGTAGAAAAACGAGAAACGAAATTCTTTGCTGACATTTCTAAGTGGCATTTAGATAGAGCTGTAGGCTGAAAGACACACAGAGAGACACACACACACCCCTTTTGAAGATCAAACAATGCGGCTTCATGTTACTTGGTATCAAGGTGATGTGTCCAGGGTGTGCAACCAAATGCATTTGTAATTGTCTTTTGTCTTTATTTTCCAATTTGTTTCTAGGGGCTTGAAAAGATCTGTTGTAACGGGACTCTTGTTACATTTAATAAGTACCATGTTGATTGGCATCCTCTAAGTAGGCTTTTCAGTGCGCCTGTGGGGAAATTTAATATAAAAACATTCAACATTCTTTTATTAGTGTTTTTTTTTTTTTACTATTCCCAGTCCCACCAGACTTTTGGTGCAAGCAGAGTATTATTGAAAAGCTTATCTGTAAGAAGTGAGCCAAGGGGAAATTCAGCCTTTATTAATATTGACATCATGTTTCCACACAATGGCTGTCTAAAGAAACTTTTCAATTGGATTTCAGCTTTGCGAAAGGAAATAACCAAATGTAGAATCTAACAGAGCAGCTTCCCCAGGGGCTGCATACAAGAGGCTTTCAAAGGAAATGCACAGTTTCCCTTTTTCTACCTGGCCAACTACCTATAGAGATGCATTTAAGGTTAGGAATCTTCCAGATTTCTTGTTAAAAACACAGGTTTCATCCACAACGCTTATAGTCTGGTTTCCATTTATCCTTTGTAGGTGTCATTGCCCTGGATGTTGGTGGAATGTGGACAACAGCATGTTGACTTGTGAGATTAAGATCCCAGTGTGCATGAAATAGTGAGGGGGGGGCTGGGATTAAATTAGGTTTTAGAAGGGGCATGCTGGACAAAACATGTCCAAAGGGACTGTTCTTATTGTTTGTAGGGAATGAAGAAGAGGGAGTCAAGCTATTCTCCAAAGCGCCTGAAGGCAGGACAAGAAGCAACGGATGGAAACCAATCAAGGAGAGAAGCAACCTAGAACTAAGGAGAAACTTCCTGACAATTAACCAGTGGAACAACCTGCCTCCAGAAGCGGTGAATGCTCCAACACTGGAGGTTTTTAAGAAGAGACTGGACAACCATTTGTCTGAAATGGTAAAGGGTTTCCTGCCTGAGCAGGGGGTTTGACTAGATGACCTCCAAGATCCCTTCCAAGTTTTTTATTATTATTATTATTATTATTATTATTATTATTATTATTATTATTATTATTATTATTATTATTATTATTATTATTATTATTATTATTATTATTATTATTATTATTATTATTATTATTATTATTATTATTATTATTATTATTAATACAAATAGAACTGGTAACTTAGTCTCCCTCTTTCTGTCTTATTCACATAGTGTAACCCTGTTTGATTGATCAGAGTCATTATGAACAACAGAGGTCAATATCTGTGGGACCATCTATGATGACTATGCAATATATTTCTTCTCCTCCTCCTCCTCCTCCTCCTCCTCCTCCTCCTCCTCCTCTTGCTCAACAGTGGTAGAGAATTAGCAGTAAGTATCCCAGATACTGAAAGGAGAATTGAAGTCTTTGGGGATCAATCAGTTAAAACATTACATCAATTGCATTTAATAGCAATAACACTTAGACTTATATGCCGCTTCATGGTATTCTTCCAACAGTTTACAGAGTCAGCCTATTGCCCCCAACAACTTGGGTCTTCATTTTACTGACCTCGGAAGGATGGAAAGCTGAGTCAACCTTGAGCCTGTCAGGATCGAACTTCAGACTGTGGGCAGAGTTTGCCTGCAATACTGCATTCTAACCACTGTGCCAGGGCTCCTATTATATACATGGATAGTAATCCTATTCTTAGCATTTTTCCCCCCATTTATTGTAATTTAAATGAAACTAAACTAGGTTAATCTCATCCACATTTTGGCCTCAACTCATCTGCACTTTGATTGTTTTGTCAACCTAACAATCAAAGATGTTGATCTGCTTTACTTTGTATGTCCTTGAATGCCTTGAAAAAGAGTGATTATGGCGTGGGACTGTCAGAGCTCAACTTATGTGCAGTTCCCTGGTCTACCCTGTTAGTTTAAATTCTGTTCTTTTATTTCAGTTGCTTTGGCAGTATGATAACTGGACAACTTCATAAGCCTTGGCATCTTAAAAGCATCCTTGACAAGAAAATACACTGTACAGAATTTGCTTTGGAATGTCAAACATCTGCCAAATGTTGCTAGGTCTGGATGAACAATATTTGGTCTATAACTTGTATTAAAAAGTGATGTGTAAATAAGAATAAGAACTTAAAAAAAAAAAAAAAAAAACCCAAACCACCTTCTTAAAGATTATTGTGCTCAGGAGTATTGAGGGAGCGTAATGAACAGATATTGGAAGGTCTAAAAGGAGCAACGAACAAAATAGCAGGCCAGCAAGAAATCACAATAAAAAATTATTGGATCAGTTTCAAGCTGGTTGCGAAGTCAAAAGGTCTTTGGCACTCACCTTCCATGCTGGATGTGTCAGGTGTAGAAGGCTTCTTGGGAGATGCTGGTGGAGAAAGAGAGCTAACGGCAGAGAAGGGGGCAGTCAGCACTTCTAAGAGCAAGTCAAGTTTTATTACGGCTTGATCAGAGTCGTTCCTCATTTTTCCTCTCTGCCCTCTCGGGCCTGGTGACAGAATTAAAGATGTTCCAATTAGAAGCAGGAAGCAGAGATCCTGAGATGGGCATTCTAACTTCTGACCTGGTCAGTCTTTGCAAAGCCCCTGGGCAGTGACCCCATCTGCATCCCAGTGCTCAAGACAGTTTTCCTAAGGACCTATGACACCACGGTCTCAATTTTTGTGAACGATGCCGAAATGCCTATCACCAAGGCTGCCCATTTGAAAGTCCATTTATAGACTACGTTTTGCTTATCCCTCGGCAAAAAGCTTAGCTGAGCAGTGCTGAAGGAGGCTGAAAGCAGGAAGTCAGTTTTAAAAATTGCCCTCAGTTGAATAACAAGGACAGGATATTCGCCTCCATGGTGAGGTGGTATGGTGGACGATCTTCAAGTACGCTCAGGGAAGTCTTCTCTAATCATTTCTCTGCAAGATCCACTTGTACAAATAAAATTGAGGGGGGAAAAGTATTTCATATGACTTCTTGAAGGAAAGCCACGGGACAAAAAGTGCTGAATAACTTGACAGCATTAGCACTATTAATATAAGCTTTTCGGCTGTACAGTTGTTCCAGACCTCAAGTAGAGATAGTCTCCTGGCACATGAGATCATGGGTGAAGTAGATCAGAGTCTTTCATTTTAAGTGCTTTATTAGTTAATCATAATGTAAAATACAGAGATACAAAGAAAAATGAAAATAATGGGAAGAAGAGAGGAAAAAAAGGAAGAGGAAAAAGTGTAGGATAAAGGAGAAGAGAAATATATGTGTGTGTGTGTATGCTGACAACTACTTCTCTAGGTACAGGGGTACAGGAAGGGACCGTGTTTCTCTTATAAAGTAGCTCTCAGCATGGAGAGAGGGAGAGGAAGAGGAAGGGAGAGGAGGAGAGGAGAGGAGGAGAAGAGGAGGGGAAGGGAAGGGAAGAGAAGGGAGGGAAGAGGAGTGGAGAGGAGGGGAGGGAAGGGGAGAGGAGAGGAGAGGAGAGGAGAGGAGGAGGGGAAGGGAATGGAAGGAGGGAAGAGGAGAGAAGAGGAGGGGAGGGGAGAGGAGATGAGAGAAGAGGGGAAGGGAAGGGAAGGGAAGGGAGGGAAGAGGAGAGGAGGGGAGGGGAGAGGAGAGGAAGGAAGAGGAGAAGGGAGGGAGAGGAAGGGAGAGGGAAGGGAGGGGAGGGAGGGAGTGAGGGAAGGGGAGAGGAGAGGAGGGGAGAGAAGGGAAGGAGGGAAGAGGAGGAGAGGAGGGAGGGAGGGAGGAGAGGAGGAGAAGGAGGGAAGGAAGGAGAGGGAAGGGAAGGTGTGAGGAGGAGGGGAGAGGAGAGGAGAGGAGGAGGGAGGAGGGGAGGGGAGGGAGAGGAGAGGAAAAGAAAGGAAAGGAGAGGAGGGGAGAGGAGAGGAGGGGAAGGGGAGGAGAGAAAAGGAGAGGAGAGGAGGAAGGAGGAGAGGAGGGGAGGGGAGAGGAGAGGAGAGGGAGGGAGAGAGAATGAAAGAGGGAGAGGGAGAGAGGAAAAGGGAGAGGGAAAGAGGGTAAGAGGAAGGAGGAGGCAGAGAGAGAGAGAGAGAGAAATCAAGCTGTTATCATGAGAGATCAAACTGTTTATTTATTTAATATATATACCCACTCATTTACCTGAGAAATTGGGCAGCAAACAAAATAAAGACATGGGATTCCAACAAATTACAATTATTAAAACTAGACTGAAGCTCAGTTAAACCATAAAACCACGGACCACATTCCACTGCAGAACGTCATCCTAAAATCTCAGCGTAACCTCCCAACCCCAATGCCTGTTTTAATTATTACTGTACTAATTTTAAACCACTACTGCATGCCACCCCATGTCTGTTGGAATTGCAGCATCCTAAAAATACGTTCTTATCTAATTGACTAATTAATTGCCAAAGGGGAGAAGAAAGGAAAGGAAATGTGCCTGTGAATATAAGAGAAAGAAGAAGAAAGATGTAACAGAGGTGAATAAAGGCGGATGCAGATTAAATCGTAAATAAAATGACTAAAAGGGATGTTCAGAAGCATAAATTGGTAGCATGCAGGTTGCTACTGGGTCATTAAAGATAGGAATGAGTAGGTTGGTGGTAGCTATCTGCCTTGTCTCATAGATGATGATATTGAAAGAACGAATGAGGAAAAAGAAAGATGTTAATAGAATAACAGAGTTGGAAGGGACCTTGGAGTTCTTTAGTCCAATTCCCTGCTCAAGCAGGAGACCATTTCAGACAAGCGACTGTCCAGTCTCTTCTTAAAAGCCTCCAGTGGTGGAGCACCCACAACTTCTGAAGGCAAGCCGTTCCAGCTTCTGCAGGCAAACCGTTAGGAAATTTCTCCTTAGTTCTAGGTTGTTTCACTCCTTGATTAGTTCCCATCCATTGTTTCTTGTCCTGCCTTCTGGTGCTTCGGAAAAAAGGTTGAGCTACGATATGTCGAACTACAAAAAAGAAGAGTGACAGGCTGTGGGACAAAGTGGGAGGCCAAGAATGTTATGATTGGGTGGTTTGATGAGAATCTCAAGAAGAGACAAGAGAGGATTTTAGAGATAAAAGGCTGTGGCTGAAATGGAGCATAGGCACGGGTCAGACAAGTATGGCTTCAAAAGACAGAAACATTTGGAGATCTTGATCTTGATCGACACTAAACCTTGTTCAGTTTTCCTTTCTTCTCGTCTCTAACTACAGGGTCGTAAAAAGGAGTCTCTCATTAATAGGCTTCCAGTTCTTTTCAGTGTGCAAGTAGGCACTATAAACATTCAGGTTTTCTCCCCTGCTCTTCTTCCTGCTTGGACTTATCCTTAGAGCCATCTAGTCAATCCTGGACAATACAGGTAGTCCTCGACTTACAACAGTTTGTTTAGTGACTGTTCAAAGTTACAACGGCACTGAAAAAAAGTGATTTATGACCGTTTTTCACACTGACCACCATTGCGGCATGCCCATGGTCAGGTGATCAAAATTCAGGCTCTTGTCAATTGACTCGTATTTATGACGGTTGCAGTGTCCCGGGGTCATGGGATCACCTTTTGCGACCTTCTGACAAGCAGAGTCAATGGGGAAGCCAGGTTCACTTAACAACTGAGTTACTAACTTAGCAACTGCAGTGAGTGACTTAACAAATAGGGCAAGAAAGGTCATAAAATGAGGCAATGCTCACTTAACAACTGTCTTGCTTAGCAACAGAAATTTTGGGCTCAATTGTGGTCATATATTTTACTCAAATATTTCTTTCTGTTTCCTTCCTTCCTTCCTTCCTTCCTTCCTTCCTTCCTTCCTTCCTTCCTTCCTTCCTTCCTTCCTTCCTTCCTTCCAAAGAGGTTTGGTTTATCCTCCCTCTCAAGGTGGTGTCCTGGATCCTACTTGTAGGAGATGAGCTAAGCAGAGTGGCCCCATAAGTGGAATTTCTTTTCTGAGCTGTCTCTACAAATATTAGTAGGAAATAGTTGTCAGCATATATAGATATACAAATGAAAAATTCCCTAGGAAGACATATGGTGATTATAGTTCTTTTTTCATATATAACAAGACCATTTATTATTATTAATAATAATAATAATAATAATAAAGTTGGAAGGGGCCTTGGAGGTCATCTAGTCCAACCCCCTGCTCAGGCAGGAAACCCTATACCATTTCGGACAAATGGTTGTCCAGTCTCTTCTTAAAAACTTCCAGTGTTGGAGCATTCACCGCTTCTGGAGGCAGGTTGTTCCACTGGTTAATTGTTCTAACTGTTTTCCACAGCCATTTGTGTGCATGTGTGAACTTGTGAGGCAGGGGTCTCCAACCTTGGCAATTTTAACACTTGTGGACTTCAATTCCCAGAATTCTCCAGCCAGCATAGTTGCCAAAGTTGCCGAGATTGAAGACCCCTGTTCTCCCTCTCTCCCTCTTTCATTCTCAATGACTCTCTTTCCCTCCCTCCCTCCCTCTCATCTTATCTCCCTCTCTCCCTCCTCTCCCTCTCCCTCTCCCCCTCTCCCTCCCCCCTCCCTCTCCCTCTCTCTATGCTGTGGACTTCAATTCCACAAGTGGCCCTTGAAGAGACCTAAATCCAACCCCATTTGAATTCTGATGACTCTTATCTAGCGTCAATTTGCCTTGACAGTTAGTAGATCAGGTTCTTGTATAGGTTGCATGGAATAAACTTGCAATGCTTTTGAACTCTATCCTGGCTGCTGATTTGCGGGGCCTGACACTACCTCCCTCCCTCCCACCCCCCTAGCCACAATTTCTCCTGTCTCCATCCTTTTGCAGCCTCTCTTCGGATCATGATTGTTCATCAGAACGACAACAGGAACACTGCAATCCAGGTAGCCCTCCCCGTACGAGCATAACTGAGCCTGGCAATTATGATCGTAAGTCGTTTCAGGGATTTGACCAATTGCCTGCTAACCAAATCAGGCAAAACTCAACGATGAAATAAGAGAATAAGAATCGGTTGACTTCGTAGCTTGGTGCCTGTAGTTGGATCCTATTTTCTTCCAGACTGTATTAGCTTCAAGACTGCTGAGCAATTTTCAGAGAAAATAAAGTTCAACTGATGGTTATTAGAGGCCTGATCTATATCTAAGCCCTCTAGGAATTCCTGAGTCTTTTGACAAATGATAAAACTAAAAGACAAACGGTGGAAGAACGAAACACAGAGGAGTATCCAACAAGCCATAACTACCGGCTAGTCCCTAACCTCCGATATATATTTCCAATATCTATCTTCAAATTGTTCCCCTTGAGTTTTAAAAGTCCTTGAAATTTGCTTCAGGGCTTTGTCTGTTCAGATGTTTAAGATTTCATCATTTCAACTGGTCTCCGATAGAGTCCTCTTCCATGAATATTTTTGGTGGGAAGCTTAATCGTTTATTGCTATTTTAAGGATAAAAATATTTTCAGGGAAAAAATAATTTCCCTCTATGTGCTGGAATCCTGACACACCACAATACCTAACCCACCATTTGATGCAATCCAGCTGCTAAGGTTAATTTGAAATGTTGGTAATATATTATAAGACAATTATGTTTCGAATCAATGCAAGACAGAATCCGGCAAGAAAAATTATTACAGTAATTTAATAGGCAGAATAGAGCCTCCAGTAATGTATAATAGTAAGTCTTCTAAATATGAGAAAGCTATCATGACAGTGGACTGTCCATATTTTATTGCAAAGCATGGTAGGGGAAGATTTTCTCTTTGCTTCTCTCAATATCTGCATTTACAAGTTAGCCTTACATATTGGAGAATTTTATCAAATTTTAAAAAAAAAATTAAGTGCTAGCAGCAAGTTATATCATGGTCCTTAGAGGAAATTTGCCATTTAGAAGTAATGAATTAATTTACATATATACATACCCATCAAACCATTTTATTTTGTGGTGTGCAGCATTTCACAAAGTACAGGGGGGGAAATGTAACAAGTAGTAAAGCAAAAATAAGAATCAGGGGTGACTGGATAGAGCTGAGCATTTACTGGCTGGATGCCCTTCCTGACGCCTAGGTGGAGTTCACAGCAGTTATTTTTTTCTTTTCACCCTAGGAGAGAAATAACTGCCGCTACCTAGGATTGAACTCTCAACCTTCCACATGGGAGGTGAGCATCTTCACCACTAGGCCACCATGCCACTCCCTAATAATGAGAGACTAATAGCATGAAAAGGAATCAGGACACACCCACCACACCTTTGCATTACGATTTGCATTCAGGCATTGATGGAAAATGAAGGGAAACAGGGTTGAATTCTCGGCTGATTTTACTTTTAGCTCCAACAGCTGATTCCGGCACCAGGCCGGGAGAAAATCTTATGAGTTCATGCAGGATTTCTGATTGCTTTTGCCAGCAGTGGGACCACTTGTTCTGATAAAGAAATGGGACAAGGTCCAACAGTTCAGTAAAAGAGACAAATAAGCCTGGAGTGTATTTATAAACATTGCTTATAATGGTTGTAACGTTGGCATGACGGTGTGCCAACTGCCCTTCTCCCTTACCCCCAAATATTTATACTGGGAGAGACGATTCGTTTTGTCCTCTATCTGGCAACAGCTGGTAATACGGTATTTAAAAGCAGCTTTGATTTAATCTAACGAGAAACTGTGTTGCAATGTACTGTACTGTGCAAAGATAATAATTGAACAAACATTGATTTTTATGGCAACATAATAGTTTCATTTTTGACAAACAAGAATTTATATGCGCCGGTTTTTCGTTATCAGCTCTGTTTGCACAGAGATTAAAAAACTGGCTGCATTTTTTTTTTTTTTTTGGTTAAAAACAGCATTCGAAGTAAGAGCTGTCATCCTGCAGTAAGATAAAAGGAGAAATAATAGGTGGAATATAATCATCATATAATATTGTAGCTGGACCATGAAGATCTAAATTCAAAAATTAAGAAAGCTAGAATTGAGCCCTCGTGTATCCATAAAATTTGAGTCGGTTGTTTGAGGAAAGTATTCCACCTTCCTTAAAAAATACTGCAACTCTGTGTTATGTTTCTGGTAAGAGCCTAATGCAGTCCAGGAAGTCCGGAAAGTATGTTGAATCTTATAATCCAAAGCTAAAAATGACAGCATGTTGGTAGTTCTTGTTCAATTTTTGGGAACATACCAGAATAGAATAGAATAGAATAGAATAGAATAGAATAGAATAGAATAGAATAGAATAGAATAGAATAGAATAGAATAGAATAGAATAGAATAGAATAGAATAGAATAGAATAGAATAGGGATAGGATAATAGAATATTATAGAATATTATAGAATATTATAGAATATTATAGAATATTATAGAATAGAATAGAATAGAATAGAATAGAATAGAATAGAATAGAATAGAATAGAATAGAGTAGAGTAGAGTAGAGTAGAGTAGAGTAGAGTAGAAGAATAGAATAGAATAGAATAGAATAGAATAGAATAGAATAGAATAGAATAGAATAGAATAGAATAGAATAGAATAGAATAGAATAGAATAGAATAGAATAGAATAGAATAGAATAGAATTACAGAATGGAAATAATAGAATAGAATAGAATAGAATAGAATAAAAGTAGAGTAGGGATAGGATAATAGAATATTATAGAATATTATAGAATATTATAGAATATTATAGAATAGAATAGAATAGAATAGAATAGAATAGAATAGAATAGAATAGAATAGAATAGAATAGAATAGAATAGAATAGAATAAGAGTAGAGTAGGGATAGGATAATATTATATTATATTATATTATATTATATTATATTATATTATTATATTATATTATATTATATTATATTATATTATATTATATTATATTATATTATATTATATTATATTATATTATATTATATTATATTATATTATATTATATTATATTATATTATATTATATTATATTATTATATATATTATATTATATTATATTTATTATATTATATTATATTATATTATATTATATTATATTATATTTATATATATTATATTATTATATTATTATATTATATTATATTATATTATATTATATTATATTATATTATATTATATTATATTATATTATATTATATTATATTATATTATATTATATTATATTATATTATATTATATTATATTATATTATTTAGAATAGAATAGAATAGAATAGAATAGAATAGAATAGAATAGAATAGAATAGAATAGAATAGAATAGAATAGAATAGAGCTGGAAGGGACCTCGGAGGTCTTTTAGTCCACCCCCCCCCCCTGCTCAAGCAGGAGAACCTATAGCATTCCAGATAAGTGACTGTACAGTCTCTTCTTTAAAACCTCCAGTGATGGAGCACACACAACATCTGAAGGCAAGCTGTTCCACTGGTTAATTGTCCTCACTGTTAGGAAGTTTCTCCTTAATTCCAGGTTGCTTCTCTCTTTGATTAGATTCCAACCATTGTTTCTCGTCCTGCCCTCTGGTGCTTTGGAGAATAATTTGACCCCCTCTTCTTTGTCACCCCTATTTAATGTCATCCCTAATCTAATGTTCAGCTATTTCAGCCTGTTGCCTTTTGGACAAGTTTTGATTCTGGATCCCATTTCACAAATAATGTAATGAAATCACAACATCACTGCAGCTTCCATCTGATGTTTAGGTTGTCCTTTTAAAATCTAGAGCAAGGGTGAGGTTTGTTCAGCCGCTTCAGAGGCTGAACTTGCTAAGAGCTTGGAGAAACTTAAATTTGCTGAGGTTGAGAAACATAGCACCTGAGTCTTATTTCATTAGATAAGGTCAGGTTTTTATTTTTATTTTTTAAAAAGGTGTTTTTATTAAAAGATTTTAAATCTATAATAAGTACATTAGAAGAAAAAGATATAAAACGTGAAACATTAAAAAAAGAAAGCAAAGGAAAACAGAGACAAGGAGATTGAAAGAAGAAAAAAGAAAAGAAAAGAATGGAAGAGAACTCATGTAAAGAAATATAGAGAAATAGCGCCCTGTCTTCCACTTTGCTAGTTATGCGTACAATCCTAATCAAATCTCTCTCTCTAAGATTACATCATAATTCCTTCCTTTCTATAATTTATCCTTTCTAAACATCAAAACATCATCGTATAGTCAAGGCCATGGTTTTCCCAGTTGCAATGTATGGCTGTGAAAGTTGGACCATAAGAAAGATTGAGCGCAAAAGAATTGAGGCCTTTGAACTATGGTGCTGGAGAAGACTCCTGCGAGTCCCCTGGACTGCAAGGCGATCAAACCGGTCAGTCCTAGAGGAGGAGACCCTGACTGCTCCTTAGAAGGCCAGATCCTGAAGTTGAAACTCAAGTACTTTGGCCACCTAATGAGAAGGAAGGACTCACTGGAGAAGAGCCTAATGCTGGGAAAGATTGAGGGCAATAGAAGAAGGGGACGACAGAGAATGAGGTGGATGGATGGAGTCACTGAAGCAGTAGGCGTGAGCTTAAATGGACTCCAGAAGATGGTAGAGGACAGGAAGGCCTGGAGGAACGTTGTCCATGGGGTTGCGATGGGTCGGACACGACTTCGCAACTAACAACAACAACAACAAACATAAAAAACCATAAGTCAGAAAATCATTTTCTATATTATGCATAAAGGGTTTTCTGTCATCAATGCATGTCAATAATGAGGTTTTTCTAATCCAACCAGCCAGTCTGGCCATCTCAGAAAATTTCCGTCAATTTCACCAATCTTTCCTTCCTAAGTGGATGTTGCTGAATCTTTCCATCTTTGTGCATTTGATAATCAATACAAACGCCCAATCATACAGTCATACAGAAGCTGATGGAGTTGGCAGAGATGGCTAAATTGACAGTTTTGATTAAAGAAAAGAACATTAAGTACTTTTGTTTCCACCTGGAGACCGCTTCTGGATTTTGTGCTTGAGGTGGGGGGAAAAATGAAACTTTGATTTTGGGTTTTACTGATTAGATTGATCTGTTGTTATAGAAATGGCTAATTTATACTATTATGGAAAAGTAAAAAAGTCGAGGTTCGATGTTAATGCTTGATTCTACTGCAACAGAGGAAGTCAGAAGTCAATGCCTTTTTTTGTTTGTTTTTCCCTTCTCCCCCTCACTTCTCTTTCCCTTTCCCCTCCCCACTGGGTCCTACTCTTTGATTTTGTATTTTATTTTATAATCCAATAAAATGTTATAAATTAAAAAGAAAATTATCATATATTGAAATAATCCTCCATTTTTTTAAATGCGTATCCACCAGTCCCAAAAGGAAGAGTTCTGGCATCAATTGAATATTAATCTTTAAAATCCTCTGTATCAATATACATGTAGGAGATGACCAGGCTGAGTTCTCTCCTTGTTCCAGCCTTTATTTTCAGTCCTAAATTGTCCCATTTCTCGGAAAAAGCCTTTTCTTGTTTTTACTTGAGCAAGTACAGTATAAAGATTTCTCAAAAGCTGGATTTGGATGTGCATTTGCCATAATCCCAATCTGGATCAGGGACCAGGATTGGCTGGCAGGTGAGATTTGCCTTAATCCAGGGGTAGGCAACCTTGGCTCTTTTATGACTCGTGGACTTCAACTCCCAGAATTCCTGAGCCAGCATGGCTCAGCTTGGAAACCTCTCCCTTTCCCCTCAGCATGGCTGGCTCAGGAATTCTGGGAGTTGAAGTCCACGAGTCATAAAAGAGCCAAGGTTGCCTACCTCTGCCTTAGTCATTCGTGCCCACTCTGGAGAGGTGAAATGACAGTGAAAATGTAGGCTTTAACATTTGCTGCCTTTGTGCAAATCCCCACCCAGATTGATGAGTTTTGGTTTGTTTGTTTGTTTTCAAAGTTCTTGCTCAACATAATTACAAATGTATAGAGCCGTGGTGGCGCAGTGGTTAGAATGCAGTATTGCAGGCTAATTCTGTCGACTGCCAGCAGTTCGATCCTCACTTGCTCAAGGTTGACTCAGCCTTCTATCCTTCCGAGGTCGGTAAAATGAGGACCCAGATTGTTGGGGGCAATAGGCTGACTCTGTAAACTGCTTGAAGAGGGCTGTAAAGCACTATGAAGCAGTATATAAGTCTAAGTACTATTGCTATTAAATGCAATTGATGTAATGTTGCAACTGATTGATTCCCAAAGACTTCAATTCTCCTTTCAGTATCTGGGATATTTAGTGCTAATTCTGTGCCACTGTTGAGCAACAGGCACCATTTCTAAGACTTCAACATTGTTGCCTGTGGTGGGGTAGCAGTTGTCCATGGTAGGTTAAGCAATCCTTCCAAGCTGCAGAGCTGACTCCTCTATGTTTTTGGATCATATCTCCCCTAATCTTGATTCATTGAATATGCTTTCCAGGACTGATGGGAGCTGAAGCCTGATGTATTTGGAGGGAACCAGTCTCTTACCACAGAGCTACATCTTTATGACCATTTTGGACTCTTGCATGTCCAGACGTCTTGCAGATTCTTACCTTCTCCACCTGCCAAAACCGGCTCGTTATTACTCTATTATTATTTTCTTTTTTGCAACAGGCAGAAAGGAGAGAGAAAAACAAGACCGTGATTCTTAAATCACTTTGCTTCTCTCACCTGAGCTTGCTGATAATTCCTTTACATCCTATATTCAAACAAGAATGAAAGAAGTGCCTACAAAACAGAGAGCAGATTTATAGAAGGCATCGCTTCCTCAAACTCATCGTGATTTCACTGCCATTTTTAGCCCTTCCTGTTGTCTTCACCAGCTCCCCAACAGCTCATTAGTTTTCCTGAAGGATTTCTCTTAGAACATTTTGAAGGCTAATCCAGCATGGAATCAGATTCACAGAGAGATGAGATGGCAGTTGGTATTTCTTAATGTAGGAAGTCACACCTTGAGATAGACTCAAGAACCAAGTTTAGCCTAGCTGTTTACGACAAATTTCTAAACATAAATATCTATATATTTCTCTAATGAGGCCATATGGAGAATATGTTCCCATTATATCTCAAGTTATCATATTTTGTTTGATCTTATCCGCTTCTTTTGGCATTGTTCTGTAGGTATTTAGACAAGTGAATAGCATTATTGTTTCTCCTTCTACATATTAGTTGAACCCGGAGCATTGTGCACTAGTTACTTATTTCAGATGAAGGTTGTGATATCTCCCTCCACCTTCTGTTTGAAAGCTGAGACATCTGTTTATCTTGTGCATACAGAATGACTCCCGTGTCTGTTTTGTTCCGAAAATTTCAAAGGCTTTCATGCTACTTAAAAGCCTTTGAAGAAAAGGTAATCAAAGACAAAAATTACCAGAGGTACATTTTAGCTTTCCAAACAATGAAAATAACAGTGCTCGCTCAGCTCTGGTTTTAAGCACCTGCAACAAAACTTCAAAACTGAAGATATGCCACATGAATCAAAAAGTAATATTGGGAGAGGCAAACTCCAAAGTGCGAGTTATATTACGAGCAATTTGGGCATTTGCCTTGTAGTTCAGCTCCGCATAGAAATTCTGATAAACACTGAAATAATAAAGATTAGGAAGGTACGACAAAACATATAAAAAGGCACCAAACAGATCCGATCGCAGTTTGACACGGCAGCAATGCGATTTTTGTCTGTTTGGTTTTATTTTTCTCCATGCAGCTGAAGAAGAACAATATATTTAAGGAAAGAACGCTTTCTGGAAATAGAATTTCAGATCACACCCAGGTGTCACGCAGATCCAACATTCCATTTCCAGGAATGCAGTTGCCCCAAAAATATGAAGCCACCTGAATAGAAAAGCACCACAGCACCTGAAGGCTAGACGAGAAACAATGAAGGGAAACTAATCAAGGAGAAAAGCAATCTAGAATTAAGGAGAAATTTCCTAACCATGAAAACAATTAACCAGTGGAATGGCTTGCCTCCAGACGTTGTAGATGCTCCAACACTGGATGCTTTTAAGGAAAGACTCTACAGCCACTTGTCTGGAATGGTATAGGGTCTCCTACTTGAGCAGGGGGTTGGACTAGAAGACCTTCAAGGTCCCTTCCAACTGTTATTCTGTTAGAATCAGGAAAAGCCATGCCAGAACTAAGGGAAAGCTCTGTTCCAATATCTCAGGGGTTGCCATGAAGAAGAGGGAGTCAAGCTATTCTCCAAAGCACCCGAGGGCAGGACAAGAATCAATGGATGGAAACTAATCAAAGAGAGAACAATTAATCAGTGGAACAACCTGCCTTCAGAAGTTGTGAATGTTCCAACACTGGAAGTTTTAAAGAAGAGACTGGACAACCACTTGTCTGAAATAGTATTAAGGAGAAACTTCCTAACAGTGAAGATAATTAACCAGTGGAACAGCTTGCCTTCAGAAATCGTGGGCGCTCCATCACTGGAGATTTTTAAAAAGAGACTGGACAGTCACTTGTCTGAAATGGTATAGGGTCTCCTGCTTGAGCAGGGGGCTGGACTAGAAGACCTCCAAGGTCCCTTCCAACTCTATTATTATTATTATTATTATTATTATTATTATTATTATTATTATTATTATTATTGTTGTTGTTGTTGTTGTTGTTATCATCATCATCATCATCATGTGGGGAATGGCTGAGAGCCCGCACTGTGACTGTGGTGCTCCTTTAGAGTAACACAAATCAATCAAGGGTGTCTCCTCAGGAAATTTTAAGGCACCTGGGATGACCTCATCTCAGCTACACCAGAAGCAGTTAGATACCTGAAATATCAAATTATAACATCTATCCCATTGCAATTCTATGGTTCCATACGATGCTGATTTTATTATGGCTTTATCTTAATTTAATATTTTATCTCCCATACTGTATTGTCCACGTATCTTATACAGGTAGTCCTCAACTTACAAAAGTTCGTTTAGTGACTGCTTGAAGTTACAACAGCACTGAAAAAAGTGACTTGTGCCCATTTTTCACACTTCTGACCATTGCAGCATTCCCAGGGTCACCTGATCAAAATTTAGACCCATGGTAACGGACTCATATTTATGATGGTCGCGGTTTCCCAAGGGTCACGTGATCCACTTTTGTGACTTTCTGACAAGCCAAGTCGATGGGGCAAGCCAGATTCACTTAACAACCGTTGTTACTAATTTAACAACTGCAGTGATTCATTTAGCAACTGTGGCAAATAAGGTCATAAAATGGGGCAAAATTCACTCAATGACTCTCTCACTTAACAACAGAAATTTGGGGGTCAACTGTGGTTGTTAGTCGAGGACTACCCGTGTGGGTGTATGTGGGTGTGGGTGTATTTGCTGATGCTTTATTTAAACTAAATTTGTGTCTCAGCGATTGCATGACTGCTGTAGAATATATAAACAACCACACCCAAGTAGACCTTACCGATGAACAGAGCTTCTGCTTAAATATTATGAAAATTAGAACAGACTTTCTCTTTAAAAGAATTAATGTTTATATAGTTCTGCACATGCAGAGATAAGAAATTAAGGCAATAAAAAGCCTACCCATTTTCATTTAACTGTATGTTGAAAGGCTTATAATTAGAGCATTTCGCTTCCATTTGCTTGCTTGTTTCATTCTAAGAAATTGTGCACCTGCTGTTGGGCGTCAACTGCTTACCCTTTCCTCCCTGAAAGGAATATCAGGGTTTAACCGATAAAGGTGGGTTAAGCCAGTCCTAGTTAGTGGCCAGGATCACAGCATTTTGCAGCTAAGCAAAAGGTGAGAGTGCTTCTTTCTGTGCACAAAAGCAAGCATGTAGTAACTGAGTCTTCGCTTAACAAGGTGATAATTCTGCATCCTTGTTAAAAATGCTAACACGCCAGCCTGTCCCTCCCCTGTGCCAGCAAGAAGTGAAGGGAAAGATCATTGAGAGATTGCCTAGGGCAGGGGTGGGGAACCTTGGCTCTTTTATGATTTGCTGGCTCAGGAATTCTGGGAGTTGAAGTCCACAAGTCATAAAAGAGCCAAAGTTCCCCACCCCTGGCCTGGGGAACAATGCCCATTCATGAATTGGACTGGGCCAGTTTCAGAGAAACTGGAGAAAGCAATTATGTTTGGAAGAGTTAAAGGTAAAAGGAAACCAGGTCATCAAAGAGCACGGTGGCTGGACACCATCAAAGCTGACGCCAGTCAGAACACAGAACACCTCAAAGAAGCAGTGCAAGATCAGAAGATGTGGAGAGACCTGGCCCATAGTTTCGCCAAGAGTCAGAAACAACTAAATGTATAACAACATTGTCATCATCATCGTCATCATCCCTAATTCCAAAAATGTGCTTTGGACCTGAATGCAACGCCTGCTGGGTCTTTTTAAGGCAACCAGGATGCCAGGACACACATGGAAAATATGGGACTCTTCCGATACTTCCTGGTAGGAGCTATGTTTGAAATAAAACTCATGTCGAAATATAAGTGAAGACTAACTCTATCAAGCAGATGTTCTGAAGAAAGCTAGAGTACAAGGTGAAGGAGGTATGGGATGATAACTAAATCTCTAACAATAGCTATCAAAGAAGAGAATGAATAGAGGGGAATATTCTGGACACCTCTGGAATAGCTCCAAAGCAGGGGTGTCAAACTGCCGACCCGCGGGCCGGATGCGTCATGCCGAAACCACGCCCACCCCATTGCCGGCAATGTGGAAAAAGTCACAATACATCAGGACACATCACGTGACGTTGCGAGTTTGACACTCCTGCTCCAAAGGATCTACTACTGGCTGAACTGCTGGGATTCGGGGAGACTTATTAGCATGCTCTACTCCCATTGTAGATTGGCATATGGAAGTATCTAGAATTTAGGTATATGGAAGGCTACACAGATTAGCACTGACCCCCAGGAGATTCAAGGGCTGTAGGGTGGAGACAAAGCCTTCTATGGTCCTGCCAAGAAAACAATATGGATAATTATCTATGAAGTTACTGAGCAGCATAGTGGCCTAGAGGTGAAGACTCTCCCTTCCCACTCGGAAGGCTGAGAGTTCAATCCTAGGCAGCGGTGGATGTTTCTCAGGGCACAAAGAGAAAATATCCGCTGTGAATTCCACGTAGGCATCAGGAAGGGCATCCAGCCAGTAAACACTCAGCTCCATTCATTCACCTTGACTCTACCCCAAATTAAGAGTTTATAGGGTCGTTAAAAAAATATGTAAAGGAGTCTGGTCTTCACGCAGAAGGTACATTTTCTGGCAACAGCCAAGTGACTGTGTGAGCCACAATGGATAGCATATCTTGTTTGTCTCACATCTTTCGGGGTTGACGTTATGGCAATGATACTACAAGGGATGCGGCCATTCTTAAAGTTTCACTGAATGAAAGTTACAACTTAATGGTTGTGGTGGCTGAAGAGAGGGTGATGTTGGAAAAGACTCTTTGTTGTGAGGAAGGCAGCCAGTGAAAAACACAAAACCTGAATTTGTCACTCTTTGCAGCGAGGTCCAAGTCTGGCAGATGTCATACATGGCATTGTGTTCGCCTTCTTGCAGGTTTTGATCCCCTCTGTGGATGCCACTGACTAAAAAGGAGGGAGACAGAGAAATGGAAGACTATTAACTGTTGCTTGGAGGGAACTAAAAATGTCTAATTCATGTTGCCGTGTCACCTTTTCCCAGTTTATTTATTCTGGTAGCGCAATTGTCACAAGTACCTTTGCCTTTGGTGCTTCCGCAGCCATCTTCCCTTGCTCCGTCTTTCGCAGCTGAGTAGCATCAAGGAGGAAGAAGCTGAAAAATCTATTCAAGTCTGTCAATCTGTATCTTCTTCATTGCTTTTATGTCTCCCTTGTTGTGTCTTCCCTTTCTTTCTGAACGTCAACATGGCAGCCTTCCAATGGCTCTTATCCACTCCAGCTAATTGAGTCACATAAATGCAAGTAATTTGAAGCATTATGGTAAGAGATTTCTGTTTGCTTCTTTAATTAAACAGTTGTTCACAGGTGCGTACAGTTACGGCAAAATTAATTGATAGCTTTTTATTACCATTGGAGTCAGCTGCCATTGGCTCAATGAGGAAACCACTTCCATTTGGTATTGTAGCTCTTATTGAGATGAGGAAGAGTCCTGTGTTTTTCCTGAGATGAACATTCAGCCTGCAAAGAGCTTGACATCGGCTTTGCAAAAAAAACACCAACCACTTGTTTTTGCTAAGAAAGGGAGCAAGACTGAGGAAGAGGCACATGGACTACTCAGAGAGAGGTCCTGATGGGTCTCTGGAGCCCAATTTCATAGATCGTGGATAACACAGCCCAATAGGAAATTAATGTGTTTTATATGGGTACCAATTCCATAAACTTATAGAATAGAATGGAATGGAATGGAATGGAATGGAATGGAATGGAACGGAATGGAATATAGAATGGAATGGAATGGAATGGAATGGAATGGAATGGAATGGAATGGAATAGAATAGAATAGAATAGAATAGAATAGAATAGAATAGAATAGAATAGAATAGAATAGAATAGAATAGAATAGAATAGAATAATAGACCAGTGATGGCGAACCTTTTAGAGACCGAGTGCCCAAAAACTGCCCCCACCCCCCCTGCTCTGCCTGCCCTGTCCCCGCCCCCCGCCCCCTGTCCCTGCCCCCTTTTCCTGCCCCCTGTCCCTGCCCCCGCCTGCCCACAGGACCACCCACTGCCTCCATGGCCCGCCGCAGCGCCATGGCAGCCATGTCCTCCGCCCACGCCCCATCATCTGCATGCGATGGGGAGCGAGAGCGGAGTCTTTTCCCCGCTGCCCAACTGCCATGTCCTTGGCTGCGCTGCTCCAAATGGACCGCACCCGGGGGCGACTATCCTCCAGGGGGCTGCAGGAGGGGGCCACAGGTGGAGGTGGGGCTGGGGGGATGGCAGGTGTGCCCACAGAGAGGGCTCTGAGTGCCACGTCTGGCACGCGTGCCATAGGCTTGCCACCACTGGAATAGACAATATGGAATGGAATGGAATGGAATGGAATGGAATGGAATGGAATGGAATAGAATAGAATAGAATAGAATAGAATAGAATAGAATAGAATAGAATAGAATAGAATAGAATAGAATAGAATAGAATAGAATAAGAGTAGAGTAGGGATAGGATAGGATAGGATAGGATAGGATAGGATAGGATAGGATAGGATAGGATAGGATAGGATAGGATAATAGAATAGAATAGAATAGAATAGAATAGAATAGAATAGAATAGAATAGAATAGAATAGAATAGAATAGAATAGAATAGAATAGAATAGAATAGAATAGAATAGAAACTGGAAGGTACCTTGGAGGTCTTCTAGTCCAGCCCCCTGCTCAAGCAGGAGAACCTATAGCATTTCAGACATTTTGACTCTGTTATCTTATCTTGAAATATCTGTGAAATATTTTGTAACCATCACATATTAAAATTACTGATGGAGATATTACAGAAAGGGGAGACCATTGGACACATACTCCTTTGATGCTCTTTTTATAGAGATATATTGGGGGGGAAAACATATCCTCCCAATAATCGGTAGGTATCCTGGCTGTTCTGACACTGCTCATCTCCAGTGGCTTCTTAAGGATGAATAGACTGTGATTACAATGCAGGTGGCCAGATTCTGTGCAGCAGCCCTGCGGATTCGTCGGAAACACATGATTAATACATGATTAACTAGTCAAGGAGAGAAGCAACCTGGAACTGAGGAGAAACTTCCTGACAGTTAGAACAATTAACCAGTGGAACAACCTGCCTCCAGAAGTGGTGAATGCTCCAACACTGGAAGTTTTTAAGAAGAGACTGGCCAGCCATTTGTCCGAAATGGTATAGGGTTTCCTGCCTGAGCAGGGGGTTGGACTCGATGACCTCCAAGGTCCCTTCCAACTTTATTATTATTATTATTATAATCCACCACAGCTATTTTACACAACTAATGCAGCAAACCCTTTTGCATGACTACTCTTTTGCATTTTAGTATTTACTGACTATGGGCCCCCCAGTTTAAGGATTGATATTATAGTATAGTTAGGCCATGCTATGTTTTGCTCATGGGTAACTGACAGATTGGATGCCAAATTGTGTTTTAATATAGATTTTAACTGTTATTTATTATTTTATTCTAGAATATTTAACTGGATATTCCTTGAGCATTTTCAACTTGTTCTGGTCTCTGGTCTCTGACGGTAATCAACTTACTTGACTTAACTATTGGTGACCACCATCTTGACTTTTTAAACCTGCATGAAGATACCCTTACTACTGATATGAGAATTGCAAAGATGTCCTTTTGAGATTGCTTTCCCCAATGCCCATTGAAGTGCTTATTGGATTCTTCAATGTGAAAGTGCCTTAGATTATTAAATAATCAAATTATATCCAGCCTTTCTATTACCCCCATAGTTTACCGCATAGGAGCTCTTAATATCAAACCACGCATGAGTCGCGTGCATTGTGTAAGTTGGATGGGTCATCCTATAGATCTGGAATTGATTGACACACTCTGGATAGAAAGGCAATATATAATTTGATTATTTAATCATCTAATAATATCTCTCTTCAGTTGAGAGCCCACAAAGTGGTGAATAAACTCCTGAGCTGGGTCTGGGGATACAAATCCGTCTTCAGCTATGGCTGTTCATTGGTTGACCTTGGGCTAAACCTTCTCTTTTGGCCCAGGCAACGTTTCTCAGGAAACATAAAGACAAAATTGTAAACATTAGCTACAATTCACCAATGAAGAGCAGAATATACAGTACCTATAATACATAATCCCTCAACGTAAATTTAACTAAAGAGATAAACATTCCATGGTACATTTTTGATGACTAATATGATATGATGATGTGCCATCAAGTTAGTGTCAACTCTTAGTAACCATGTAGTTATATATTATCCATGATGGTCTGTTCCTAGAATATCCCTTCAAGTCTTCCAATAGTGTCCCCATCACCACTATGAATCTACCCACTTGGCTTCTAGTCATTCTCTTCTTATTATTCCTATAGTAATATTTCCTTTAATAATATGAGCAAACTCTTTAAAATACTTACACTGCCCCCAAACTGCAGCCAGGCTCAAGGGATGAACTTGAATAGCAAAGAGTGCATGAAAAAAAACATTAGTCTGTTTTGAATAGCATTTTACAATGTGTTTTAACTAATATATAAATATTATGTTGTCCCTCTAGATAACGCTAGTTTAAGGTTAACACTGTTGAAAATATCTATATTTGCTTGGCTCATCCCCTCACCATGATGTTTATCACCTAATAAAAATTCTAAAATTACCCAGGAAAGATGCTTAATTTCCTCAACTGCATCTTACATCCTGTTTTATACTAAATGCCATAATATCCCAAGTGGTCCTCCATACCGTCAAACGCATTATTTATACATAACATTTCTGTTTTAATCAATGAAAAGAACATGAGAGGGTGTTTTTTTTTTCTCCCTCTTCTGCTTTAAAACTATGGAAAAGATAATTCAAAGAAAAATTTCACCCATTGCTTTCAGGTTTATTTCAAAGAAGCCATCTTCCCTAACCTTTTGTCCCTTTGAAGACTCAAATCATCACATCGTTATGAATTAAAGATAGTTCTTACTCATCAGATTATACCTTCTACAGTTCCCCTTGACGGTACTTCCCATTCCTTGGGCTTTCTGATTTTTTTTTTTAAAAAAACAACAACAGATGAAATAAATGCAAACCTAGGCTACATTAATAGAGGCATAGAATCAAGATCATGGGAAGTATTAGTACCACTTTACAAAGACTTAGTAAGACACACTTGGAATACGGCATCCAGTTCTGGTCACCACAATATAAAAAAGATGTCGAGACTCTGGAAAGAGTGCAGAGAAGAGCAATAAGAATTATTAGGGGGCTGGAGGCTAAAGCATATGAAGAACAGTTGCAGGAACTGGGTATGTCTAGTCTAATGAAAAGAAGGACTAGGGGAGACATGAGAGCAGTGTTCCAATAATTATGGGGCTCCTGGAAAGACGCAGGGGGTCGAACTATTTTCCAAAGCACCAAAAGGCAAGACAAGAAACAATGGATGGAAACTAACAAAGGAGAGAAGCAACCTAGAACTAAGGACAAAACTCCTAAGAGTGAGAGCAATCAACCAATGGAACAGCTTGCCTTCAGAAGTTGTGAGTGCTCCATTACTGGAAGCTTTCAAAAATAGACTGGACAACCATTGGTTTGAAGTGGTATTGGGTCTCCTGCTTAAGCAGGTGGTTAGATTGGAAGACTTCCAAACTCCCTTCCAACTCTATTATTCTGTGTTCTAAACACCGTAAACATAAGACTAGAGAAGTTTGTGTTCCAAAAGTTCCAGATAGGCCTACTTTAGTTACTTTAGATACCTTAGTTATCTAGAAATGACATGTGTTCCAAGTGGGGTCTGACCTTCTGTTGCTTATCAAATTTCAATTAGACTTCCCATGATATCAATGAAAGAAGAGAAGTATTTTGAAAGTCTGATTCCCCCCCCCCCACATGTTTGTTTTGACACACTCAGAACTCCTGAAAGACTGCAACTATGTCACTCTTCTCCCAAATCCTTTCAAAGACTAATTTAAACAGTGCCGGAGAAACAAATTCAGAAAGACTGATTAAAGCAAGAGAACTGCATCAGTTTGGAAAGGAGAGTGGATGGGGGTGTGTGGTGTGTGCAAGTTGCTCAACTTGTTGTTGTTGTTGCTAATAGAAGATTCAGATCAATACAAAAATATTCAGCTTTGTTCCAGTGATTGACTATGAATATGTTATGCGCACGCAAAAAAAAAAAAAGCGATAATCTATGTTGATACAATAGTTCATTTTGCATTAGTGTCCTAGATGGAACAATGTTAAGAAGCAATTTAAATGAAATTCATTTAAATGTCAGCTCTCATGCCTGCGATTTTTCTATAATTGGTTATTTAATTAAAATAATTCTCATAGTCATTAATTTAGACTAAAACTTGCTGTGCACTGACATGTTTTAATTACATGGTATTAACAAAATTGATATGCTTTAAAAAAGCATGGTTAAATTTTAAACAAGAATAAATTAGAAATCTCATAGATCATCCTACTTAGAGTATTTAGGAAAGAAAATATCAGTCTTTTCAAGTGTTTATTATAAACAAAGTCACAATATTTTTTTTGCTTATGCTTCACAGTGAGTTTTTGCATTTATTTATTTTCTGAGAGTTAAATTTTATTTCATCATGGTCTTTCAGTCTCTGATTTCCTTTAGCCGGCACACAATAAATAGAGTAATGAACTTGAATTAAATTTTAATTGGAAAAGCAAGCAAACCACAGAGACCACAAACAGACAATGCAAAGCCAAAGCCTAAATGATGTCGTAACTTTGACTTCAATAGTAAAGTTTAAGGATGGCTAACCTATCCATGTTTGTCAGGTATTTCTAAGCTGCCCTTTCTGGCAGAACTCTAAATAAAACCTAAAAAATCATATAAAACTATTATATGCTTGCAAGAAACCCACACAAGCTTTTTGTAACCACAATCTGGTATTCACTGTACATTTGGGGGAACTTAGCTGTTCTTGAATGCAGAATGTTCTACATGGATATTGTCCTAAACTGTGATAAATGTTCAGCTAAAATTATTTTGGAAGGTCAGGTAACCAAATATCATATCAGTCTTCTTCAACTTGCTGTTTTTCAGAAGTGTTGGGTCTATACTTTTTAAAAGTCATTGAGGAAAACTGTATTGAAAAATTCTTTGCATGTAACCTGCTATATTTCAAGTTAGTGTGGAAGCGGTTAGGTCCAAGGGACTTACTGTTAAACTGAAGATCTCCAAGGTCCCTTCCAACTCGGTTATTCTGTTATTCTCCTATGAATTGACTGTAGATCTGTTAGTCCACTGAAAAGAACAGGATATTTCTTTCAAAAGATTTGACCAGACTGACTATTTTCAAAAGTTTCAAAGGAGATCTTACCTCCAACAGGATTTGACTTTTGTTAGATCCCCTGCACATTGTTTCTTTTGAACAGACTTATTACTTAAGTTACCCAGATCTATTGAAGGAGCAATTAATTGTTCATCCCCCTTACTCATTTGATGATTTTGAGACACTGTAGATTTATTTTACATAATTATTGACTGAGCGATGTAATTCTCAGCCAACTGATGAACTGCTTTTGTTTTGAAATAAATTCTCTCTTTTTTTTAAAGGAATAGAACAAACTTACCTGATGTTATAAGGCAGGGGTCCCCAACCCTCGGTCCATGGACTGGCACCAATCCGTGGCATGCCAGCAACCGAGCCAAGCAAACAAGCAAAGCCCCATCCATGGGATGCAGGCATCATGGAAAACCACACCCCATCCGGTCCGTGGAAAGACATTTCTCCATGGAGCCAGTCCCTGGTGCTCAAAACGTTGGGGGGGGAGTGCTGTTATAAGGAACATTTTTAGTTGTCATACCTGCTATTATGATGTTTCATCAAACAATCAGCCAGATGTTCAGACTGGATTTGACATTTTTGTCTGCCTATCAAGTCCTTTCCAAGGACCTGGAGGACTGGAGGCTAAAACATATAAGGAACGGTTGCTGGAATTGGGTATGTCTAGTTTAATGAAGAGAAGGACAAGCGGGGACATGATAGCAGTGTTCCAATATCTCAGGGGCTGCCCCAAAGAAGAGGGAGTCAAGCTATTCGCCTGAAGGCAGGACAAGAAGCAATGGATGGAAACTAACCAAGGAGAGAAGCAACCTAGAACTAAGGAGAAACTTCCTGACAGTTAGAAAAATTAACCAGTGGAACAACCTGCCTCCAGAAGCGGTGAATGCTCCAACACTGGAAGTTTTTAAGAAGAGACTGGACAGCCATTTGTCTGAAATGGTATAGGGTTTCCTGCCTGAGCAGGGGGTTGGACTAGATGACCTCCAAGGTCCCTTCCAACATTATATTATTATTATTATATTATTATTATTAGTATATTATTATTATATTATTATTATTATGTATATATTATTAGTATTATATTATTATTATTGTGTTGTTGTGTTTGGTGTTGTTGTTGTTGTGTTGTTGTTGTTGTTGTTATTATTATTATTATATTACCTGGGACAGTAGATATGGCCGTTGATGGTGTTTACAGATATTGTCACAGGATGTAAGCTGTCCAAGCAAAGCTGCCTTTACAACTGACTAATGGTGGTTTTGTCTAAGATAGTGGAGTTCAAATGGTGCACCCGCTGTTTTATGATTGCACCCAGGCCCCATGACTATTGGTATTATCTTTGCTTTTTTTTTTGCCACAGTCATTCTATTTCTATTTGCAGGTGTTCGTATTTTGTATTTGTTATCTTCTCCAGTTCTTTCTCTTCTATTCTGATATTATTATTATTATTTGAAAAAGGAATGGTAATGCAGTTCTCTGGCTGATGGTTTGATCAACCCTATCTCTCAAGCATTTGAGGAGGAACGTTATTTGATTCGTTACCCACCAAAGTAGATTCTTGACTATTCTGTGAGAATTTCACAATATGGAAACCAAGAGTTCTTTCTGAAAAAGACTTTTACTTGCTCCCCTTCCCTGCTCCAATTATTCAGATACCAAAAAAGTTTTGTGGAGTTACTTGGGAGTAATAAACGGTTGATTAAAGATTTTTTTTTTTTTAGTATTTGTTCCTTTTCAAAATTTGGTGGTTCAACCAAATTATTCTGCTTCCTCTCTGACAAATAAGCTTTTTTTTTTTTTTTTTTTAATATATTTCTTCTAGATTGACTTCCAGTGCAGTCCTGGTTAGTTTCTGTGTACCATGATTCTCGTCACCATGTGACATCTGGTTATAAACTTGAGACTGCACATATAGGAAAGAAATTGCAAATATTTCCTTCGTTCACCCCAACAATATTTAGCACATTACTGAAAAAAGCCGTTTGACGGCCATTAAGTGAAAGATCCTTAGCTGCCAAGCTTTTGTGAAAATTGCATTTGTTGTCTCATGCCAAAGACTCTCTTTAAATGCTAATGAACAAAGTTTGGCACACATATTCCCTTCTGGATGGTTGACACCAAGGCTTTCTGGGTGGTCAACAGAAAGGGAAATCCAGGTCCATATGATTTCTGACCTCATGCGCTTCCCCCCATTCCCAAATCAATAGTGTCTATCAAGATTTTTCAATCTTATTTTCAGATTGCATCTTTATCGGTGAACACACATATGAAAAAGCAAACGAGTTTATAGCACTTGGTAACAGCACTTAGACTTATATACTTCTCCATAACATCCAATGCATGTTAGTGTGTGTGTGTGTGTTTGTTTGTTTAAAAATTCATTTGGAGAATTAAGTGCACCATTCTAATGCAGTATATTCACTGCTTATCGATATTCTTGGGAAATCCAATCATAAGTTGCAATAAATTGTTAATTAGGCATTTGCTTAACTCTTTGGAGACAGAAAAGGAGTGGCTTTCATTTTTAAAAATTGTCTTGGAGTAATTATGTTCTCCTGCTAGGGAAAAACATATATATATATATACATACACACACACATACACACACATATACATATAGACACACACAACACACACATATTTATATACATATAGATACGTACATATATACATACACATACACACACACACATATATATATATATTGCCTTTTTTAAAAAAATACATTTTGATCAAAAATACCCAATATTCCTGCTTCCTATTTTCCTACAATAACAACCTGATGTGTGTATGTGTGTGTGCCTGTTTAAGATCTTCTCATGGTCTTGATGCTTTTTGAAAGATTGTGCCATGCAACATTAGAAATCCCTCTGATTTCAAACTTCATTATCTTTTGGAGAAAGAGAAGTTCCCTTGGGAAAAACAAGCTCACCCAGATCTGGATCATCTCTGGGTCTACTTTTTCCTACTAGAGCTTCAACATATCATTTCCATTTTTATTTTATTTCTAAAAAGGGCAACTGAGCTGTTGTTACTAATCTGCACGAAGTGAAATTTGCTAAGAACCAGGCAGTTTCTCTATTGCACTAATCGGCTGTGTAACTGTTCTATAAAGAAACTGGGACGCCACTGACAAAGGAAGACCATACAAATCTTATCCGGGAGGAAGTTTAATTTATCTCTGTGAGGCTTTCTTCCAATCAGCCTCATAAGTCAACTGACAGTAAGATGTGTATATTAGAAAGAAAGGAAAAATGTGAAATTGAACTGAGTCCCAGATGCTTGGTGTTTATAACAAGGATTGATTTTTTAAAAAGGCTTTAACAATATGCTAGGATGACTCCCGTTCAGTGGAACAAAATGAAAGGTATTCTTCTAGCCATC